>PVHT020000175.1:2178720-2285495 GCA_004024745.2 Catagonus wagneri
CTTTTCTAGGGCTGCACTCGCAGCATATGGAGGTCCCCAGGCTAGGGGTCTAACAGGAGCTGTAGCCCCCAGCTTACGCCACAGCCACAGCAACGTGGGATCTGAGCCACATCTGCAACCTACACCACAGCTCACGGCAACGCCGGATCCTTAACCCACTTAGCAATGCCAGGGATCGAACCCGCAACCTCATGGTTCCTAGTCGGATTCGTTAACCACTGAGCCACGACGGGAACTCCTCCCACCACATCCTTTCAAACTAAGCTTGCAGCTGATTAAAAAAAATGAATAATAATTTGACATCTCCCCCCAAGTGAAGCTCCTTCCTGGGTGTAACGACTTCTGTAAAGATGCATTTTCATGAGAGGCACTGAGTCTGGCCTCACACTGTGGATTTCTTGTTTGTTCACTTTTTCAGGTGTTTTTCCAGTTGCAGGTAGGCAGATCGGCTCTCCTCAGGTTCAGATCAAAATTCCTCTCTTGCAGTCAGCTACCTTGTGAAATGATCAAAGAAGTCACACCTTTTGCAAGCTTATTGCTATGGCCTTTTAATTTGGAATTTCACCATCTAAAGGCATCACTGTTTTTCACAAACTGGTTTTTGCGTATTGACTTTTCTTTCCTTTTGGTAACCTAACTTCAAAGGGTTGAACAAAGGAGCCGTTACTAAGCTTCTCTCTCATTGAGTGATTCTCAATCATGGCCACACATTAGAACCACCTGGGGAGGTTCTATATCTCTGCACATCCGTATCTCACCCTTAGAAGACCCGACTTAATTGGTCAGGGGTGCAGCCTGGATATTGGGATTTTTAAAAGCTCCCTAGGTAATTTGAAAGCGCATCTGAGATTGAGATGAGTGCTTTCAAACTCTGATATGCACATAAGTCCTGGGGGAATCTAGCTAAAGTGTAGAGGCCGATTCAGTGGGTCTGGGGAGAAGGGGCCTGAGATTTGCATTCCTAACACGTTTCCAAGCAACACTCATGCTGCTGGGCGAGGACCACACTTTCTCTTTCCAAAATTCCTCTATTCAAACCAGGGCTAATGAGCGCTTACGTTTATCCTCTTCCCATCTTACACAGACTCAAGAAATACATGATTGATAGCTAGAAGGGGCATTTGTGTGTATGCACTGTTCCTTTGTTTCTGAATATCAAGGACCTTTGTTCTAATCATATAAGAAAGAGTATTTAAAAAAGCAAACCCTCCAAATCAGAATTCAGGATGATGAACTTAGGCT
Organism: Catagonus wagneri; assembly: GCA_004024745.2. Classification (NCBI taxonomy): domain Eukaryota; kingdom Metazoa; phylum Chordata; class Mammalia; order Artiodactyla; family Tayassuidae; genus Catagonus; species Catagonus wagneri. Next base: position 2,179,963 of record PVHT020000175.1, read on the forward strand.
CCTAAAAACCAGGGTGCAATTGCTGACGTGGGGGCCCACGGAGAACCCCAGAGTTGTTACAAAGATTATTTTAAGCTGAAAATATCTGGGATTCAACAGATGCAGAAAGAAATCTTTTTGTAACTTTCCTTATCTGAAACTTCTGAAAAAATGAGACCTTCTTATCTCAGAGGGATAAATTCCCGGTTTTAATCTCAGGAAGGAGGCCAAGGGCAAAGCTACCCTAAAACCCCCTTTCCAGGAGGCCTTGAAGAAGACAAAGACCGTTCACACTTGCACGAACAAACTTATCACAAACTTTCTTATCTCCTGTTTTTTCCTTTTAGAAACCCATTTGTTCTTCCCAGGGAGGCCTTTGTTTCTCTCTTCTTTTTCTCTACAAGGAAACATATATAAACTTTATAATGTATATAAAGGTATATAACTTTAAATATGTATTGAGCTACCTTTTTTTTTTTTTTTCAGGGCCGCACTCGTGGCATATGGAGGTTCCCAGGCTAGGGGTCCAATTGGAGCTATAGCTGCCGGCCTACACCACAGCCACAGCAACGCAAGATCTGAGCCTCAACTGTGACTTACACCACAGCTCATGGCAATGCCAGATCCTTAACCCACTGAGTGAGGCCAGGGATCGAACCCGCAACCTCATGGTTCCTAGTCAGATTTGTTTTGCTGCACCACGATGGGAACTCCAGAGCTACTTCTTTTGTAAGCTTTTGTTGCATACAAAATAAACTTTTTCCTGTTAATTTGCCTTTTATCAGTTTAATCTGTAGGGCCCCATTGCCTGAACATAAAAACATAAAGGAAAGTTTTACCTCCCTGACACTAAGCCACTGGAGGCTGGTAACCTTCCCTTATGTCTATTTCTTTCTTTGACTCTTGTTCTCCCTCCAACCCCTGTTCTCTCTCATTTCCCCATTAATCAAAACGGGAAAAAAACCTCCACGTTATCTAAACAAGGCTTCTGCCTTTAGTTCATAAGTTATTTTCTAATAAAGCTCATGAAACAGATACACACATTTCTTTATAGGCATTTACCCATTACGGAAATTAACTTAGAATTCCAATTACGGAATAAACTATGATGATGAGATTGATAAAGCAACTGGTTAACACTAGGTAAGAACTTTCTGTCCAAGTACAAATGGAAATCTTATGCAAATGGGCCTTATGTTATATAATACAGGCTTACCATAATATCTGGGTTGCAGACTTTTGAACACTGAACAATAACAGAAATGTTCCCTATATACATTATTACATCAATCGAAAGAGTGAAATCGTCAAGCATAGAGCTTGATTTTTAAAAAAAATAAGTGAACTCAAACTTTGGCTTTTACAATTGTATTTCACTGACTATCAAGTAAATACTTTGCTAATTAAGGCAAAATGAATATGAGCTCCTCTTGGCCTGAAGTAGCATCTTGATGCATTCGAAACTGATTTCTCAGCAGCTGACTTAGACCACACACACACACACACACACACACACACACACAAGTATGGGTAACAGCACAGGATTCTGCATATTTCAAAGATTAGGCCTTATCTCCATCCACTCTGGCATTTGGAGGAATATTGAAATCTCTCTTCCTCTGCAGCCCTGACACTGTCTTCGCTCATCTCTGATCTTTACTCCTACTTTTCTTCTTTCAGCATTAGGAATGCTTTCCTTTGTTTCAGACAGCCCATGAGGAAAAACTAGCCTGCTGTGTAATCCTAACAACATTCATAAAAGGGCATTCTTCATAAGTACCCTTGGCACACAGCACCCCTCCATCATGTTATAGGAACCCATGAGTGAGGAACAAAGAGGATTGTTTAGTCTGTAAACTGGTTATTCTGACAACGGGGCAATTTTGGCTTCTTTTGAAGCTTCACAAAGCTTTGCAGGCAAATCCTGGCAAGAATTCATGATGACAATTCATGATGACGAGAGCTGCCCAGAAGCTGAAAAATACTGTGTTTGAGGCTGGAATGGATGGAAAGCCACCAAATGTGTGATGTTTCCATGATGAATTGTTACAAATTACAAGTTAGGGTGGGGGAGGATTGGGGAGCTTTTACTGGAGGTGCACACATCATAGCAAATTGTGTCTAATATAATTACCGCAGCTAAACTTTTCTAAGGCTTGCCTGCAACTGTTGCAGTGCTTTCAAACCATCCTCTCACATGGAAGTCTCAGAGTTAGGTCTTATTATCTTTCAGGCATGGGGAAACTGAGGAACCGGGTTAAGAAACATGCTGGTGAGAGGCAGTGATGATGTCGGAACCCAGGCCTCATGGCACTGTGCCCCCTTCCTGACTTTGGCATCAGCAACGTACATTGCTTTGGAGATCCATCTAAGGGCACCTTTGGAGGTCTCAGAGTTCATGACCTATTTCTTACCTAATGGGTGAAAAAGCAGAGGCTTGGAGAGGTTACCTGAGTCTGGCAGAGCAAGGAGGGGGACCGACCTGCTCCCCACTGCTCGGGGTCACGTGGACATTGAATTTGCATCCAATTAATTTTGCAGCCGACAGCTGCATTCTTTAATTTTAGCTCTGTGATTTCAAATGACAAGTCCTATCACCCCGCTTGGCAGAAGCGGGGCTAAATCCACTGAGCTTTCTAAGCCTAAATGCACCCCTAAAACCTGGAAGGCCAGGGATCATTTGTATAAATTCATGAGGGGAGATGAATCTCTATATTGTTTTAGGTAATCTCTTGGTATCACAACTTGGATCGTGGGGACTCGAGGCAGTGCGGGTCACAAAGACAGAAGTGAGGAAGTGGTTGGATCAGAATCATCCGACAGACACGTCGCAGACATGGCTTAGACACTGTATCATTTCACTTAAATGCAGAAGAGTCAATAATTCCTGTTCTTTGCTCCCTTAATCCTCCAACTACACCAACGAGGTTCTGCTATTAACTCCATTTTACAGATAAAGAAACGGAGGCTTAAAGGAAGAAAGCAATCAGCCCAAGACTGTGTTAGACTTTACCTGAATCCAGATGGTCTAAGTGCCAGGGGTCGGTGGCGGACGACATGGGTGAGAGGGTGAGCGGGGAGGCCCCGCAGTTGGACTCCACCAGCTCTCCCTGGACGTGCACGTGGGCGGAGGCGTTTGTTTGCCTCAAGACCGCCTTGAGAGGGGCGATCTGGTTGAACTGGACTCTGGAGAGGCACCCAGTGAAACCTGGGGTGTTGTACTTGTGAATCTCTTGGTCAATCTTCCCCGTTTCTAGGAAAAAAAAAAGAGAAAGCAGGTAAAACTGTAACCCATTTAGTGCATCACTGCTGTAATTACACTCCTTTTTGAATCTTTCTCTGAGCTTTCAGTTTAGGATGTTCTGTTCTTTTCGATGAAACATTAAGGACTTGATAAGTTTTTAGGGCTGGAGTCTTTAAAAGAAACTTCTGTGTTACTAAGGAACATGGTGAAGCAAGGAAGACTATATTTGCTAAAATAAAATACACTCATAATTACCTTCCAGATACCTGAAATATATTGCTGAAACTAACAACACTCACTTGGTTCTGATTCACTTTGCTTCTTCCTCTTTTCCGATGCTTCAGTGACCCTCATATATATATATATATTGATCAGCCATCCCAGCCCTCTGGTAGATTATGGTTTCCTTTTGTGCCTCTTACTTCCTTCTTTTGAAATCTTTAATTTTTTTTTTAATGAAAGAGTTCCCATTGCCTATAATTGTGCATTTCCTTTCTTTAGAATCCAATCCCCAGGGAATTCTGAGCTTTACAGAATCCCAGCTATAGTCTAACGGGCATTTTGGAAGTCAGGAAACTTTCCCAGCTCTATCAGAAACATACATATGCGTTTAAGAGCCACCACCTCCCCCAAACCTGTAAACTCAGTACCTTCTTTCTAAACTGACATTCAAACTGGGACTGAACTTGGGTAGAGGCATTTCCAAAGTACTGTCGCATTTACTATAACCACACAATGTCACAGCAGTTAAGTCAGCAAAAGTCTTCTTGACTGTGGTCCTGAATTTTAAAATCTTCCTAGAAATGAATAGGAAACGGAGACCTCAACCTTCCTGATCAGTGGTTCTTACCGAAGTGGCTCCCAGGGCCAGCAGCATCAGCATCACCTGGGAACCTATTAGAACTGCAGGGGGGTGGGGGTCGGGGCCCAGCAACTTATGTGTTTGCAAGCCCTCCAGGTGATGCTGATACCACAAAGGTCTGTGAACCACAGATGGAGTGCGGGGCTCTAAACCCAGGGGCTGGGCAAATAGCACTTCAGAGACAAGCACAGCAACTGGGTATTCTGGATGAGAGATTATGTTAACGTGATGATTACCTTTTAAATACGAGGGCAAGGAGGTAAGATATTACCCTTCCAATAAACTGTGAGAAACAAAGATTCTGGGAAATAGGAGGCTATCTCCTTCTTTAAAAAGTTGGATTCAGAGCAGACGATGTTTCTTATAGGGGAGTGACCACAGGTGAAGGAGTCTTGTATAAAAATTTACTCCCCGGAGTTCCCGTCGTGGCTCAGCGGTTAACGAATCTGACTAGGAACCATGAGGTTGCGGGTTCGATCCCTGGCCTTGCTCAGTGAGTTAAGGATCCGGCGTTGCCGTGAGCTGTGGTGTAGGTTGCAGATGCAGCTCGGATCCCGCGATGCGGTGTCTCTGGCGTAGGCCTGCAGCTACAGTTCCTGTTAGACCCCTAGCCTGGGAACCTCTATATGCCACGGGTGCAGCCCTAGATAAAGGCAAAAACACACACACACACAAAAATTTACTCCCTGTTAAAGACTAAATCAATAGATAAATGCACTTTTAGGCCTTGAGGACAGAATAAATGAATGTATCGATTATTCATCACATTAAAAAAAGTGGTTGAATGACTGACCTGTACTGGTCCCATGTGAATGTCCAGTAACACAAAAGAGATGACAACAGGGCAATGAAGAACGGTAATTCTGGGGATCCTAATAGAGTCTTACTTAGACAAGTACATGAAGATATTTTAATTAATGATTCTCCATAGCTCTCTCCTGCAGTAAATTTCAGTCTGTGACTTTCAGCTAAAGCACGTTCCATTCAGGATGAGGAGGTAGGAGGTACCCACCACTGTGTGCGAAAAACCTGCCATCAAGTTGTGTCCTGAGGGTTCCTCTGACGACCTGTGCTGGTCCCACTGACACCTGTGCTGGTCCCACTGACACCTGTGCTGGTTGGGTCCCATCCTACTTTCTTGCTTTTTCCTCAATGACTAAGGCTCCTCAAGGGTCCATACTTCATTTCCTTGTCTACTGTGAGAACCCCTTGTTCTAGGTTCACCAACTTGCCTTCCTTACAAGCACTTCAGGTATTTGGTTTCCACTGCCTCCCTCCTGCGATCTGCCTTCCCTTGAGACATCCTCAGACCAAGGTGACTCAGGAGGACTTCTGGCGGGGGGAGAGGGGAGGGGGAAAAGACCTCAGCTTCTCACTGTCCTGAATTCCTATCTGGCCCCATTGGTGGTCAAGGCACCAGAACAAAACGGCCATTTGGCAGCAGGAAACTGGGAGTGACCTCAGCTTCGTCAGCCGATTCTTGCCCATAAATGAAGGGTTCTTTTCAGCCTGTCCAGCTTTGGAGTAGGGCTCCAGAAGGAAGAATTCTGGGGCTGGTAGCTGCTGCCATCTTGTGGGACTTCAATTCAGTTCAGTTCATCACAGGTATTGACTGCCTAGCCGCAATAGCAGGTAAATATAAGGATTTACTCCAAGTAGTTCACAGCCCAGCTGAGGAAAGAAACATATAACCAACTAACAAGTTCTTGAGTAACAGGAGTTACCATGTGCTGAACTCTTAAAATGAGCTAGATATCTTATACACCGGATTTTTTTTTTTTTTAAAGCCTCATCTGGCATGGCATATGGAAGTTCTCAGTCTAGGGGTCAAATCAGAGCTGCAGCTGCAGGCCTATGCCACAGCCAGAGCCACACCAGATCCAACCCACATCTGTGAACTACGCCACAGGTCGCAGCAATGACAGATCCATAAACCACTGAGCGAGGCCAGGGATCCAAACCCTATGAGGACAGAGACAACGTTGGGTCAATAAACTACTGAGCCACAACGGGAACTCCCAAATTGGACATCTGATTCTTAGGACATTAAATCCCTTGGAGAAGGCAGTATTACCATCCCTCTGCAATATGTGAGGAAACCGGGGCTTATGCCTAAGATTCCTTGCCTGCTCAGACCAGGCCGACTGACCCCAGCAGCTCTTAACACCTATGATGTTCTGAGTTGAGAAATAAACCACATGTTTGTTAAAATCATTCAAGTCTATGGTAAACCAGGGAGGAAGGTTTGTGTGGGGTTCTGGAAAGCACTTGGAGCGGGGGGGGGGGGTAACACTAGAACTAGGGTTTTTGTTTGCCTACTTGTTTTTGGTGTTAAAAACACTTAACGTAAGATTTGCCCTCTTAAAAATGTTTAAGTAGCAATACAGCATTTTAACTACAGGCACTCCGGGACTTATTCCTCTTGCAGAAGTTAAAGTATGTACGCTTTGATCGTACCTCCTGATTCCTCCTCCCCTCAGCCCCTGGAAATCATAATTCTACTCTCAGCTTCTATGAGTTTGACTATTTTAGGTGCCCGATATATGTGGGACCATGTAGCAATTATTCTTCTGTGACTGGCCCATTTCCCTTAGCATAATGTTCTCCAAGTTCATCTATCTTGTAGCAAGCGACAGGATATACTTCTTTTTAAAGGCTGAATAATATTCCTTTGTATGTATATACTAAATTTTCTTTATCCATTAATCTGTCAACAGACATTTAGATTGTTTCCATGTTTTGGCTACTGTAAATAACACTGCAGTGAACATGGGAGTGCAGATACTTCTTTGAGAGCTTGGTTTCTATTCTTCAGGGTACACACCCAGTATTAGAACTGCTGGATCATATGGTAGTTCTGTTTTTAGTTTTTTGAGAATCCTCCACTGCGTTTTTCCAAAGTGGCTATACCATTCCACATTCCCACCAATTTCTCCACATCCTCACCATTATCTTTTGTAGAGCCAAGTTTTGAGGGTGAAAGGAAAGAGAACTCCAGGTTGAGTTGGTTATGAGGTTTTGATTCTGGGGCTCGTGGGCATTGGATGGGGTCGGAGCTCAGAGCCAGACTGGGAAGGGCCTTGAATGTCACATCAAGATGTTTGTATTTCAGTAGGAAACTCAAGAGATATTGAAACTTGAGGAGGTGGTGATGGGAACGGCACCAGGAAGATAATTCTAGAGGAGTGTGGCAATTAACTCTGAGCGGGAGAGCTCACGCGCTCCTGAGGGTCCTGCAAACTTCCAAGGCAAAGACAAGGATCCTTCTTTTCGCAGCAGGGCTGAGGCAGAGTTAAGCCATGGTTGTGGATGCCTTGTTCTTCACCGGCAGCCCCTTGCCTTTGGCTCAGCCATTGTAGAATCTACAGAAAATCAGTTGGGGCTTGTTTGGGCTGCTAGAGATTTGCGTAGGAACTTCTGACTCTGGTTGCATTTCATGTGGCCCCTGACATGGTTTTCTAAACTTCAGGGCAGACTTCCCTATAACACCCCAGAAAATGAACAGTTTCTGAGCTGTATTTATCTGAGGGTTCCCAATTTAATTTGGGGTCCTCCCTTTTTAAAGAGCTATCCTCCCTTGGGTCTCCCCCTGAAATGACCCCCAAGGAGAGGTAACAGACACAAGGCAGATGGCCAGAGGGGAGCCAGGCAGGGGGTTCAGATGGAGGACCAAGGACCAGGGGAATGGTGAGAGGTAGGCGCTCTCCGGCCTGGGCTTAGGGGCAGAGGGGAGCTGTGAGCATTGGAGAAAATGTCCACGAGGTAGGCAGAGGCTGGGGCTGGTTTGGAATAAAAACACTGGTTTGGAATAAAAATCTATATTTCTTAAGAACGCCTAACAAATGATAGTAAAGCTATCACTTTAGTGCATTTGAGCTCATTAAAAGTGAAAAAAAAAATAGGAGTTCCCTTCGTGGGACAGTGGAAACTAATCCAACTAGGAACCATGTGGTTGCAAGTTCGATCCCTGGCCTCGCTCAATGGGTTAAGGATCTGGCTGTGAGCTGTGGTGTAGGTCACAAACATGGCTTGGATCCTGCGTTGCTGTGGCTGTGGCGTAGGCCGGCAGCAGTAGCTCCGATTAGACCCCTAGCCTGGGAACCTCCAAGTGCCTCGGGGGTGGCCCTAAAAAGCAAAATAAATAAATAAGTAAATAAATAAAAATAAAAGTGAATTATGTTAATCTGTAGCATTGATTGGACTGGTCTCATCCTGAAACCAAATTTTAAAATACATTTACTGTAAAATCTGCTTTCTGCGTGGAGATGTCTTGCCCACAGCATGATCTGGGGGAAACCTGCTCTAAAGAATGCAGCTTTCAGAAATGCCATATGCAGGCACTGAAATGAAATTCTCAAGCTGTCATTAGTTCTTTAATGTAATATGGGTTACAGAAAATTAGCCCACTTAAAATACTGACACAATTCCGGGTAAAACCTTAAAATGAAATGCTCACGACAATCCTTTTAAAGAGGGTGCAGCAATTACACGGGCAACACATTAGCGTGCTCTTCAGGCTCATTCTTAGTGACTGAACACCGAGGGACAGGCAGGAGTGTTGTGAGGAATGGAAAGAGAACAGGGCACCTGAGCAAGAAGCACGGCGAGGATGAAGCCAGCCCTGTCGATGACACAATGGTCTTGAGGAATGTGATATAAGGTGATATGGAATATCACCATGAAACTTGATTTCTTACTTTTGAGGAAACAGAGCCAAGAGATCTTAGTGCGTCAATGAGACCCGATTTAGGACTTCTGTTAAGGCTTTATTGGTTACCCCTCTTTGTGCCAGGGGCTGGGGGAGTCAGCCTTTTAGAAGCTGTAGGATCAGAATGGAATGGCAGAGCTGAGCTTTGTTCTGCAGACACTGAGGGTACAACTGACCCAAAGTATCATTCCCTCTCTGTTCCTGCCCTTGGCTCTCAGGTGGAATATGTCCCACCCACGGTACTGGAGGTGGTTTTAGGTTTTCACAGACTTGATTGACGTTCAATAACATCCGGTCTCAGGGTGAGGAAGTTATTCCTTCTCAGTTTTCTTTCAGTCCTTCTGATTGGGACTGGTCTGTATTTCCACCATACCCGTACCTGTTATTTTCCCTTTTTAACAAAGAGAGAATGGACTCGGTCACTTCTGCAGCCAACTGTACTGAACTTCATGTTATTTTTCATAGAATATATGTATTTTTATCTTTTTAGGGCAGCACCTGTGGCATACAGCATATGGCAACACCAGATCTGAGCTGCATCTGCGACCTACACCACAACTCACGGGCACTACGTCAGGGCACTCCTCATAGGCACTAGGTCAGGTTCTTAACCTGATGAGCCACAATGGGAACTCCCACCTGTATTTTTTATCCCTGCCTTATCATAGCAACTGATACTGGTATTTTATTTTACGGTCACATTAAGAAATTTCCCCTGGAAGTTCCTGTGATGGCTCAGCGGAAATGAATCTGACCAGGAGCCAAGAGGTTTTGGGTTCAATCCCTGGCCTTGCTCAGTGGGTTAAGGATCAGGGCCCTAAAAAAGCAACAAAACAAAACAGTTTCCTCTGAATATAAATATTTTCCTTTTAACAGAGGTTGATTTAAGTAAAAATGATGAGTCCATTTAAAGAAAAAAATTAAGTAAATAACAGTAAAGGAGGTGATTGGGAATGGCAAAAATTGTATCACTGGTCCTCAAATTACTCTTCTTTGGGGGAATATATATATATATTTTTAGGGCTGCACCCATGGCATATGGAGGTTCCCAGGCTAGGGGTCAAAATTGGAACTACAGCTGCCAGCCTACGCCACAGCCACACAGGATCCGAGCCACGTCTGTGACCCATACCACAGCTCACAGCAACGCCGGATCCTTAACCCACTGAGCGAGGCCAGGGATCGAACCTGCAACCTCTTGATTCCTAGTCAGATTGTTTCCGCTGCGCCACAGTGGGAACTGCTGGGGAATATTGTTCAGGAGGAATTTGGTTCACCTCGTAATGCCTTGATTTTCAGCCTTAAGTGCCTCTGTTCCATTCAGGTGGCATTCCATCTGCCTCCCCTCACTTCACACTTGACCTCTGTGATTCTCCATCACTTTAGAACACCAGGGGTCCCCAACCCTTCCAAAGGGGAGTTCCAAATGGTTTCCTCCCAAATCCTGCTCCTGGCTCTAACCACCTGGCCCAGGTGTGTTCATCCCCCCACCCCAAAAGGGCCAGAAACCTGACTTTGTGGTTCTGCTAGATTTATAGCTTCTCTGAGAGCTGAGACAGTGTGGCTCACTCAGTCTCTGTGTTCCTCTGAGTGTCTATAATACCACCTGGCACAAAGCAAGCAGCTGGTGACTGCATGCGTGACCGCACCAGAAACTATACACTAAACGTCTGCCATGCAGAGTTTGCCTGTGCGGGCTGGGACCAGTCACTGGAAATACAGGCACAGCAAAACGGGCCAGCTTTGTTAGTCTCATGGGGCAAAGAGCTGTGGAACGTGACTTTGAAAGAGGAAGGGGTATTAGCAAATTTAGATCCAGTAGATCCTTATACATTTATTTTCACAACTATTATTCCCTGACAGCCTGTCCATTTTACTGAAAACACACTCATCTTGGAAAATATTGTTGTGTGGCTCTTAAATTGACACATCTATTAACGTGCAATATCCATTGCTACCTAAACCCTCTATAGGCCTTGGACATGGAGCAAGGGTTATCTGGGACCTAATGAAATGAATAGGAAGTGGGTTTGAAATCACTGCCTGGGTGAAGATTTCAATAATTCTTAAAAAATTAGGCCGAAATGAAATTGGTAAGTAGTCACATGATATAGATTTGAAAACATGACCAGAGTCCTGCTGGGTGGGCAGATATCCTGAACGGCCGTGCTCAGGGTTATGCTGAGTATCTGGACCTCAACTGAAAGAGTAGATGATGTGGGTAATTTTCCCATTTGGCCATACTTGTATGAACGGGAGCTGGGATGGGTTCTAGCATTTATTATTCCCAGAATAAATAAATGGGAAGTAACCAAAACCAAAAGAAATTTAAAAAAAAAAAAGGAAAAGAAAAAATAACAAAAAAAGCCAAGAGCATTAATCTAAAAAAGCAAAATGAAACCATATAAATAAACCTCATTCCTCAATTCTAACACGATCAAATGCTAAACATTAGGCAGGGCCCTGAAATGTTAGAATCTAGGTCAATGTCAGCTCCAACTCCAACAGGCAACATTTTTTGATCAGTGATGTCTTGCCGACCAGCTGCCTTTCAAAAGATGAACAACTAGAATTAAATCCACATACATAATTGATGTATAAATTATGTACGCTGACATTTTATTAATTCCTGAAAGACACTAATGAAATTTCACTGTTATCTGTTATAAGCTTTTCTCCTTTATGAAGGGAGGCAGGACTAAAATATGCAGGTGTGATTTAAATAGCTCTTGACCTGTGACATATACTAACTCAATTACAAAGCAGCAATATGCCGAGAGAAGCAGTATCTTCTTTTCCTTCTACACTGTCTACGCTATGTTTTAACTTGTAAATCCTTTTCCAAGGATTGAGAACACAAAATTGGATTTTTTTTTTCAGAAATGTCAATAAAAAGAAATGTCTTAGTGTGAAGATGCTAGCCTACTATACTATTTTGCAAAAAGAAAGCATTACTTTTATATTTGTATAAACTTATCAGTTGCTGAGCTTTGGTGTGTGTGTGTGTGTGTGTGTGTGTGTGTGTGTGTGTGTATCATTCTCATTCCTAAAATCTAGTTTGAAAACTGCAATGGTTAATGCGCTACAGTTGTGATTCCAATACAAAGGGGAAGATGTGATCCCTGTTAAAAACAAGAGTTCCCTGGTGGCTCTGCAGGTTAAGGACCTGGTATTATGGCAGCTGTGGCCTGGGTTGCTGCTATGGGTCAAGTTTGATCCCTGGCCCCTAGGAACTTCTGCATTGCCACAAGTGCAGCAAAAAAACAAAGAAAAAAGTAAAGACCCAAAATGGAGTCACTTATGCTAAGCTCCAGGTCACCAAACTGACAATTATAGTTTTGGTTCTCCCAGAAACAGAATCTTAAACCAGTAAATCAGGAATCACCTGATGTAATTCAAGGGTGGGATATTGATGATGACAGAAATGAAAATCTTTTAAAGATTTTCAGAGCAATGAAAATATGTTTCTTACCTTTTAATGTTATTTGAGATTCCAGTAAATAGTGATTTCTTTTTATTAAAAAAGAAAAAAAAGGAATCACCTGATCAGCACTAGTCAGGTAATCTCTCTACAACTTGGAAATAACCCATCTGTCTTCTTGCCAGTATAATTTCAGTGCTCCCATTCCTTTCTGTATAGCTCCTTGGTACTCCCCTTTCTCCTGCTATACTGGGTGCTACTAAATTCAAAGCAATTTTTGCTCAAGAGAGTTTCCGTCATGGTGCAGTGGAAACAAATCCAAGTAGGAACTGGCATGGGTTCGATCCCTGGCCTCGCTCAGTGGGTTAAGGACCCGGTGTTGCTGTGAGCTGTGGTGTAGGTCACAGACATGGCTCAGATCCCGCGTTGCTGTGGCTGTGGCGTAGGTCGGCAGCTGTAGCTTCGATTAGACCCCTAGCCTGGGAACCTCCATATGCTGCAGGTGCGGCCCTAAAAAGAAAAAAATTTTTTTGCTCAAAAAAACTTCAAAATTTTAATATGCCTCAATTTGCTTTTTAAAAAACCCCTTAGATGTTCCCAAAACACCAAACATCTGGCATCCTACAGGGCACACACACCTGAAGAATGGATTTCCTATGTTCTCCTGAATGGCTCAAGCTGTCAGACATGAGACGGAAAGCTGGTGCCCCTTTTCTGCAGCCTCAGATACTCTGCTTAAACGCATGGTGTTTCAGGGAGAAGAATAACAGGCTCTGCTGAAAGTAACAAGACCTTTCAGAAAAATGGACGTACCCATCAGTCAAACCACAGAGCTGGGCTGTGTTTACTTCATTGTAAATGCAGGTCAGATTTTACCTCTCAGAGTCTTAGTAAATATAAGCTACGTGCCCCAACTCCATGCTGCTGGAGAAGAGAACACACGTGTACGGTCTGAATGTCCCATGTGCTGGAAATGACAGACCTGATTCTTACTCACTGGCTTGTATTTCACGTCTGCTTTTGCCTTTTAACTGGTAAGCAGCAGAAATAGAATCCTGTGTACAAAATGACTGAACTGTATGCCCAGCTTTAGGTAAAACTTATTTAAGGCTTTGGAAAACCCTATTAAACTGTAGCCAACGCTGTAAGAAGAGTGAATTTCAGTTTTTCAGTTTCTTCCTTAATTTCTGAAGAGTATTCTAGCCAAGACTAGCCCACGGACAGTAGAGGGTAACTTGCTGGGTGTGGCAGGGGAATTTGGGGTGATGGGAAAGAAGGAGAGAAGGGTGCCGACCTTACACAGGTTAAGGGCAGCATAAAGAAGCACAGGCCAGGGAAAGAACAGGAATAATTTTGGGAAAAAAACATTGTATTTCCAGACAATGTCAAATCGAATGATTCAGTAGAATAACAAGTGATTTCCTTCCTAAGTTTTCACTTGCATTGTAATTCCTACTCCAAGATGCCAATAAAGCTATCTTACCAAACACAAAAAAAATCCTTCAAGGCCTAAGATTGCAGGACAGAGTAGAACGTGAAAACATTAGGAGACAGACACCGAGGCAGGGGAGGAATGCAATGGAGTTCCTGGTACTATGACACTGTTGAGCACACGCCAAGAGGGGAGCTGTTTCCAGAAAGGGCACTGGGGGTGGGGGTGGTCCTCCAATGTGCTCACCACGTTGTATAATGAACATAATAAAGCATTCATATCTTGGGGTCCTGACACATGAAATGACATCCAGAAGACAGAGCTTAAGCGCTTTGAGGCTGAACCCCAAAATGGACTGCATCAGCACATGAGTCTGAACACTGCAAGTGCAGCTGCCACGGGTGCCTCAGGCTCCAGTCCCGGACGCCTGGAGTGCAGACAGAGCCTGGCAGGCCTGTGGGTATCCCAGTGTGTTTCTCCCCCAACACCTTATGCTCTGCTGTTCCTCTAAAACCAACTCATTTTCAGCGTGGACTCACAGCCTACTAGTTTGGGGAACACAGGCAGAGGCCATCTACATTTCAACAAAGCACCTTATGGGGCTCCCCTCATGGTCAAGGCAGGTCTGTACGGGCTCACGAGATAAGAGCCGTACTTTAGAGGAAAGTTTACAACGAGATGAGCTGTGGGTTGCATTCGGCCACCGGTGGGTATTAGCTTCGAGGGAGAATGTTTGCGGTAGGATTTTGGGCTGACACTTTATTACTTTGGTAACTGGGGTAAGGACACCCATGGCACATAGACCAGCATGTCACCTGGCATTTAGTGGAAAGGGGTGGCTCTACCTGAGATGGCAGGAACATGAGTCAAAGGACATTGAGGGGTGAAATGAGCCTGGATCCACCTTGAGAAGTTTAGCAGAAACAAAGCACTTAATTTCTATAGCCGGAAATCCCGCCCTCCCCCCCATCACCTTCCACATCAAGGTGGACAGGACACACTTGGGGCCAGCACACACCCTTCCCCCTCCTCCAGCCCACCACAGCCCAAACGGGACAGGGGTGTTTTCATTCCAAGGGGTCTAGGAGTTAGGGGTGAGATGTGGTTAAGGAGAGGATGGAGAGTAGATTCTAATCTAGGGGGTGGTTTCTGAGACTGTCCCTACTGTGATCAGAAGAGGCCCCGAGAGGTGCTGGGTTCAGGGCAGGTCATTCTGAACCAGGCAGCAGTGAGAAATTAGGGTGTGTGTGGCCACTCTTGAAACTATGTCCTATGGCAGAGTTGAAGGAACTGCAGGTGTTTACCTTGACTTGCAGATAATAACACTCATGGAGGACTTAGGCCCTTGCGGCGCATTGTCAGTCACTCCTGGTGCCCCAAGTACAGAAGGTGGGGAGGCTCTGTATCTCTCACTAATTCACCTAAATCAAGTGACTCCTGGCACTCAGGCAGGGTCTAGATGGCTGTGGATTCCCCCCCCCCCTTTTTTTTGTCTTTTTGGCTTTTCTAGGGCTGCACTCGTGGCAACATGGCAATGCCGGATTGTTAACCTACTGAGCAAGGCCAGGGATCGAACCTGCAACCTCATGGTTCCTAGTCGGATTCGTTAACCACTGAGCCACGACGCGAACGCCTCCTTTCCTTTTTAACAAAGGCTGAGGGCCCCTCTCTGCAGTGTGAGCTTGGGACCTTCTTTGCAGCTCCGGCTATGCAAGCTGCATGCTGAATTTCCCAGCTGGGCGCACCCTCCAGTCCTGTTATTATCACTCCTGTACATGTTGAAGGCGCTTCTGTCTCCACTTTGGAAGGTGCAAATTACAGTGGCTGCAGCACCTTGGAGAAAATGCATTTTCCCAGCACTGGCAGTCATTTTCTCTCGGCATCACGCTGTGTGCTTTGTTTCAGAGACGACAAGGGCTTCAGATATTTTATGGGGCAACTGCATTACTCTCTCTTCTCAAATATGTTATTGTGAACCCTAGGTATCTTACGGAAATGACTCTGCACGAAAAAGATGTTTTTCTAGATAACTGAGGATTTAACTCTTTTGGCATGAACACACTGCAGTGTCTCTAATTGGAAATTTGTCTAGAAATGCGTTCTTAACCCCAGGAACCCAGCAGCAGGGCTTCATTGTAACTTTCATAATCCCTTGGCACTTTCGTCTTGAAGGGCCTTTTCTTGCATTAAAAAAAAAAAAATCAAGCCAATATTTTAGGACTGTGTTGGTAAAGATGAATATATTACTATAATATATTTAAACATTTTCTTCCACCTCAAAGTTTATTTTTTCTTCTGGGTTTAAAAGAAATCCAGGAGTTCCCTAGTGGCTCAGTGGGTTAAGGATCTGGCCTTGCCACTGCTGTGGCTTGGGTTGCTGATGTGGTGCAGGATTGAGCCCTGGCTCAGGAACTTCCACATGCCTCAGGGGTGGCCAAAAAAAAAAAAAAAAAAAAAAAAATTAAAACATTTTCATAGGTCCCTAAAGGTACTGTGGGCCCTAGAAACTATGGCTACTGGCCCTAGTGGGTATGTCAGCCTCTGCAGAATATTCTTGGTGACTTTTCTTGGTGGCTTGGCGCTGGACCGGGAACACTATTTTATTGTGCCATGAAGATAGCTATAAAGCAGCCCTGGATTGTGAATTTCTGAATAAGGGTCTGAAGCCACCTTTCTTTTTGGTCATCGGCCTCTGTCTTATAAAAGTGGAGTGAGAACCATTACATGGCATGCTGTAGCATGGCTGCCTTCCTGCAGGAGTAATGAGAAATCACAAACTATTGGATGTTTGCTGTCTCCTGATAATCATGTTTATCTCCACCAGCATTTTAAAAATCACCAGCCATTTAAAAAATAAAAGACTCGCCTTCTTCAAAAGACGACATTTCTTTAGCCCTGATGCTTACTCTTGGTATAACTTTTGCTTGATGTTTAGTTTTTGGCAAGATTCCAAGGAAAAATTGTACATTTAATTTTACAGCAAGATCGAGGTGAAAGTCTTATACGATCAACTTTCTCATGGAATCTTCACTCATTCATTCACGTAAAGATTTACTGAATAATGACTATAGCCCAGGTGCTAGCGATTCGGTACTAAAAAAAAAGGGTTCCTACCTGTTAAGACTATAATCTCATATAATGTTGTATATTCTGACAATATGCTGGACGGCAATATTATTTGTCATGTGAATTAATGACTGAATGAATACGTGAAAGATGAAAGGGCTCTTTAGGGTGAGTTCAAAAGTCCATTCAGCAATAAGCAAAAGATCATTCTTTCCTTTGGGAAAGCCTAGTGCTCAGCAATGTTATTTCACCAAGAAAATTAAAGTAGGGAAGGGAATGGAGTAAGAGGGGGAGATATTACTTTAGGTGGGACAAGCAGGGATGGCCCCTGGAGACTGTGTTTGAGCCCTGAGTCAACTTAAGGGAAGCCATATTCTTATCTAGGGGAAAAGTCCTCCAGGCAGAAGAAACAGTAACTACAAAGGCCCCGAGGAAACATATGTACGAGCATCTTGGCTTCCCCTTAGTGGTGGAAAATAGGGGCTAGAATGATGGTGGCTCCTGCTTGCCCAGGGGCAGACTGGCTGACTGTCAAGATGCTTGTGAGAGCTTTGCATCAACTTGGCATGTGAGCTTTGCATCAACTTGGCATGTGAGCTTTGCATCACCTTGGCATGTGAGCTTTGCATCCACTTGGCACGTGAGCTCTGTAGAATGCTGGGGAGCACCGCGGGCAGCTGGATGGGGCTGAGGCACCACTGTGCCCTGTGGCCCGCATGCAGCCTGGACGCTGGAAGGAAACGTGGGCTGATAGGAGCCTGGGGCTGAGTGGGGCACTTTAGGACTAGAGGGAAGTGGTGGGACCCTGACCTTTAGTAACCCACAACTGACATCCCCCAGCCTCAGCACCTCAGCAGACACAAGTGCAGTGATCGGACCAGATCAGCCATCAGAGCAAAGACCTGTAAGGACCCTATTGTGGGCTGAGGTGTGTCCCTTAAAATATATATTGGCATTCCAAGCCCTGCTACCTGTGACTGTCACCTTATTTGGAAGTAGGGTCTTTGCAGATGTCAACAAATGAAGATGAAGCTATACTGGACTAGGGTAGGCCCTACTCCAATGACTGGTGTCCTTATAAGACGGTGAGAAGACACACACACAGACACACATACGCAGAGCCAATGTGGAGACAGGCAGACACTGCAGTTGTGTTGCCACAGGCCAAGAACACCGGACTGGCAGCAACTACCAGAAGCCAGGAGAGGACAGATTCCCCCTCTGCCCTGGTGCCCATGAAAGAACCAACCCTGCCAGCGCTTGGATTTCAGACTTCCGGCCTCCAGAACCCTGAGAGAACACACTCGTGTTGTTTGAGGCCCCCTAGTTGGTGGGACCTTGTTATAGCAGCCCCTGGAAACCAAGACCGACCCTGAAGCCTGGGTATAATCCCGGGACCCTTACATCCGGCAAAGGATACAGGAAGCAGGGAGAGAAAGCATCTGACCCAAGAAACCGAGTTAACCTGAAAGCAACACTTATAAAACAAGAGAGTTAACTTTATTATTATTATTATTAATTTTTTTGTCTTTTTGCCTTTATCTAGAGTCGCACCTGTGGCATATGGAGGTTCCCAGGCTAGGGGTCTAACAGGAGCTGTAGCTGCCGGCCTTCACCACAGCCACAGCAACGCAGGATCCGAGCCGCGTCTGTGACCTACACCACAGGTCACGGCAACGCCGGATCCTTAACCCACGGAGCAAGACCAGGGATTGAACCCACAACCTCACAGTTCTTAGTTGGATTCGTTAACCACTGAGCCACGAAGGGAACTCCAAGACAGTTAACTTTAAATGCAAGCTTAAATCTCTCCTCAGCCCAAACCAAGAACACAGAAATGAGGCTCCCAGAACAACATGAGGACATTGTAGAAAATTAAAACGACGACAATGCATCTTTTTGCTCATCTGAGTTAAAACGATTTTAAGCTTTTTAAAAACTAATAATTATTTCCCCACAAATACTGGAACAGGCCAGGATGATTCTGCTCCTCCTGGGGTCACTTCTGTAAGTCTGGGGCATGTCTGTCCATAGCACGCAGCCCTAAACGCTTTAACTGACTCAAAACCTTTGAAGTGTTATTTCTTCCACATTGAGAAATCTTACAAAGAAGATAATCCATTAATGACAGGGGTTTGTCGCTTTCTCCTGTTCTGTCCGGGTCTCTGTTTCCTCTCTCAAGGTTGGAACCCTTTTGGCCTTGGGTGGGCCTGAACCCTGACCCTTAAACCCTGACCCTTGGGTGTAGAAAAGCAGTTTCTTTCATTGCTTCGGGCCTGTCCTCTTCACGACTTGGACGCTTGGCAGCCTCTGAGGTCCTTCTTCTCCTTCTTCCCAGCCTTCCCCAGTGTCCAGATTTTCTCTGTACCTTATGAAAAGCCTGCAGGCCCGGAACGTTTTATCTGAGTTTGAGAAAAGCACCTTGGTCCAGAGGAGGCCTGTGATCCACGTGTTTATTTCAGAGCAGTTAGCTAGCTGTAGTTGCTTGTTAAACTACTTTCTTTGCGTTATTGTTTACTTTATCCTTAGGCTTCAAATGAAATGAACTGGTTCCCTTTCAGTTCTGCTGGCCCAAGGCTGCTGAACTGCAGGACTTGCTAGTGCTTTAAAGGAGTCCTAAGAATCGCCTAGAAACTACTGAAACACAGGTCACCATTTCCAGATTCCCTTTGCTAAGATGTTATTGTGTTTCTCACATCTGGAGAAAGGTCCTCTATGAAGGATCAAACCACAAGTCATCCAAAGTAATGGCAAATCTAAAGGTATTGTGCCTGGGAGTTCCTGCTGCGGCACAGTGGGTTAATGATCTGGCTTGTCTCTGCGGTAGTGCAGGTTTGATCCCTGGCTTGGCACAGTGGGCTAAAGATCTGGCATTGCTGCAGCTGTGGCACAGGTGGCGGCTGCAGCTTGGATTCCATCCCTGGCCTAGAACTTCCGCAAGCTGTGGGAACGGCCAAAAAATAAAAAAAATAAAGGTATTGTGTTTGTATCGAAGTATCCCCAACTAAACACAGAAAACCAACGGCTGAAAAGATTTCCTATATATCCCAGGGCAGTGAGAAGTATTTTCACTGTAGACAGTTTTGATGGCTGAATTCAAGGATGCTCCTTTCTTTTTCTTGCTTTCTGTTTAAATACATACAGCAAAAAAAAAAAGGGCCAGAGACAACAAAAAATATCCCTGAAAACTTGCATAAACCAGAACTGTTCTAGTGAATGAATTTTCTGAAGGGCCTTCCAAGAGGAAAGACACACTTTCCTCAAAGGAAACTTTCAGAGGATGACTTAAATATGTCACCTCCCCAGCAATTTAACTGCCTGTACCTTTAATTTCTGAATTCTGACCATGATCCACTGGAGAATGGCACACAGACAAGAGTGGGTGCTGCATGCAAGTCATTCTTGATATAAGAGCAAAATTGCCAGATCTTCCTATAGAAAGACAAAATGCTTTCCTCAAATTTGGTAGAATGTGCATCTAAATTGAGAAGTGTCCTTATTGATAATTAAGAAGGAAAGCTTTGCTGCTGTTGTGATCAGGTAGTCCGAGCTGACGAAACCTCACATTTTCTCCTCCTTCCTCATCAACAGGCTAAGGCAGGGAAACCACAGCAATAGTATGACCTGACCTCTTGAACACATATTTTATGCAAAGTCCTGTGCTGTGCAATATCCATGCATTAAGTTCTTTAATTTTTGTAGCTTCTCTGTGAAATAGAGCTATTACTATTTTCCCTCTCATTTTATAGAGCGAACAAGCCTGGAGAAGATAAATATCTTATCTCTTCTGTTACTCTGATCTTAACTGCTTTTCTCTAATGCCTTTCTGATCTTGTGCTTGAAAGGACAGCCTTTGAGAGCTAAGTGTCTTATAGTATAAAGCAGGCCGATTCTAGTTCCAGAAAATTAAAAGTAGAGAGTCCCTGATTGTGATTTGTACAGGTGTTGCATCTGTCCAGCCTGGGGAACTCAGTAACTAGCTGAGGTTCCTGGGGGGTAGGGAGTGGGGGAGAGAGGGCAGGCCAGCCATCCCCCACCCCAGGGCCCGTTCCTTCTCATGTATTCAATCTCTGGACTTCTCAAGTATTCCCTTCTCTCCCGTTTTCACTTAAGCGTGCCTCACTTCCTGTCTGAAATCTCCCGGTAGCCTCCTGGCTGCCTGCCATCTTGCTTTCCTTCCCACACCCTCATTTCATCCTCCACCTGCCCTTCCAAGGGAGGTTTCTTTTTTCCTTTTTTTAAACCTTTTTTAGGGCTGCACCCGCAGAATACGGAGGTTCCCAGGCTAGGGGTCAAATTGGAGCTGCGGCTGCCAGCCTGCGCCACGGCCACAGCAATGCAGAACCCGAGCCTCTTCTGTGACCTACACCACAGCTCACGGCAACGCCAGATCCTTAACCCACTGAGCGAGGCCAGGGATCGAACCTGCGTCCTCATGGATGCTAGTCAGATTCGTTTCCGCTGAGCCACAATGGGAACTCCTCAAGAGAGGTTTCTAAACTCAGATCCTCTCATTTCCCTCGCAAGGCTGCCTCCAATGGAAAGGCCGTGCTCCTCAAAATAATCAACAAGGCTCCCCACACTCTGAGCTTCCTTGTCTTTCCAGTGTCCAGGGCTGTTTGTCCACTGACACCCTCCACTCTCCCAGTGGGCCAGCCACTCAGAACAACCTCCAGGCTGGATCAGCCACACTCCACCCCAGGTAGCTAGGAATAACAGGGCTTGTTACATCTATGTGGCCACAGGTTCCCCCACTACCTGCCGCCCTGCTCTAGACTGTAAGCTTCTCAAAGAAGGCACCCTGTCTTCTCATCCTGGACCTTCATCACATAATAGAGTGTCTGGAATCCAACTCCACAGGTCGTGAGCAAATGAGATGTGTTTTTCCTATTTATACATCTTCCTGCTGGTCTGACTATTCGTTTAGAATTTTCTGTATATAACCATCTGCATGCTGACTATTAAGCATTCGTTTTGATTCCATATGCAGACATTTAACCGTACTTCTTCCATGGACATACGAATGTTTAGTTGAAACCAGGAACATTTACTGATGCTACTTGCTAAAGGGGCCTGTGCTGGCACCGACAGACAGAGAGAAACTGGCAAACTATGATTCCCTGCAGGGATTTCACTGTAGAGAATAAACACCAACCAAGGAAAACAAGATAAAAGCCGTGACACACATTCAGATGTACAATCTACAGCTCTAGTCTGGGGCAAAGAGCTTGAGGGAGGCCCACAAGAAGTGACAGCCAAAAAGATTGCTGAACCAGAGTAGTTTAAAAACAAAAGGGGAGGATAGGAAAGAAGGGGCAGGCATATCCTGCAACAAGGAAACCAGGGGGCATGTGTGGGATAAAGCTGGAAAGCTATCCTAGGGTGGATGCTGGTTGGGCAGGGTTGCAAGTTTTAAACCGGTGTCGTAAGAAGTGGAGCATCTTTGAAGGTTTTCTATTTTTTATTTATCTATTTTTAAGTATTTTTGTTTTATTTTTATTTTGTTGTCTTTTTAGGGCCACGCCCACAGCACATGGAGGTTCCCAGGCTAGGGATCGAATCAGAGCTGTAGCCGCCGGCTTACACCACATCCACAGCAACATGGGATCCGAGTCTGCATCTGCGACCTACACCATAACTCATGGCAATGCCGGATCCTTAACCCACCGAGCGAGGCCAGGGATCAAAGCCATGCCCTCATGGATACTAGTTGGGTTCGTGAACCACTGAGCCACGATGGGAACTCCTTACATTTTATTTTTACATTTCTTAAAAGATTTTTTTTAATAAAAATGTGAAATCCTTCATGAATTTGCACATCATCCTTGCACAGGTGCCATGCTCATCTTTCTGTATCATTCCAATTTTAGTAGGTATGCACAAGGCTCTTTAAAAAATTGTGGTATGGAGTTCCCTTCATGGCGCAGTGGTTAACGAATCCGACTAAGAACTATGAGGCTGCGGGTTCGATCCCTGGCCTTGCTCAGTGGGTTAAGGATCCGGCGTTGCCGTGACCTGTGGTGTAGGTCGCAGACGCGGCTCGGATCCCGCGTTGCTGTGGCTGTGGCGAAGGCCGGCGGCTACAGCTCCTCTTAGACCCCTAGCCTGGGAACCTCCATATGCCGCGGGTGCGGCTCTAGATAAAAGGCAAAAAGACAAAAATAAAAAATAAAAAATAAAAAATTGTGGTAAAACACACATAAAATTTATGAGTATGGAAAAATGTCATCAAGGTTGTGTGTAAGTCAGGTCTAACTGACGCTGGTGAACAAAACAGACTGGAGAGGACAGAGGAAGTGGGGAGTCAAGGGAGGAGACTGTCACAGCATCCCGGGCGAGGGGTGGGGAGGGGACAGTCACAGCACCCTGGGTTAAGGGTGGGGGAGGGTCTGATGAGAAGGACAGCCTAGGGGACTCAGGAGAAGCTTCCTTTATGCATGAACATTCTCCTAAAACTCTGTTTTTCATCTGCTGTGATTTGGCAACTAGGAAGAAATGCTGATGAATGTCAGGAAAATACAAAGGCAGGAAAGTTAATATAAGAAAGGATACTGTTTTTTTAATAGGCAAAGACACTGGTGTTTTCTCCAGGGGGCTCTATTGTTTGAACATTCACTTCTTGGGTCTTGGTTAAGCTGGAGTTCAGTTAAAGGCATCCAGCACTCAGGAGCCACTCCTTGGCAGCATAACCATCAGGCAACCAGAGCTTTGAATCTATATTATTCATTTTGATGACACAACCCTGGTGACCGTTATTATCGGTAGGTTCCTGGGCTGCAGAATGCCAGGTCATGCCAGAGGCACAGGGCATATTTTTATATGATATAGTTCTCTTAAACTTCCAGTCCTTTACAGCTGATTTTATCAGAATGACCTTGAATGAATGAAAAAAGGTCATGTGCTGAGTAAAACGGGAAAAATAAAGTGCAAACTGAAGAAAATGGATGCTGTGTTTTAAACGGGAAAATGTTTAAAGAGTTAAAGTTGTGAATGTGAGTAAGACGCAACTATTATTGTACTCTGGGTGTGCGTGTAGCCACACAGGGACGTCTTTACCCTTTCACAGGAAATCACAGTGGTAGGTATTGCTATTTCCGATTTACAGGTGAGGGATCCAAGGTTTACTCCCGTTAAGTAACTTCAGCAATGACAAGGCCAGTGTTTCTGGTACTCATTACTGGTTTTCAGAGACCTGAGTTCCCATGGATACAAAAAATGTTCGCTTGGATGATGGGGATGAAATGAGTGCATGGCGAGTGCATGGCGTGGCTCCGCTGAGTGATACAGACAGTCCTTGGCTGGATTCTCTTCCCCTCTGATTGTGCAGTGTATTACTTTGTTTCCAAATTACATAACATTTTTCTGGAGGAAAAGTGAAAGAACTCTAGATGAATCCATGCTGACTCACGGCACAAGGGCATTCCAAAGGGAGTCTTAACTTTTGAGCCACAGTATTTATTGTCAGCACTCCTGTATGGGGACTCTGCTCTTAACAGGGTTAGACTCTGAATAACTGGAAGCAGATTGATCACTGGAGACCGACAACCAGCTTGTCTCCCAGGAAAGGAAGAGCCCTGGCCTGGGATTATATGAAATCACAGACATAAAGTGTATAAAGTTAAGTTGGCAAACCATTAACACTTAGAAGGAAAGAGAGGAAAAGCTGCCAACTGAAGTGATAGTGTAATGAACTCTCTTACTGCTATTAATACTGAAGGAACACAGGCGGGACCTGGGCAACAGGTCTGCTGGAGCAGTTGGGATCTGCTGCCTGAAGAAAGCAGGTTCACTGGTACCCTCTGCATCGCCAGCATCATTACTAACCCTCAGGACGAGGATAACAACACCAATCAGACGTCCATCTTTCATTGAGCGCACAGATGCTGAGTGCTTTACACCCATCTCACTAAAGCCAAGCTTTCCTTTGTTTAATCTATTTGGCGGTTTTGGTGGGAAGGGAGGGGTGTCAGAAATGACCCCCTTCCCTCTGCATCCACGTGGGTCTGAACCCTCCGTGTTAGCCTGCGGCCAGGGGTGCCTGAGGGAGTCCAGTGTGAGAGGTTGCTACTGTGTGTCCAAAGGCAGTCCAAGCTGGAGCTGAGAATTTCTCACCAGCCAAGCAGGCTGGTGACTGCGGGGCCTGAGGGAGAATTGGAATGAAAAGAACAGAGAAGGAAGCTGGGCTTTGTTCAGAACCTGTGCGTTTCCGACTTGGAGGAGCGGTAAAAAGAGCTGCTTAGGGAAGGAGGTGTCTCAGGGAACACAGCCTGGACAGACCTCCCCTCCCCGGCCAGCATTCCGCAGATCCAACAGCGCCCGCCCCGCTTCTTTTGGGTCCTGGGGAGACCGGGCTGCCCGGAGGAAGGCTTTGGTCAGTCTTCAAAAGGTCTGAGTGGGTCTCATTTTTCACACTCAGCACAGTCTGGATTGGACTAATAGCGCAAGGGCTGCCCCCAATAATTTCCCGGACCAGTCCAGAAATGAGCCTAAATCCCTACAGAGCTAAATAGTTTGGGCCACGTCAACGATTTTTCAATGGAAATAGTTCAAAGAATGAAAGATTGCCTTGGTTATCAAGAGGAACCAGAAACCTGCAGCAGAAAAGAAATATCCAGAATTAGGATTTGCTTCAAATATTGAATGCCAGTATTTGTTTGACAGGTTTAAAAACCAGACCTTTTTAGTTGATCAAAACCCACGATGGATTCCTTGATTATTCCTCACCACCTGCTAAGGCTTGCGACGGAAAACTTTGATTTCTGGGGTTTATCTGAGTTTTCAAGTTGTACAAGATGCTACGTACTGTACAAGCCTGTTATTCAGAGATCTACATTTGTTCTTCTTCCCCTCAAAATCACATGAATTTAAGGCTAAAAGGTAATTTCCTGGCTAAACTTTAGTCCTAGTACAGGAAGCTTTTGATAATGGCTCTGCTCATCCTGATTGTACTCAAACGAAAATCCTTAGTAATAAAAATACCAGAAGCTGGAGACAGATACAAAAATATTAAAGAAATATAAAATTGGAACTCTGGGGTTTGCTTTTTACTTTCTGAACCAAGTTTTTGGAGGTATAATTTGTATGCAATAAATGCACCTATTTTCTTTTTCTTTTTTTTTTCCTTTTTCTGTTTATGGTTGCACCTGTGACATACAGAGTTCTGGGCCAGGGTCCAATCGGAGCTATAGCTGCTGGCCTACACCACAGTCACAGCAACCCTGGATCCCAGATGCACTGCAATGTATGCCACAGCTCACAGCAACACCAGGTCCTTAACCCACTGAGCCACGACTGGAAATCCTAAAAGCACCTATTTTAAGTGTATAGTCACCAGGTCCTTAACCCACTGAGCCACGACTGGAAATCCTAAAAGCACCTATTTTAAGTGTATAGTTTTGGTGAATCTTGCCAGTGAATCACACACCTATGATATAACCATGGCAATAAAAATATGAAACATTTAAGTTGGCAATGTGTAAAAATTCCTTTTTGCTTCCCAACATAAATGTGTCTGTGTGCATGCATGTGTATAAAAACTCCTCCCTGAAAAAGAAAGTAGTTAAAAGAAATGAGTACTTAAAATGAAAGTACTTAAAAGAACTTTCACCCTATGGTGACTCTTGAGAACAGTTCT
Source organism: Catagonus wagneri (assembly GCA_004024745.2). NCBI lineage: Eukaryota > Metazoa > Chordata > Mammalia > Artiodactyla > Tayassuidae > Catagonus > Catagonus wagneri. Next base: position 2,206,309 of record PVHT020000175.1, read on the forward strand.
ATTTGAGATTTTTAATAGCAGTGCTATTCATGTAAGAAAACTTGTAAAACGATATGGCATTGTGCTTAAAATCTTAGCAGATAATGTTGATTCAGGGAAGAGTTTTTGCCACAGTAAGGTTTTTCCGTTTTTTTTTATAAGGTTCTTTCAGAGAAAAAAAGGGCATGTGTTTTATAGACAAAGGAGCAGCATGCCATCCTTAATTTTCAGGTTTGGGGGTGGGTAATGAATCATTCCAAAATCAAACATGAAACCATGACTACAGAAAAGCATGTTTGGAGTGTTTTTAATAAAAACCTCATTGGCTCTGTCTGCTTCAGTCCCTCCCACCTGCCAGGCAGCTTTCTAAGGGGCTCACCACAATGGGTTCTCAAAGGAGCCACATGTTACCTAAAAGGCTTGGAAATGGCCCCAAGCCATCACTGGGTACCTGCCCTGCTGACCATGGGGTCTGAGCGCAGGCACTCAAGGCTCTCCCTAGGGACCTTTGCATTTACAATTAGTGGTACTGTCTTGGGACCACATTTCAGCCAAGCTGAGTTATAATCCCTCAAAATCACATTATCTACTCTCACATCTGGCCAGTTCTGCTCTGAAGGTAACTGACATCATGGCTTGAGATACAGGGAAGGTGGCTTTCGAGACAGGTAAAGAAAGGACCTTGTTCTAAGGGAGATGCTGGCTAGGAGACCAAAAGTATACCTGGTCATCTGTGATTCAGGAGGAAGCCTAAGATCAAGGTACCCCTCATGCAAGTTGCCCTCAAAGCCTAGAAGGGTACCTGGCTTGTGCTGGGAACCCAGCTCATACTTGTGAATTAAATGAACGCATGAAGCCACAAGCGATGGGATCTCCATTCCAATCCCACCTCCACCACTGCCCGCCACACTCTTGGATCTGGCATAAGAGGTCTGAGAACATCTCAGAGTTCAGAGGTGAAAGGACTCTTTCTCTATTACTTAGCAAATCAGATGCAGAGTAAAGAACTGAATTGATAGCATTAGCGGCTCCCAGGGAGATTTTAAAGAGCAGCTTGTGTATTAAGACTGAGTTAACAGAACCATGGAACGTGTTACTGCAGCGAGAGCCCTGACAGAGACAGACTTGACCTGTTGCCTGGTGTCCCTCTAATAACTTATGATACCACGAGGAAATGTTGGTTCTGAAAATAAGACAACCTCTGAAAAGAACTTAGTGGAAGTGCATTTTGTGGTCCCGAACACCCACTCTCAGAGGCAGCATATTGATCCCAGTGAAGATGACTGGTTGCAATGGACACAAATCGACCGACTGGTTGATGGTTATTATACACTGTCTGCTACATACAGCCTCCCTCTAATCATTATCAGTAACAAGAGGAGTTAACAGGACCTAATCCTCCTATATCTCTTTTTACATGCAGATTTCATATTGCTCTGCAAGAAAGGAACGTAAGCCTTATCTTTTTGAGATTAGAGCCCTGGATTGGAGTCCCCGCCCTGCCACACAGAGTTCTGTGGTTTTAGGCAAAGGTTCCTTAATCTCTCCGAGCCTCAGTTTCAATATATCCATTAAGGATTTGAGCCTCTCTTTTCCACATTCCCTGAATCCAGTCCATTAGCAGGTCATCCAAAAGACAGCAGGAATCTGCCCATTTTGTTCACCTCCATGAATTATCGTCTAGGTCAGGCCACCATCTCTCTCACCTGAGTCTTGCAGTGGCCTCCCACCTGGGTTCCTTGCCTTCGCTCATGCTCAGTCCATCACACAGAGGCCAAAATGATATTTTAAAGCCCTCCACTAACCTCCTGTTCAACGCACAACAAAATCCAAGCCTCTTGACAAGGCCTGAAAGGCCTGCTGTAAACTGGCTGCTGCCTCCTCTCTGACTCCAGCTTCTGCTTTTCTCCTCCTGGTCACTGTGTCAGCCACCCCTGATTTTCTTCTGTTCAGGAGCCCTCCAGCCTTGTCTGGCCTCAGGGGCTTCGGTCCTGCTGTTCCTCTGAGCTGGACACCCTATCCTCAGACCTGGCCCCTTGAGGTCCTCTCTAGAGGATCCCTTCTGAAGATTTTACCTCCTCCTTGACGACTGTATCATGCCACAAAGCTTCACAGTACTTAGCATTGAATTAAAGCACTTATGTATTTAGTTTATTTTTTTTTTTAGGGCCACAGGTGTATCATATGGAAGTTCCCAGGCCAGGGGTCAATTCGGAGCTGCAGCTGCCAGACTACACCACAGCCACAGCAACTCAGGATCTGAGCTGCATTTTCGACCCACACCACAGCTCATGGCAACGCTGAATCCTTAACCCACTGAGCGGGGCCAGGGATGGAACCCTCATCCTCATGGATACTGGTCGGGCTCATTTCCACTGAGCCACAAGAGGAACTCCTGCTTATTTATTCTTTTTTTTTTTTTGCCTTTTATGTAGAGCCGCACCCGCGGCATGTGGAAGTTCCCAGGCTAGAGGTCTAACAGGAACTGTAGCTGCCGGCCTTCGCCACAGCCACAGCAACGCGGGATCCGAGCCACATCTGCAACCTACACCACAGCTCAAGGCAACGCCGAATCCTTAACCCACTGAGCAAGGCTAGGGATCGAACCCGCCACCTCATGGTTCTTAGTCGGATTCGTTAACCACTGGGCCACGAAGGGAATTCCTATTTATTCTTGCTTGCTGTTTTTTCTCTCATCAGAGAGTCAGCTCCGTGAAAGCAGGGACTCTGCATCTTTCTTCACTGATGGATCCCTCGGCACAGTGCCTGGCACTTATTTAGGAGACAATAGTTTTACTAGTGGGAGGGAGGAATAGAGGGAGGGATGGATGGATGATAGAAAAATAATACCTGTGAAGCTTAAGTGTCACAAATGCTTTGTGCAGGGTTATACAGTTTTTGGACTTTCTCAAGCATCTTATGAGCCTCTAATTAGAAAGCATTATACAGACATTTACAAATTTAGGTCAGAATTAGCTGAAAAATCTCACCTCATATTAGTTTATCTGCCCAGCAGCTGTGTGATCGGAGCTGTTCATGCCTATTAAAATGAAGTCATTTACCAACAATAAGGATGCCTGTTTTATGGGGCACGGCTATGGTAGGAAAGACAGAAAGATCATATCTTTGCCTGGAGGGTGCTTGCCAATGAGTGAATGATGTGTGTCTGGCTGGTCTGTCCTTCTCATCTCCTGCAGAGTTATTATCTGTGCTCTTCTGCCCCACACTGGGCTGGGCCCTCGCCTCTGTAATAGGGAGATGAGTCCGTGAGCACAAAACATGCTCTCCACATTTATTTTGAATCAAAAGGTACCCAGGAGAGATGCAGAATTAAACTCAATGACGCATCATTGCCTATGTGTCCTGCAAATATATCCACTAATAATGTGGGAAAATCTACTATTTGGGGGTAAAATGTAGCTTTACTAATAACATGCTCCCATCACATGAAAGATCAGGCTGCTGTACTGAAGGGCTTTCTCTCAACTGTTTTCTAACATCAGGGCTGGATTGCCTGGGACACATCGCAGGTCTGTGCTGGGGACCACTCGGGACCAGCGGCTTAAATCAGTGAGGTGGGTGGCTGAGAGCAGAGTTTTCTCTCTGTCTGATCTGACTGCCAGAAAAGAGGCAGTCTTAGACTTCAAATGATTAGAGAGGAAAGAAAAAGAACTACAAGCTGAAAAAAAACATTTTCAGATATAACCAGCCAAAGAGTTTTTGCAAGAAAACACAAGAGGATTTTCTGAAGTTCACCCAGACACAGATGCACTGAATAACGGTGGAAAAAACCCTTAGGGATGGGATTTGAATTGATGAAAACTCCAGAATGTTTGTAGCACTTCGCTCAGGGCCATAAAGATTCTGTGCTGACCAGCATGCCTGGCTTATTCTGAGGGGTCTAGGTTGGGTGACATAGTCCCCGCTACCCAGCAGAGTGACAGATTCACTTCAAGTTCTGTTCCTGACTTCCTGGTCCTGCCTTTTCTTCCTGCTGGTGTTTGAACTCATCTCGTTTCTCCTGAGTCACACGCACAGTGAGCTCGACCTTCTGATATGTGTTTTATGTTTTGAAGATTCCGGGATTACTTGAGTCTATAACAATGACAGAGCTCTAGATAATGTGAATTCGACCGGGAAAGGCCAAATTTATTTCCTTCCTTCATGTGACTCTGAAGCACATGAAACCAAACAACCAAACAAGTGGTTGGTTACTGCAGTTAAAAAAAAACCAACTCTGAAGATTTTACATTTTTCAAACAGCTATTGGAATAGGTGGCACAGAGGTGGCACCAAGGGTGGGAAAACATAATGTATTGTGTTTAAGTCTCATTTAAGTCTAGACTTGATTGCTTCTACCCACATTCCAAATAATTTGGGTTTGCCCATTTGTAGCTTTGCTGTGAATCTTTATGTATTTTCTCCTGAAAGCTTTATGGAGACAGTTTTCTGCTATTGTCTTGGAAAGTCGATTTTTCTCTCTTTGTCATCTTTGGAGGTTGAGAACAAGGGGAAACCCTTTGGGGTTCTCCCTTTTTTTCCATGAACACAGAGCCTGTAAATGCAATGTGATCATTTGGTACTAATGGATTTTTATAAGTAGAAAGCTGTTCCCTGGGAATCAGGCTTTCTTCATAAAAATGTATTTTTAATCACAAATGTTATATACTATATGAGTAACCATCCTTTTATTTTGCTTTTGTCATAATTGCTTACATTTCACATTGAAAAGGAAACAGAATTGAATTGCCAGGTATTCTGAAAATGTTAATATTCTAAAGAAGTAGGGGAGAGAGAAAGAGGGGACATCTTAGAGAAACATATCCAAGCTGCATTTTTCAGTTGTTTCAATCTTTCTGGGTTAAAATACACCCACCTGATACTCAGAATTCAGGCTGGACTCGGGGCCTTTAGGGAAGGCTAGGCACACGGCATCATTGTGAAAGGGTGAAGGACTTTCAAAGACCTGAAGGTGTCAAACTCCAGTTTACCATGAGAGTAGGTAAAAAAGAAAAGAGGAGGCCCTGCAGAGGGCTAGGGAAGAGGGACCCACTCAGTGAACAGGGGCAGCAGAAATCCCCAAGTCCTTCATAGAGGGGGAGCTAAGTGCATACAACAGAATTTCAAGCTTCAGACCAGGTAGAAAAAGAGTCAGTCCAAACGGACTGAAAACACTGAGATTTAGAAAAGATGGGTGATGTCTGAGTTCTATAACAAGGACCTGTTGGTCCAGCTCTTACAGCTTCCCTCTGTTACGTGTTGTCCAGCTTCTCTTGAAATATTTCCAGGGGCAGCGAGCTTGGCCCCCACACAGGTTACACGGTGCTGGCTCTGGGCTCCAGCCACACTCCTTCCCTGGATGGAAATCTACCTCCCAGGACCCAGTGATTCTAACTTCACCCTCAATACAGGTAACAAGCTCTCCTTCCCCATTAGAGCACCTGACAGTGACCAAAGGCAGTGCCTCACCTCCTAGAGTCCCTCTCCTCCAGGTAAACACTCCCAATTCCCTCTGCTGTTCTCTAGGTGTTACCCTCTGCTGGCCACTTTCTGGTTTGTCAATGTCCCCTTCACGACATGGCACCTGAAACCAAATGACATTCCAAGAAAGCTGAGGGATAGTCCAGCCATCTCGGTACCATGTGTTTATTAAAACAGCAGCTCCAAAATCCTCTTCTTCCCAAGGCTCATCCCCCGCGTACGCAGTGCTGCCCCCCAGCCTCCTTCATCTGGGACTTTTTTGAACCTAAATGCATGAGCTTGTTTTTAACCTTCATTTTACTGGTTTTGGCTCAGATGTACAGCCACTTTAAAAGGGATGATAACACAATTATAATTTTTCAGCGATCCAGGTGCTTTCGCATATGCTACCATATTGAGTTTCGAGTCTCTTATTTTTCATAGCAGCTATCCTATCTAACTTTCCATCATCTGGAAACTTGACTGGCGGGAATGGCAACAACTGCCACCAAGAAACATGGTAAACAGCAAGGAACAAAAGTCTCAGCCCCATGAAATGCTGCCCCTTTCTTCTCATCACATTCTAAGGAGAGAGACAGACAAAGGGCTCCTGGACCATCTGCAAGATAACCACAAAGAATGGAAAGTGCAATGAAGAGAAATAAAGCCACAACAGGGAATAGAAGTGCCTGGCAGGGGCTTTTATAGAGATGGTGGTCAGAGGGCTCTCTGAGCAGAGACCTGAGTGAGTGGGGAGCACGCATGCACCCCAGAGACCAGGACACACACTGATGAATGAATCCATCCACTTGCTTTGTTCCAGAGAGAATTTCAGGCAATCAGTTGTTGACTTGGTTCTGTCCTCCTGGCTCTCAACTAGTTCATAATTTGCTTCTGAGTCACAATCACTAATAGAATGCTTGGCACATCATGCCCATTTTAATGAATACTGGTTTGAATGAGTGAAAAAATACACTATGACAGACTGTGTCCAATGCCTGCTAAAATTAAGAGCCACTATGGTTATGACGGTATAACAAGGCTTGACAACGTTTGCCCTGGGACAGCACTCACCCATGGTGCTCGTGGGGTTATAATTAGATTGTCATTAGTTGGCAGGAGCCCAGTTAGGACAGCCCTCGGGCTACCACATGCAGTTTCTGATATAGAAGCAACAATTCCAGAGTGATCAGAACACACCATTGCATTACAAATATGTAGCCTCTACTATCCCCTTTTCACTAATCTCAGAAAAAAACAAACATGGTTTGCTTGGTACAGCTTGATTCTGGGGAACCCCTGTGGGTTATACAAATCGTATCATTCTCTAAATCCTCACCTGCCACCTGCTGAGTAATCTGCTCCAGAATTTTGGCAGTCATCATGTCACCAGTCTATGCTTTTTGGAGATCACCTTTTTTTTTTTGCTTTTTAGGGCCATACCCATGGCATATGGAAGTTCCCAGGCTAGGGGTTGAATCAGAGCTACAGCTGCTGGACATGGCTACAGCCACAGGCATAGTCACAGCAACAAGGGATCCGAGCCGAGTCTGCAACCTACAGCGCACGGCAATCACGACAATCCCGGATTCCCGATCCACTAAGTGAGGCCAGGGATCAGACATGCGTCCTCATGGATACTAATCGGAGTCATTTCTGCTGTGCCACAGCAGGAACTCCGAGACTACTTTTGAAAAAGCGATTTTTGAAAGTTGGCATGTCCTTGCCTCCATTTCAGCACCTCTCCAGCCTGACCAGGTTTTGCCACAGTTACTGATAGATCAAGCCTACAAGCGCTTTGAGCATTCTGAGGTGATCTGTCTACACCTGGGGAAATGAATTCTGTACTTAAATTAATTACTGATTGATGGAGCAACTACCATGTACCAGGAGATAGTCAAATAGAAGACAGAAGGAGGAGGGGAGGGATGGAAAGAGGAATCACCCGGTTCTTGTCCTAAGATGGATGGGCTAGACTCTGACACATAAATAAGACACACTGACATGCTGAAACAATCTAGCCTGAGAGCTGCTAGAATACGGACAGGTGCCAAACGCTCAGGACAGAGTTCAGTGCAGCCTGGGACCTGTGACAGACACCTGGCTGTAGAATGGAGAGTTCTGGTGAAGGCTGGGCCAAGAGGTGCTTAGGAAAGTGGGATCCTAAGGTTCTCAATCCGGAGGGGCTGGACCGGTTTTGTGTTATAGAGAGGGAATTTTGGTTTTTTAGAGGCTTCACTGGAGCTTGGGGAAGGGGGGGTAGGCCTGGAGGAGGGTGGGTTTCTCATTCTCTCCTTTTCTAGATGGGGTTTTCCTGGGTTCCTCTGAAAATGCTTTCTTGTTTGAAAATAATTTTCCAGCCTAAAGAAATTCAGTCTGGTGTCCTCTAAGCAGATTTACCTTGGTGAGGTTTAGGATTAGCTTTTCTCTCTGTCTTTTTTCTTTCTTGGCTGTACCTGTGGATATGGAAGTTCCCTGGCCAGGGATCAAAACAGAGCCGTAGCTGTCACCTACAGTCAGATCCTTAACCTACTGCACTGGGCTGGGGATTGAATCAGTGCCTCTGAGACAAGCCAGATCATTAATCCACTGTGCCAGAGTAGAATCTCGTAGGATTAGCATTTTTTTAAAGTGTTTGTGTGTGTGCGTGTGCGTGTGCGTGTGCGTGTATTTATTTGCCTTTTCTAGGGCCGCATCGGGGCATATGGAGGTTCCCAGGCTAGGGGTCTAACAGGAGCTGTAGCCACTGGCCTACGCCACAGACACAGCAACAGCAATGTGGGATCTGAGCCGCGTCTGCAACCTGCACCACAGCTCACGGCAACACCAGATCCTTAACCCACTGAGCAAGGCCAGGTATGGAACCCTCAACCTCATCGTTCCTAGTCGGATTTGTTAACCACTGAGCCACGATGGAAACTCCTAGGATTAGCATTTTAATTGAAAGTTTTTGTTTCTAAAAGTATTCACTTTAAGTGGTTACAATGTTCCTTCCCTCTTCCTCCACCTTGCATCACAGGGATCAAGGTTTTCCTTTACTTAGGGGATGTATCTTCCTACGGCTGCAATCAAGGTTCCCTTTAATTTAGTCCCCGTCCAAATGATCTCCAGTTCTGAATGAATTTAGAGTCATATAAAACTCATATTTCAGAGTTGCCTCGTGGCACAACAGGTTAAGGATCCGGCATTGTCACTGCAGCAGCTCAGGTGGCTTCTGTGGTGAAGATTCGGTCCCTGGCCCTGGAACTTCTGTATGCTGTGGGCACAGCCAAAAACAACAACAACAACCATATTTCAACTATGATTATTTGTAAAAGCAGCACAGTAACTGAACTATTTGTGCACGTACGCACCAACACATGGACATTTTAGAAGGAAAAGTGATGGATGATGGAGGCTGTTCCCTAAATCCTCCAAAGTAACATAATCATGTATTACCAAGAAGTAACCTGTAAGGACACTTACAGGATAAACTAGAATGAGAAAATATTAAATATTGAGGAATTAGAAAAAAATGGAGGCATAATGGTTCTTAGACTAGCCTCTCACTCCTCGATCAAACCCTTGGACTATAAAGACACAAATCAGAGGCCAGTTTTCAGGAATATAGACTTTTCAACGATGAAAGTGGCTAAATGGTTGTCGTTTGTATTGAGAATGAACATTTCACATTTCTATTGTCCTGTTGGGAGCTGGGTGGAGGGTTGATGCAGGGACAGAAAGAAGGGAACATTTTCCTGCTCCAACAGAGACATGATAAACTGCTGCAGCAGAACAGTTTAAAACCCACTGGAAAGGTCTCTCCATGGGGGACCCAATTCTCTCGACATAAAGAGCTCAGGGCTTGGGTGATTAAAAACATAAAACACTCTTCCTTTTCAGATGCACCAAATCTCTGTTCAGACCATCCCCTGCTCTCCTTCTGCTTCCACGGGGCACAACACAAAGACCTCTGGAGGAGATAAGATTTCCTTTTCGGGGGCAAGGAGGCACTTCCTCTTCTGTCTTCCCATCCAGCCCAAATTGTCACTGGGAAGTTGGAGGCTGGTGCGAATGTGGACTATGGTTTTAGGGGAGTCAGTGATTAGCTGTCAGTGTACCAAGCTTTCCTACATTCCAGTGCATTTTGCCTCAGCTGTTGTATACTCCTTCACTAGTGACAGGCCATTGAGGCCCCACTAAATTTTATCTTGTCCTAAGGAGTCTGTGTAGGTTCTGTGTAGCTTAGAGCAGTAGAGAGGTTCGGAAAGACCCTAAGCTTGGGAGTCAGAAAGATCTGGCCTGGCTTCCCACTTAGCAGGCTAGTAACTTCATCTTTCTGAAGCCTCAGTGTTCTGATCTATAAGGACAGGCAATATCAGGTAATGCTCAAGAATGTCCTGAGAATCAACTGGGACAATATGAGTGGGGCCCTTAGTTTAGCTAATGGTGCACAACTGACTTTTGAGAAATGGTTGGTATTTTTACTTCTATTACTAATTTTCAGCAGCCTTGGGATTCAAATGCTAGCCAGTAGCTACACATAAAAGTCTTTCAACTATAACATACAGAATGGATAAACAACAAGGTCCTACTGTCTAGCACAGGGAACTATATTCAATACCCTGTGATAAACCATAATGGAAAAGAATATGAAAAAGAATGTATGTGTATGTATAACCGAGTTGCTTTGCTGTACAACAGATATTAACATAACATTTTAGATCAACTATACGTCTATAAAATACATTAAAAATAGAGTCTTTCAAATACACACACATTGCTAGAGATTGGGACTACATAGCACAGCCCCAATACTGACTTAGAAAAAAGAAATTCCTCCTGATTAAAGGTAGTGAACTTCTAATCTGGACATTCGAAATGAGCAAGTGTAGTCTGACAGGTGATATTATTAAGGTAGAACTGAAGAGAACATGAAGAATTGGCCTTTGCAAAGTCAAGTGTGTGGTTTTGATTGGCCACCGTGGCATTTCTTCAGGCTCAGGGCTACCTGCCTGTGACATGCACACTGAATTCTTAGGTCAGCAGTGACTGTGGGTCAGAACTAGAACTTGGCTCCACAGAGTCATTCAGAGGAAATGGCCATCCAAGGGCTACCCAGTCCTCTGTCAGTGAATGGACTGCACTTGCTCCTAGTTCCCTTTCAACTGCACACAGGACTTCCGATTTACCTCTCCTTCTGGAAAAAGTAAAGATGGCCCTGGAAAAGCAGTGGTTTGACTTCCTGCTCTCCCCACCCCCCATACCATTAAACAAGGAGCACAGAACAGGTTGAGAATCCTTGACATAAATAATCGGATGGAATCCAAGATTTCCCCAATTCGATGGCTTCTTAATCAAAAGAAGACCTTCCTTTCAATTGTTAATGATGTAAAACAATAGAAAACGTGGGAAGAAACAACCCCTATTCAGAAGACTGTGAACTTCTGAAGAGCTAATGGTGATAATTAGATATTCTGCAAAGAGATAGAACTAGTTCTATTCTTTATCCACTGCCAGTGAGAACCAGCCCCCACTCGGAGTTAAGCAAAGTCCTGAGAACTGCCTGCCAAATGAAAGGCTGAAAAATTAAAGCTTTTCTCAGGGAGAACCAAACACCACACTAAGTGTCAAAAGGGGAAAACCAAACATGCAGTCTGATGCTCTTTTAATTCCTTAAGGAAAAAGGCAAAATAAACAGAACAAATGACTAAATTTAACACCATGATTGAAGGAATCGATGCCCTTTCTCTTTCCTACAAAAGGAGCAAACTCCTTTTTGGTGATATTTTCCAGTTTAGGGTGCATAAGTGTTTATGCCTATAGAAAGCATTTATTAATATTGTTTTTATATTATTATTAGCATCCTTGTTATATAACAACAAATTAATTGGTTCTAAATTAAAAAGAACCTCTTCTTATAAACAAGTCTCCAAAACCCTAGAAACACATTTAGCAGTTCACAGCAAGTAAATCTCAGCTTTGCTTTCTCTCACACACACACACACACACACACACACACACACACACACTGCGCGAAGCAATCAGGTACCAGAGTTTCCTTTCTTTTTCTTTTTACTCGCTCCCCGCTCCGTTACCCCGTGGGGTGTAGAACTGGTTATGTTTCTAGAGCACACTCAAGCACTCTAAGTGATGGAATCTCACTGTCATCCTGCTCCCCAAAGAACACCAGACCTTGCAAAGACCAGATCCAGAATCGGAAACCCCTTTCCTGGAAGCCCTGCGTGCAGGGGTGCTGAAGCCCCTTTACACCCGCGTTCGGCACCTGGACTCCCTCTCACGGTCTCTCACATCCTCTCGCGCGCCCCTCGGACGGGGCAGCGCGCACCCTTCCAGGGACTGAGCATCTCAATAAGTAGTCAGCCTCCAGCGGCAGCACTTGCCTCTCACAGCGGCCCGGCTCAGGTGTGCCCTCGCTTTTGTGACGCAGGTGGGGTTCCCCTCCGTCGGGTCCGACTTCAGGACCCCCTAGGTCCGTCCTTTGTCGCGGCAGAGGCTGAAATCCTTGCCGGCTCAGCCAGCCCCAGGATTTCGGGAGCGGGAGCGAAGCCCGGACTACGGAAAGGCAGGTGAAGGGGCGGTGGAAAATCCGGACTGGCGCGCAGGGCTAGCGGCACGGATTGGACTTCTCAGAGGCACCACTGGAAAAGCCTAATATCCGGACTGGATTTTTTTTTCTTTTTCTAGGGCCACACCCGCGGCATATAGAGGTTCCCAGGCTAGGGGTCTAATCGGAGCTATGGTTGCCAGCTACAGCCACAGCCACAGCAACGCGGGATCCGAGCCACGTCTGCAACCTACACCACAGCTCAAGGAAACGCCAGATCCTCAACCCACTGAGCTAGGCCTGGGATCAAACCCGCAACCTCATGGTACCTAGTCGGATTCCTTTCTGTTGCGCCACAACGGGAACTCCATGGATGGAATTTTTTTTTTTTAATACAATTTTACTTGCAGCCTCCCACCTGTCGGCAATCCACACAGCACCGGAATGACTCTGTCTCTTCTGGGCTTTGGGCTTCTAGCTGATGCCTCATAAACTGTCCAGGTCAGAAACTTCAGATCCTGCTGATCTTCCCGGAAGGCTTTGAGAGCCTGGTCTTCTGGGGGATTTTTTTTTTCAAAGTTCATTTGTTTCTTCCTTGAAAATGATGTCTATTCTAGTTGTGGATGGCATGAATTGTGGGATTCATGTGCACAGGGTGTCTGCCTTTGATCCTATAGACGGGAAAAGACACTGGGTCCTGGCTAGGTCACTGGGAAAATAAATATAATGTTTACTGATTTCCCTTGAACTCCCAGTCTTTCCCAAGCCAACGATGGTGACTCTCTAGGCTAAGTGCCTTTTCTTAACTTTGGGAGCACGAGTTCCCTGTCTAATGCTCACTTGCTGATTGTGAGAAAGCCCACCCGCTGTTTTTTCTTCTCCCACTTCCTCCTCTGTTCTCCTCTGGGAAGGGTTAAATCAGCCCAACACTTTTCTGGAGCATTGTAATATTCTGGCACCCTATAAATCAAGTATTTTTCTTTTGTATGTATGTAGTTTCTCAAAGAAAGGGAAGCCCGGGGTGGCAGGAAAGAGGCCAGAAGATGCTTATTCAGATCAAGGAGCAGCAGCCGAAGCCTTTGGTAACTTGAACCTTCCTGTGTCTCCTGGTCCAGTGGCAGGAAAAGGTCCTTCTCCCTAATTTCAGGGCTTGTCAGAGTGAGGAGTTTGCAAAGGGCAGTAGGTGAGGTGGGAGGGTAAGTAGCAGGAGGGAATATTTGGGCCCTAGAAGAGAAAATTAGGAAGCTGCAACTTGACCTTTACGAAGGGCCCTGCTCATCTCTGTTTAGCCAATGAAGGACAAGATGAAGTGCCAGCTTCACCTTAACTTTAATCCTTTGCTGGGAAAAGGATTAGGATCCACAAAATGATACATCATATCAGATTATAAGTGCCAGAAACCAAAAACTAAAGAAGAAATAAACTTTTCTTCAATATTTGTTTAAATATATAATCTTTCAAAATGCTGTAGCTAACATACTGTGTGTTTCCATTAACACAATCTATGACATTTGGGGAAAGAAAACAGGGACAGAAAACCTATCAGTGGCTCCCAGGCGCAGAGCACAGAGGGATGGGTTGCCTACAAAGGGAACAAGGTAAATGGGGGGGGGGTTCTTTGTGTTGATTAGGGTGTTGTTTACCTGAATATATGTGTTGGCCAGAACTCACTGAACCCTAACAAAAAAGATGAATTTTACTGTATGTAAGTTAAAAAAAATGATGCCACAATAAAGAAAAATCCCTATGATCTGTGTCTTTTCTTCCTCCTCCATCTCCAAAGGTGGTGCAGGTGTATGGAATGTGATTTAGAGCTTATTTTCTATGGAGAGACCTAGACCCATGCTTGGAATTTAACAGTGCAGTGGCCTCACAATCCAATCCATAGTGTACACGCTGCATGGTGCAGGGCCAAGAGCTGGCTAGAAATATGTCAAATCCACTCCTTTTCATTCTGTGCAGTGAAGGGCAGAGATTTCTGTGCGTGAGTTTAGAAAGACCCAAGAGTCGGGCTTTGGAGAGATGAGTGTTAGCAGGTAAGAAGGGTCAGATCTTGGAAGAAAGAGCAGAGGGCAAGGCCTGCTGATTCTGAAAAGACCAAACAAAAATAATCTGGGAGCTGGAAGCAGCGGCTCCCAAATCTGGCTTCATATTTAAACCATCTGATTCATAGTCGCTCTGGGACAGGGTCAGAGAATCTGCATTTCTAAGGAATTCCCCAGTCATTCTTTACAGCTGCATAGCACTGGCAATGCAAGCTTTGGAACCACCAAACTTAGAACAAGGAGAGAAGGCAAGCCCTTCCAGGTCCAGAGAGGAAAGAGCTTGATGCTCCTGGTGGGGAGGCAGGCAGGGTATCAGAAAGAAGGGGGGCTTCCAGGATCTGTCGGGGGAGGGCTTTCCCTGGAGACTGGAGTGAGTCCTCCCAGGGACCCAGAGCAAAGCAGAGGAAGGTGAGGGGAGGCTGTGTGTCTAGCAGGGACCCGGCCAGGTTTAGTGGGCTGTCCAGGCTGCCGACCAGGGCAGAATGAAGGGCAGTCCAGGGTGTCTTCCCGTGCTGTTTGTCAAAAGATCTCTGGATCTAGCACAGTGCCGGGGCCAGTCAATACCTGTCTGCTGAGACTGAGTGAATACATGAGTGCGTCTCAGCTAGGCACCTTCCTCCCTTTACCTAAGCAGGTAAACCCAAGAGCCGCTCTGGGAGAGAGATTATTATCCTTTCTGCCTGGAACAGCTTCATTGCTCAGGAAAATGAAGTCATTTACCCAAAGATTCATGGTTAGCAAATGCAATGGATATTTTCCAAGAAGACGAATAAAGATAAGCCTGGCAGGTTTCTTTCCACACTGTTGGGATTCTGGCAATGAACTTGAGTGTTTTCCATTTGAAAACATCTGAAAGAATGATTTCCTAGCAAACGATTAAGGTATAAGGTCAAAACCAGTAACTTTACAATGTTCCCTAAGGAATATACCTATCTCAGATTCAGGTTTTATGTCATTGAGGTCCTCAAGGATGGCTCCAGATTGGAGGGAAACAGGAAACTTGACTGCATTCCTCCCCTCTTTCCTAGGAGCTGTTTAAATGACTTAACACTTGGTTTGAAATACACTCATTATTTTTTAACTTTTTTCTTTTTTATCAACTAAACAGGAATTGGGGATTAGATTGGGGCCAGTTAGCACTCACAGACTTCCCACTGGATAATCTCTTCTTAAAACAAGTGAAACTTGAAAATCAAAGACTACTGCTACTATCACTTATTAATTAAAGATGATTCAGAGAAGCATGTCAACCTTTGCATTTGTGCAGCCCTCCCCCATCACCAGTGTGGGGTTCTCAGTTTCTTTTGTTTCGATAAAATTTGTCTTGGTTAAACTGGGTCATTTGATTTTATAATCACCACCTTATTCAGTAAGGACTGGAATTAAGTCATTATTTTCCATAAAATTATGTTTATATGTGGGGGTTCATTAGGTCCTACTCTCAAGTCTGCGAAATTAGATAAAGCCAATCAGACACAGTTTTGATACTGGATTCAAATCCAATATCAATATTCTCTAAGTTTTTGCAGAACAAATAAATAATGATCTAATCTCATAAGGAAAGGCAGATATTGAAACTAAACAATCTAACAATGCCTGAATATACAGATGTAAGTGCAGAAAGACAGACAAAAGTACATATGGGCAAGTAAGGAGAGAGGGAGGGGGTCAGGGGAGCCTTCATTTTGGCAGATGTATGAAAGGCAAAGGAGTTTCAAGCCAGGAAAACTGGGTACTGATTTGTTAAAGTCATGAGAAAAAGTTAAAGTAATTGAAAACTTTAGAGAATACTCCAGCTGAATGTATCAAAGAGACTAAAGTAATGTTAAGTGAATAAAAATGCATCAAGTTTAGCAAATAGTCTCTAAAGATGAGTCACCAGAGGGGAAAAAGTGCCGGTTAGATGCATTAGAAGGCAGTTTTCTTTTGCATTTTTAAGGAGTCTCTTAGCCTGGGAGTGGGCTTAAGATTGATACCAGCCTTCACAATTAGGTTCCTGGAGATGGCTCCTATCTGCCTGATCTGTCACTTGTCAGAAGACAAGTCACTTGTCACTTAAGGATAAGCTCGGTGTATATGTGATACAGCCACTGGTCCCGCCCCTTCCTGGTGTCTGGGAGGCCTCTTATCTCTGCTAGAAGGTGTGTTATCAGAGCTGCTGGAGCAGCAGGGCTGGGGAAGACGGCCAGTCCCCCTGAGGGTGTGAGCCCTGATGACAGAGCTGGATCTCCCACTGTGACTCCCACAGGAAGTAGGTTCTTCCCAGTGGCACAAAGCCGGCCGTGGGGGCTTACATCCTCTCTCTTTACTGGCTTGTGACTGTTGGTGAGAGGACACACTGTGGGATCAAGAAGGATGGCCTGGTCTTTTCTCTGACATCACCTTGAACTGTGCGAGCCCTTTCCTTCTTGGTCCTTCCCATGGGCTTTGCTGAGTCTAGCTGCCGTGATAATTATATTTTCCCTTGGTTGGCAGAATACAAATCAGCTTAGTCATGCTTCTGTTTCCTCCAGACCCAGGGCAGCCGAAAGAGAATTTGGCTCAGTGCAGACGCCACAACCAGGCGCCCTGGCTCCTGGTGCGTCACCTTCCCTGTCTTTGAATGCTTCCAGCTCAGAGACAGAGGGATGGACAGAGGGATGTTGGCAGGATCTGCAAACACTGGTCTGGGGGGTAAAATAAGAGTCTCAATATCAATAAAGCGGCATTGCCCTGGCTGTGTCTTTTCAAAGGCCTCAGTCTCCCCATGCTCCCAGTGTCCCCAGCAGTTGTTGGAGTCCCTAGGCAGTGCCCTGTGTGGCCAGTCCTCCTGCCTGATGCAGAGGCCCTGCTAATCTCTTCCTCCTTGGGTACCAAGGCAGTGATGCACTTCGGGGGCCTGGCAAAGACGTGCCGGCCCTGGTGTTCAATGCTGGTATAGAATATCTGAGCCTGGGTGCTCTCTGCCATCACAGCCAGGCTGCTTATGCAGCCTGTGGACCCTGCAGAAGCTGCTGGAGCTTTTCTCCAGAAGCAAGACAACTGTGGGGGCACCAGTGTGGGCCCTCTGTGACTGATGACAGTACCTCTCCCTGACATTTCTGGTGCCTCTTACAAAGGCTAGCGGTGCTGCCTGCTGCTCTTTGGCCTGTTAGTGAAAGCGAATCTCCATCTTTGCTTGTAGTCAGTTTCCGAGGACTTACTACACGTCAGGCTACCTGATGGACAGTCACCATGTAGCACCTGAAATGCGTGCTGTGCTCAGCCCCGAGAATGGGACTCTTACCCTGTCCTCTCTTCCCTTGGATGAGATCATTCCCCAGACATCCTGGGATCCCTCAGAGAAACAGATGCTCGAACCCACAACCTTCCCTTCCCTAGACATGCCTGCGTACTGGGTCAGGCACAACTCAGGGACCTCTGCCAAACAAGTTCATGGTCACGGTGTTCATTCCAGTGGGAACCTATGCACAACGTCTTCCAACTATTGCTGTGGGTTGTCAGGACCATTATGGTGAAAATGACACCCACTCGAGCAAACACTTGCGATGCTGAGAAGAATAACTGAACACTAATGAGGATGGAGAAGACAGAAGCTGGGGAACGTTCTGGAGCAGAAGTCAGGCAGCCTCAGACACCAGCCAGTTATACCTCCTCAGGGCCCCAGTTTCCTCTCCTGCAGAATGAGGGGTTTGGATGGTCTGATCTCTGGTCCCTTCTGCCTTTGCCATTCATGCCTCTGCCCACCTCCACCGCTGAGGGCAACAGGGATGCTCCCGGTGCACGTGGAGGCTCTGGCCTTGCACCACCGCCTCCCTGCCCCAGGTCTGCACAGCCCGTAGGAAGGAGCTCCAGCCTGACTTCAGGCCTCTCTGCCGGCTGAGGGTGGCTTTTCCATTGGTACCCATATTTACAACCGACTCCATTGGAGCCACTTTCCCTTCGTTGAGTGAACGCAGTGACATGGTTGAACAGTATTTCTGGAATTAAGATTGAGTTCACCCATGTAAGTGGCTGTGTGTGGTTTCCTGGCAGTGGACCTGGCAGCCTTTTCCTAGCAACAGGCTCAACTCATGTCCTTCTGTTCAAGTTTCCATGGTAGAAAAGACAGCAAAATGCCCCCATAATGTCCTCCCAGTCCCTTGCTCTCCCCTGAAAAACAAGGGGTTGGATGGCCTGAAATCTTCTGTGAGCTGGGTCATGTGCAGGCTACACAGGTGCACACGCAGTAGTACCCATGTCCATGCACACACACATGCACGCAAGTGTGCACACACAAAAGCTGGTATGGAGCAAAGGCACTCTGGCCCGGGAGCTGGAACCTGGATTCCGGTATCAGCTATGGCTTCATTCTGTGGGCTCAGCCCCGTGTGGCTCTGGTGAGGGCCTGGGCAACAAGGCCCCTTCCAGCTCAAACAATCCGACTTGACTTAATTTTAGAGGATGATCTCAGGGCCTTTATCTTTACGTTGCTCAAAGATTTGTTTTTCAGATGGAGGTGGACCATTCTTTTGTCACGCTAGGAAGCTTCTCCAGACCAAGTTGTATAGAGAGCGGTTTTCATTGAACACCCAGAAAGGCACAGAGAGAGAAGGTTAAGGAAGTAATGTCCATGCAATGGAAAACAGTGCAGCCATTTCAATATCAAACGGTGTAAAATAATAATATTAGGTTGGCTACCATTCACTAATGAATCCACTAATCCTGTGTTTGGCGGGTGTCTGTTATGGGCCCTGGGCTGTGGTCAGTCCTGGGGTCCAGGATGAACAAAGCCTCGGAGCCCCATGGAGCTTACCCAGTGTTACTACGTGCTGTTCTACATGCTGAATGCATCACATGCTTCATTTCGCTTAATTTCTCAACAGCCCGATGAGGCGGGTCTATCATTAGTCCTCATTTTATGGATGAGGAGACCCAGGAACAAAAAGCCAATGAGTAGCTGAGCAGGAATTTCCACTCTGGTTTATCTGATTCCTATAAATACACACGGCCTCCTCAATGACTTTTACAGTTCCATTAACGTTTTGTACAAGGAGCATATCAGCCCCTGCAATTACACGCCCACCATTTTACAAAGGTGCTCTTAGGAGGGTCTGGGATCCTATTTCATACTTGATTTGAACCCCATTTCATTTTCTGCAGATTTCCGGTAAAACAATTATATTGACAAACTGTTTTACATCTGCTCTCCCCTCTGTTTCTAATATTGATCCCTGCAGCATAGTGGAAAAAAAAAAAGAAAAACAGGCTGAGAGGCAGATAAACTGGTGCCCTGGTAAGTGACATGAATAATGTTGCTTCTCTCTCTTCCCCTGTAGCCTATTTCAATGTCTGGTTACAGTAATTTGCGAATTTTTTCTTGTTTAGCAGGGAGAATTAGTCTGTTTTAGTATCCAGAACACGTCACTGTATTTGGCTACTAGCTAAGCCCAATTTACAACGTGTCACTACAGAGCAGGAACGTGGTGAGAATTCAGAAGGGCCTTGCTTCAGATTGAGATGTTTACAAAACAAACTGAGACTCACGGATTTTTCTAGAAAGACCAGAGGCCCCTGCCCTGGCTGAACAAATAATCCTTTTCTTTCTGAACTCCCTGTTCACAATCTACACTTCCTCTAATTGTGAGCAGAGTGTCACACTGTGTCACATTATCTGAAGAATAAAATATGAAGGTGGAACATGCAAAAACTGGAATTCTGTGTCATGAGCAAATAAAATTTACACGGTTCAAATATACATGTGTTTTGGAAATTCCCATGTGCACAGCAGGTTAAGGATCCGGTATTCTTGCAGCTATGGCCAGGCTGCAACTACAGCATGGGTTTGATCCCTGGCCCTGGAACTTCCACATGCTATAGATGTGGGAAAAATATATATATGCATATACACACACACACATATATATATATACACACGTATGTTTATATACACACACGTGTTTGATGCTATGCAATAACTACAGAATTTAAAAAACAATTATAATAATTACGATTTTTACTCAGTTGAACCAAATGTTTATAGGGCTTTTTCTCTCTCAGTTTGTCATAATTTTACCAGGTAAAATGTGATCCTTTTACACATGTATTTTAAAACATAGAGATGCTAGATTTGACTCAACTACTAGAGCAATTTTTTCCATCTTTCGTCTTCCCAGTTCCCAGACTTTGCCCCCCATTGCAGCTTGAAACTTGGGGTTTTCTCACTGCAGTCTTCGTTTCCCATGAGGGGAGCTCGGGTGCATACAAATTCTGGACACGTGGAGCATGGCTGGGGAGGGATAAAGGCACAGGCAAAATGTGCTCGGATCCTTTCCTTCCAGGACTTCATCCAACAGTCAGAGGAGGAGATGAGAAGAGAAGAGAGCTAGACTACTGCTTGGGCTTGGAAGGGAGAGGAGGATGTGGGTGGGAGCAACGGGCCAAGCTAGGTGTCCCCTACCCAGGTTTCCAGCCACCAAAGGCAGTGTGTACCGGGCCCAACTGTGGCCCAGCCCTGCAGCCCATCCCTGTTATACTGGATCAGTAGTGCCTACAGGGTCAGCTCTGTGAGTATCCAGAACATTCTCCATGAGCGAGAAGGAAGACTTCCCACCTCCACAGTTTCCCCTTCTCTGAGGAATATTAGAGAGGGGCAATGCCTTTCATTTTATAATCATAAATAAAAGACTAAAAATGCCTGAGAAATAGTGAATTGAAGCCCCTTCACGCAGCTGTTATGGTGCTGTGAACCTAGAGTCATAACACAGACCACAGGCACCACCAGGACTTTGGGGATTATTTTCACCCAAACCTGTGCTTGCACGATTTCAATGATTTAATTTCAAGAAACAAATTATGGTGAGTTGCTTTAAAAAGTTTGCTCACTAAAAGTCAGTTAACTAATCAACATCTCCAAAAGCCAGAGTCAGAGCCTTCCTTGGCCAGGATGGAGGGGTGCGGTGTACCTGAACACATGGGACAAGACGCTCAAAGGATGGTGGTCAGTTAGCTCTGTTTTCTCTGTCCTTCCCTCCTACACATGTACTGCACGCTCTCATGGGTCAGGCTGTGCGCTAGCTGTTGAGGACTCTGTACCTACTGGAGCTTTCAGGTAAGTGAGCAGCCATCCCAACCATCCACCTTTCAGTCCAGATAGGCTGAGGGCCCCTCATGGGGTGGATGCCGGCTGGCCCAGGGAGTGTGGTGATGAGTTCTGTCAATGTGGTCCCACCAGGCAGGGAGATAGAGGCCTGCCCTAGGGAAGAAGCTCAGGGGAGGGGCCCTAACCCATCTTTGGGGCATTAGGGAAGGCTTTCCAGATGAAGTAATGTCTAGCACTTGAAAGGAGAGCCAGAGTTAATCAGGCATCAAATTGGAAGAAGAGTATTCCAGTCATTGGAAACAGCATATTCAAGGGCTCAGACATGTAAGAGGAGAGTCAGTACAGCGTTGACTATAACCACTGGGATTTTTGATTCCCATGGTTCAGGGGGTACTGCTTAGTAAGACAACTGGTCACCTTCAAACCCCCAGGAGCTTTGCTCATGACCTTCCCCTCTGGAAGACCTTCCCTTCTTCCAGGGCCCGCTTGGTGGCTAGCAGCACCACACTGGCCTCTCAGCCCTTGATCCCTAGGCCATCTTCAGCTCCCATCCTGACCCTGACTGTGCCTGGTACTCACACCTGTATGCTCACTCCCCACATGTTTTCCAGGTCTGCTTCTCCATCCTCCCAGTGGAAGATTGTCCACCACTTGCTACCCAGCCTGGGTACAGGACGTTCTCCATAACTGTTAGTCGAAAGGATAAAGAACAGATGTGCTTCGACCACTCAAGACTTCCTGGAGTTCCCGTCGTGGCGCAGTGGTTAACGAATCCGACTAGGAACCATGAGGTTGCGGGTTCGGTCCCTGGCCTTGCTCAGTGGGTTAACGATCCAGCGTTGCCGTGAGCTGTGGTGTAGGTCGCAGACGCGGCTCGGATCCTGCGTTGCTGTGGCCATGGCGTAGGCCAGTGGCTACAGCTCCGATAAGACCCCTAGCCTGGGAACCTCCACATGCCGCAGGTGCGGCCCTAAAATGACAAAAGGCAAAAAAAAAAAAAAAAAAAAAGACTTCCTGACTGTCCTGACCTCCTTCTAGGCATTTTCTTGGAGTCTCGTATGCCTCTGAAGTCTCTTTTCCAATTAAGCCCTATAAAAATGGAGTTCGATTTTTTTTTTTAACTGGCTAGCAAAAACTTAGCAATGACCCTTGGAATCTTCTAGCAGTTTTCAGAAATATCAGAGAATCCCAAGGCTGTTAGAATCCTCGGTCCCAGAGAACCTGGAGGGTGGGTGTCTTGGGCTTTGCTCAGGGTGCTCCAAGCCCATCTGCAGACGGGGAAGAGCCAGTCTCAGGGTGGACCCCCCCCCCCATCAAGTGGCTCAGAAAACATGGGGGTAGTCAGCCAAAACCAACCCCCTTGGGTGGCTTGGGTCTTTCCAAGGACAGTGACCCTGAGCCAGGGGCCCTGAGTGAACTCTCTAACCCAGCCCTGTTTGGAGGGTGGACACGAGGCATCATCAGTCACCTCTGCTGCCTCCAAGTCCCAGGTCCTGAGAAAATGCTCCCTATGATTCCACGACCTCAAGGCCTATAGAACTCTGAGAGACTGAATATACAACACACAACATGCGCTGGTGTGACCACAGAACATTGACCTACAGCCAGCAACTGGCCTGAGCAGTCAACCACAACTTCTGTATAATTTCTGAAGCAACCAGCCAACTTAATCAATAACTGCTGGCTTCCCTAATTTTTGCCCCCTTTCCTAACAGACACCCAACCAAAGAAAGCCAAATATGTTTTCCTAACAAATAACACATGATGTCTGGCTTCTCATTAGTCTGTTTCCAGCTTCCCCAGGCCAACAACCTCCAACCAGGGCATACCAGAAGCCTTTCCTTTTTTTCACCATGAAGCCTTCCCACTCCCTAGCCTACATTTGAAATTCTGCCAAACGTAAGTCATGATATCCTACTTACTTACTATAGCAATCTCTGAATAAATAGCCTTTGCTTGTGCTCCCCTCAGTGATCTTTATTTCCAAAACACTTCTTTTCTGGAAGAGCTTTTGGAATAGGATGTTGGTGGAAGTCAGAGTTAAGGGAGATACGCCATTCCTTCACAACTTTCTAAGACCCTAAATGCCTATTAAACATAAATGCGATTCCTCAAAAAGATGAGCACTGAAACATCTTGAGAAGATATTTTACCCTTAAACTCTGGACCAGTGATGGAGGATCCACGTGGGCAGATCCAGGAGTTAGAAGGTGGCAAAGGAGTGGCTTTGTGGTCCAGTGACCAGATGCTCTGATTCTGCTGTAACTCTTAAATTTCCATTGAATGGAAACCCATAGAATTAAGAAGTAATAAACAACCATTAAAATATTCCACCCAGGTTAGGTGCATTTTGCAAACAGAAGCAAAAAGGCAGTGAGTACCTATTGCAATAGCAGTTTCAGGGAACATAGGTGACCCCACTTTAGGGTCTGGGACAGTGGCAACACCTCTGACACAGGCTTCTGGAATTTGAAGTTGAGTGGCACACTGTCACCACTTCCATGGGGTGTGATTTTACTGACCATGGGAAAGCAGAATAATGAGGCAATTTATAACAGGGCTTTACTAAACAAGTTGTGTCAAACATCATTTTACAGCATCGTTCTCTAATTACATGGTGATAATAGGAAAAAATCCAGTGAGGATGCTTGAAATGGAGCATGCTAATTGGAGGTAAAACTCAGGGAAATCTTCAGACATTTCAGCTGTACTTGGAAATGCTGAAACAATTCTCCCTGGAGATCAAGAAGCAAGTGCTCTATCATGTTGGATCTTCACCTATTATAACAAGGCAGAGAGTAGAGCACACAAGGCATGCACCTGGGCCCGTCACCTGCAGGCCGGCCCCCACCTCCCCACCATGGGCTCTGGCAACAGCCCCCAGGGCTCCATCAACCCGCTCCTTAGTGGTCTCATGCTTTTAAATGTTGCTGCTTCATTCACTCACGTATTCTTCTAGAAAGCTGTGAAGCAACCCTGCCGCACCAGGTACTATGATGATTAGAAAGCTGCAGCGAGCCCACTGCATTCCTGGCTCTCCTAGAGGTGGGCAGGTGTAGGGACCTAGGAAAGCTGTCCCATTCATGCAGGTGCGAATGCTACAATTGTGGCTCACATCTGCCAAAGCTCTAAGGGTTCTTGATCCCTTTGTGCCTGGTTTATTTCCTTTTCTGGAAAGCTGTTCTCCCATTTCAATCCTTCCAAGAAGAGACTAGATTAGGAATGCCTGTAAGTTTGGTCAAGAATCTTGGGAGTGGGGGGAGCAGGATGGCAGAGCAATTGTTTGGAAGCAAGACCTAAAGAGAATTATATATGAAAATATATGTTCTTTCCATGGGAGAGGATAGATCATGACCCTATGTAATTAAAGGATGAGGGCCTATCTGAGAGACCCTTGCTAAGAGCACAGACCTTTGACCCAGTCTCACACCAGATGATGTAAAAGGGTTTCCAAAGGAAGGTCTTGAGCTCCAAGTTCTCCCAAAGCATCAAGAAAACTGGGTGAGACTACTCTGGTTAGTATAATATTTCTTATTCCTGGCTGTACATTACAATCACCTAGAGAAATTTAAAGAATATGGACGTCTAGGTCCCAATGAAATAGGCTCTCCCTGGGCACACTTGGGTCTCTGTAGGCTTCTAAAAGCTCTCCGGGTGGCAGCGATGTGCAGTGAGGGCTGAGAGTCTTTGGGCTGTACCCACACAATAGGGAAGTCCAAATGAGAAAAGATGGGCAAGTGGGACCCTTTCCATTCAGGGTATTCTCAGATGGTGGACGGGAGTCTACTAATGGACGTATGACTTCTTGGAAGGATGCACCCATACACCTCTCTCTTTCACCTTCCATTCTGTGCACCCCTGGAATTCTTGGCTGAGTGGAGGGGAGTGAATATCTGAAAAGAAGTGGGGTTCTATGAGGCAGAAGAAAGAGGAGCTGGCTGTCAGAAAGACACCTACCAGCTTTTGCCACATGCTAGCAGACTTACTAATCCCGAAGTTGCTAATTAAAAGTGATATGTTTATATGTTGCCTTAAAAAAAAGATCTGTTGGTTGCAGGTCAAGGCTATAAACACGCAAAGTAACAAATGAAAAGAAATCGGTTGGTTTGAGGTTATGCGGAGAGATGTGGGCATAAAAGATAAATAGTTGGAGCTTTTGGGCATCTTCTGGGACATTTCTCAGTTAGATGCTAAACCAATTTTCCGATGAAACTAAGAGTAGCTTGAACATTGGCGAGTTTCTCATGATCTGCTTCTCCAGAATGTCCGTCCCAGACATTCTCTGAAAGGAGGGACAGCACCCAGTGGTCTTGGTTAGTTGTGACCTAAGTCCTTAAGCGAAATGAATAAATGAAGTCAAAAGCTAGTGGATTCTGGAATCTCAGGGTAAATCTATCCTGTTCAGTCTCTAAAGGTCACACAATGATGCGTCTTTGTCACCTGCTCTTATGACATCAAGAGGACAATGTTTTCTTAGGAAAACTTTAAAAAAAATAGATACTGAACCTGTGAAGGTGAAAAAAAACTTCAAAAATGTATTGAAGGAAGTTCTATATTACTGCTCTCTGAGGAATGTCACACTAAAGGATTAAAAAACTTTATGTCATAAGAATGGCCTCACTCTGGGCTGGGCTTGCCATTGGCCGGCATGCAGAGGCTGCACTGTATAAAAGCCGATTCTACAAAAAATGAGGCAATGGATCCCTTTGACACAGACACTTTCAATGGTTTCAGCATAGCAGAGGAGTAAATGATACAAACTTTTAACTTTCTTCTCTGCCTAATGGGAGAGACTGGGATATGGCTTCTTGAGACAACAGAAAATGTATATGTTGGCCTCTACCCCTGTTTTTTTTTTTTTTTTTGTCTTTTTGCCTTTTCTAGGGCCGCACTTGCGGCATATGGAGGTTCCCAGACTAGAGGTTTAATCAGAGCTGTAGCCACCGGCCTTCGCCACAGCCACAGCAATGTGGGATCCGAGCCGTATCTGTGGCCTACACCACAGCTTGCGGCAACGCCGAATCCTTAACCCACTGAGCAAGGCCAGGGATCAAACCTGCAACCTCATGGTTCCTAGTCAGATTCATTAACCATTGAGCCACAACAGGACCTCCTCTCCCCCTGATTTTTCTGGCACAGAATTCCTAAAGCCCTTGTAATTTCCTAAGCCATAGGAGTGCCAGAGCATCTTTTTTTCTAACAGTTGGTCTTTGATCTTGGTTCCAGACCCAGCTTTCCTAAATCCCTTGGAATTTTCTGGGTAATAGATAGTAGGGTCTTTTGTGCTAACAAGGTGACACTAGGTGGATTCCTGGATGGGGGATGGTCACCAGAAAGACCAAGTTGTGACTAGAACCTTGGCATTTTCAGCCCTACCTCCCATTCTCCAGAGAGGGGAGAGGGGCTGGAAGTAGAGCTAGATCAATCATGTTCATGGTCAAAAATTCTAAATTATGGGGTCTGGTACCACGTGAGGTGCTGGGAGAGCGGTGTACCTTTAGAGAAGGTGCGAATGCCGCATCCGTCCTCCTGCATCCTTTGCCCTCTGCATCCCTTCCATCTGGATGCTCTTCTGTATCCTTTTTCTTAACCTTTCTATAATAATCTGATCAACACATGAAGCAGATGAGTTAAGCCCGAAGAAGTGGTCATAAAGAATCTCTCATTTTCAGTCAATTGGTCAAAAGCATGGGTAACAACCTGACCTGCAATAGCCTCCAGAGTTGGGTGGAGGAGTCTTGTGGGACCAGGTCCATAAACTGTGAGATCTGGTCCTATCTCCAGGTAGTCAGTGTCCGAAGTGAGTTAAATTTTAGGACACCCAGCTGACGTCACTGAGAATCACTTGGTGAAGGAAAACCCGTAAACATCTGATGTTAAAACAAAGGACAACTGAACTCTTTTCTGAAACAGCTCCTCAACACCCTTCAACGTCTTGCTTAGAAATCATTCCATTCATTCAACAATCATTCTTAGGCACTTTGGCACTTCCTCTGTGTCCCACTGTCAGGGGGTGATACTTCCTCTGTGTCCCGCTTCCTCTGTGTCCCACTGTCAGGGTTCTGAGTGTATGACACAGAACAGA
Source organism: Catagonus wagneri (assembly GCA_004024745.2). Classification (NCBI taxonomy): domain Eukaryota; kingdom Metazoa; phylum Chordata; class Mammalia; order Artiodactyla; family Tayassuidae; genus Catagonus; species Catagonus wagneri. Next base: position 2,233,485 of record PVHT020000175.1, read on the forward strand.
AGAAAGAGACCCAAATCCCTGCTCTCAGGGAACTTATGTTCTAGTGAGAGAAGAAGGGCCACAAAGAACTCAGTGAAAATGATGGTGCTAGGTGAGAACATGAGCTGCAGAGGAAGACAAAACAGGGAAGAGGGGGAGGGTGTGCATGTGATACGATGTGCAATTTTAAAAATAGTGACCATGGAAGGCCATGAGAAGGTGGTATTGAGTGATGACTTCCCAGGGCCCAGCGGCACCCATTTCTCTTCACCTGCCACTTCATGGGTGGTTGCCTGGATATGATGCGTATGGAACAGTCCCTTCATTTGGGAGAATAATGGGACTTGAGAGACAGCAAGGCTTCCTGTAGACTTTAGAAACACGCAGGCTGAAAAGGCTGACCCTGTGGATAGCAGAGAGGGGAAGAGCTTCTTCCTCTCTACAATTCCAATGATCCATTTTACTCTCCTCTAATTTCTGGCTCATAAATGTTAGCTTTTTTTTTTTTTTTGTCTTTTGTTATTTTAGGGCCACAGGCTAGGGGTCTAATCGGAGCTGTAGCTGCTGGCCTACCCCGCAGCCACAGGAACTCACGATCTGAGCCGCGTCTGAGACCTACACCACAGTACATGGCAATGCCAGATCGTTAACCCACTGAGCAAGGATCGAACCCGCAACCTCATGGTTCCTAGTTGGATTCATTAACCACTGAGCCATGACGGGAACTCCTAAATGTTAGCATTTTTAAGAGTTCACATTTATATAACCATACAGAGATGGTGACTTGATTTTAATAAAGTGGAGAGAAAACAATTCACGTACAATCAAGGAAGAGACAATCCCTCATAAAGAGTTAGATGGAATGGTGCTGATCCACCCATGGATAAAGAAGAGGAGCCCAGATAGTAGGAATGCGATCTAATTCCTCCAATATCAACTGGACACTTTAAATAGGTTCAGCATAGTGAAAAGCAGGCACAGTGGGGGTAACGAGGTGGCCACTCTCAAAAGAATTACCACCTCCTGGAATCATGCACAAAATAGACTTCTTAAACAATAATGCAAGGAAACCCACAACTGGGGAGCCAAGTGGCACAGAAAGGAAGACCGTGGATTTTCAGGCCAGTAGGTGCTGGGTTTGAGCCATGACTGTCTCAATCACTTGGTAGCAACATGACCTCAGACAAGTTATACAGCCTTCTGAACCTCAGTTTCTTGAGGTGATAACACATCTGTCATTACATGACTGGATAAGCACCAGCATGATGGTGACTATCATAATATGCCCCTATTGTCCTTAGTCAAATGAATGCCACCAGTAATTGCATTTATAAGACTCAGAGATGGGAGAGATTAGAGCGGTTTAGCACATTTGGGGGAAGATTTCAGGAGGGAGCAGGTTTCAACTTGGGCTTTGAAGGATGAATAGACTTTTTAGAAAAAGGGGAAGATGTCTGTATATGTAAGCATGTTTCTCTGAACAAAAGTTGGAGGCAAGGTAAACAAAAACAATAAATGAGCTTATTTAGGCAACAGCTAGGAGAACAGCTTGGGTGGAGGACTCTGAAGTAGGAAAGGAGAGATAAGGTTGAATAAACTAATACATAAGCAGGTTGTGGAAGCCTCAAAAAGAATGACAACAACATTCTAGTGCATTGTTTTGTTGTCCTGTTGTATTAGAGCAACACATTAACGCCTCGATTTTGGAAAAAAAAAACTGTAAGGAATGCACTAAAATACAATTTTGAGGGAAATCCATTTCTTGACATCTGGTTTTGAAATTAGAATTTTTTTACAAAACAGTTTTCCTAAAGAGATTACACCTAAGCATGTAAATGCATACATCTAAGAGTATGTTTCTATTTTATACCAAAAATTTGGTAAGTTATGGCCTCCAGGCTCTAGCAGGAACATTTTTTGTCTTTTTCTCGAGTTCTCCTTAGAATGTACAAGGGTGTGGCAAAAAAGGAGTAGAAATGTGTAAGTGTTGGAATACGGTCGCATATCATGATTTCTTTTTTTGAAGCTTTCCCTCAAATTTTGAGAATTTATAGTTCTCCTGGTAAACCTCAGCTAGGAGTCTATTGCAGTTTGCAAATGATAACATATTTTTTTCTTCTATGTCCTCTCTTTCTTTTTTTTTTTTTTTCTCCCCCAGAGCAATGTTCTCAGGATGAGACACTGAATCTTAAAACTAGGGAAATTTATTCTCAGTATGTCAAGAAAATGTTGAGATTATTTTGTTTGATAATTGCACTGGACACATTTTGTAAAATGCATGAGTTCCTTCCACCTGGGATTTCAGGAGGCTTTGCTCCTCTGCTGGGAGAATGGATACAACCTATGCATCAGCCCAACTTTGCTCTGGGAGCTGTTTTGGAGATATATATATATATATCTCCAAATATATATCTCCAAATATTTTATATATGTATAAAATCTTCCTTTAAATGGGAAATAACCAAGTCTGACCATGATGATGTGCTAGGTTCAAAAGCTTCCTTCTTTCACTTAGAGAAAGCTACTTTCTGACCCTTCTCCTCTGCCATCCCAAGTCCAACTTCTAGTCCTGTTGGCAGTATAACCATGGAGAGCTAGAATTGGAGCCGAACCCCTTTCTTGCTGTTTTGATTGGTTTATTTTTCTAGTTTCTGAATCCTAAACCTTAAACACTTTGGTTGGAATTCCTGCCTTCCTTGTTGTACCTCACTGTTTCAAAACGTTTCAGAACTCTAATTTGAAATGATACATGCACCCCAATGTTCATAGCAACATTATGTACAATAGCCAAGACATGGAAGCAAACCAAATGTCCATCAACAGATGAATGGATTAAGAAGATGGGTACATATATATGGTGGAATACTGCTAAGGCATAAAAGAGGACAAAATAATATCATTTGCAGCAACATGGGCAAAGAGATTACTATACTAAGTGAAGTAAATCAGACAGAGAAAGAAAAACATCAAATGATATCATATGTGGGAATTGAAAAAATTATACAAATGACCTTATTTACAAGCAGAAATAGACTAACAGACTTAGAAAACAAATTTATGATTACCAAAGGGGAAGTGGATAGGGAGGGATAAATTAGAAATTTGAGATTAATGGATATATATGACTGTATATAAAACAGGTAAGCAACAAGGACCTACTGTATAGCATAGGGAACTCTATTCAATATCTTGTAATAACCTACAATGGAAAAGAATCTAAAAATTATATATATATATATATATATATATATATATATATATATACACACACACACATATATATATATACACATATATATATACATATATATATACTCAGTCACTTTGTTGTACACCTGAAACACTGTAAATAAATGATACTTTAATAAAAAATAAAATATCAGTTTTCCATATATATGTGGATATATTTCTGGAATCTATTATGTATACTTGATTATTTTGTTATTTTGTTTATAATCCTGCCAGTACCACACTATCTGGATTATTGCACTTTTAAAATAAATCTTGAAACCAGAAAAAAATTTATTTCTCAACAACTCCCAGGGCTTGCCAAACAAAAATCCAAATTCCTCACCCTGGGCTTTCAGCCTTCACGATTTTGCTCGACCACTTCACATCACACATAACCATCTACAGCCACACTTGCTATTTGCCCTGCCTTCTGGTTTTCTGTGTCAGCATCCTTGTTTGAGTGGGTACCTTGTCCAGCTGCTCCTCCCATTATTAGAAGAAGACTTTCTACTCTGAAACCGTATGTATCACATAACCTGCCAATTCATCAGCCTCTCCTGTCACTGGCAAATAGGCTACATTGACAAGTAGTATCTTTAGATAAACTCTTTTGAAAGAGCTTACAATGCAACACTTTATTAAGAAGTTAAGTCAAATACTTCTTACTTCCTACAAAGTATTAAATTAATTTTTGTGTATGTCTTAGAGTAGACTGTAATGATAGACTTAATAATAGTTACCGTGTCTGATTCAGCTTTATTGTCACTTCAGGGTCTTGCGCAGATGTGAAGTATAGCAGACACCTTAACAATTATTAGGTCTCAGATATCCATCTTGGACCCATCCCTACCTGCTGTTTCCCATAGGCCAGTGTCAGATGAAATTTCTAGATGGAATGAGAATGAGGTTATCCATTCTGTCAGAGCTGAATGTGGTCTTCTGAACTCTCTGCCCTGGTCACAGGGCTCAGGGGAACAGTGCACAGCAGCCCCTGGGAGGGCACACACATTAGCACCTGCAATGCAGCTGGATCTGATAAGAAAGCTGGGGTCCCGCAGCTGGGGAACGAAGGCCACGCGGCTGCCCTTTCCAGGTGGAAGAAGAATGTCGTCATTTAAATACACAAGCACAGGCACAGTCCTACCTAGCAGAACAGATGCTTCTTACAAGGCTTTTAAGACGATGAATGAAATGAACCTTGGAGCTATTGAAAAGACAAAGGGTTTTTGTATCATAATTATTCCAGTGCTGAGAGTTATAAAAATTTCCCTCTAATTCTCTTTTATGGTAAAGACACATGATCGCAACATGATAATCTTTTTATCATGGTCATGACCTACTTTTTCCAGAATAAAATATGCAAGAGTCTTAATGGGATATAAAGGAAAAAGCAGTTCTTCATGATAGAGTGTGTTGTCCATGCATTGCTGCTGTCTAGTGTATTGCTAAAAGCAAAATCAACTCAATCAATACACTTTCTTATATATGTTAATAGTCAATTCATCAGTCTTTCCAGCCATCGACAAAGAGCCTCCACTGACAAATTGTACCTTAGATAATAAATTCTTCAGGAAGAGCCTCTAATGCAATCAAAAGCAGCATGCTATTAGGAAGTTATTAAAATGAATCCTTCAGGAGAAGAGGTTATAGTTCCTTTCTTAATGTTTTGATTACCGATAACTTGGGAAATGTAGGCCAGAGTTGGTAAGCTGACAGAGAGAGGTTTTACTTTTTCAGACTCTTCTTTTCTGACCATGATTCTGTTCTGGAGAAAGAGAGCAATGCGCTTCTTTCCCTCTACCCTCTCATAATAAATCTCTCTTGTCAAATGGAGATTCAAACTCAAGAGTGGGATGTAGAATCTTGATGAGGCTGTAACTCCTAATGGAAGGAAATCTGCAATTACCTATTCGGACCATGAAGCCCATTTGTAAAGGTTAACAATTTACATGTCACACCATCTGCTTCATTTGAAAATGAGCATCATAGGAAGGCTTTCGGTGGGCGGGACTCTCCAGGGGTATAAGTGTCCAAAGACCTGGGCAGGAACCCCCAAACCAGTTTGGGAGGGTGTGGCCCTTTTGGATTCTCTGAACCATCTGATTCACATCCCACACTTGTCTTTGTTTTCTCAAATGCCTGCAGACGTTTGCTTTCCCCTTTCCACTTGTTTACTGCTTTCACTAGACTTAGAAAAAAAAATCACACGAGCTACACAGATGGGTTATGTTCATTAACACTCATCATACTCACATTGAAGGGTGTGAACATGAATGGTGCTAATGAAATGAGAATAGGGAGGGCAAGGGGGAGGCCATCAGCAGGCGGCTTCGGGTGACGTCATTCCAGTTGGGAGAAAACCTTCCTGACAGTTTACAGCAAGTGGAACGTGGGCCAACTAGATTACCTATATTCCTCTGCAGTTGCCTGGTCCTCAAGAAGCTCTCCCGATTCTAAGTTCTAAGAGGAGTGGGCAACTCAGAGACCTCCCAAGAAAAGCATCTCAAAGTCGAAGGGTCTGATGGACTTTGAAGAAAGGACCATCCCCATTGGACCAAGAGGCAGACTTTTGACCCATCACCTTGCCTAAGGATGCATTTAGATGTGAACTAGGGCAACCAAAACCTTCTTTACTGTTCAAGCGATTTTGTACTTTAAAACGCTGGTTGGTATAAAACCTAGGTGGGCTCTAACATGACTTTGACACTGAGTAGTAACAGGATTGTGGTTTAACTTGATAACATTGATTGCTTTGCTTACACGTACCCATCATCAGAAGGATCCCATGATTTTAAAGTTTCTGCTCTTCTAAAAACAAAAGGAAAAGAAAAAAAAATAAAGTTTCTGCTCTTCTATTTTTGTTCAGGGAGAAGGCATCTATGGTTATGCAACTTCATTTGGGATCTATGGAGTCTTTTTTTTTTTTTAAAGTAGGGATGTTTCTACCATTAATAGGAATTTTTATTTTTATTTACTTACTTATCCATTTATTTATTAAAAATTTGGAGTATAGTTGACTTACAATGCTGTGTTAGTTTTAAATGAATAGCAAAGTGAATCAGCTCTACATATACCTGTATCCATAACACTATCATAGTTTCAAAAAAAAATATAGGGCTGCCAAATGAGTCAGAACTATTCCAAATACATGGTTTTCCCCTCATAAAGGGAATGAAACCCTTAAGCATCAAAGTTATTTTGGGTGGGGAAATCTATTCCAAATTTTTCTTTATTTGCTGCCTTGAAGTGAATGGTCTTTTCTTGATGACCCTTTAATATAACTGGTGCCTCCAGGTCTATTTAGGTTGCTTGCTCTTCTGCAAAATGAGATGACATGGATTTCTGATCTCTCATATCTTACTATTTATCTCCTCTCTTGCTGATAAGCATCTAACTGCCTGTTCTCACTGTAGTTAATGTGCCTACCTCTAATATTCCACTTAAATCATTCTTCTAATTTGCGTTGGATCTTGGAAACAAGGTCACGATTTCCATTAGAACTCTGCATAAAGTAAGTGTGAATTAGGACCTGTGTGGGTACTGCCCCTACCTACTTGGTTTTCTACCTCTGAAATCCTCACATTACCATTAAACATCACCTAAGTGTTTAATTCCACCTTAGAGTCTGACACTGATTATGACCTTGGGCAATAGCGATTGTCCTGGCTGCTAGGCACCCTCTGATCAGACTCAGTCTTCCTGTAGGCTAATGGCCAGCTTCCTCTTTCTAATCCCAGTTGTTCTACGTAGATCTTTATCTGCTTTCTTATTCCTAAAACCCTTAGTAATTGGGACTGGCTTCCTGACACATTCTTGTTATCTATTTTTTTTTCTCCTTCCTCTGGTGACAAATTTTTTTCTTGCACTAAGAAAGATACTCAGGAGAGAATAATAGGTACAATGTCGAGTAAAAAGCTGGATCTCAGTAGATGTTTGTTAAACAAAAGTGCAAATAGGAGTTCCTGGGCCTAGTGGTTAAGGATCTGGTATTTTCACTGCCGTGGTATGTATGGGTTTGATCCCTGGCCTGGGAACTTTCACATGCCACAAGTGTGGCCAACCACCCTCCCCCCAGAAAAACCCACGGAAGTGCAAATAATAAATACGAATATGTATTTTGGCCTGGATGTTTCTTTCAGAAAGTGTATGTTGTTGAAGGAATACTTTTTGTCTCAATCCTAGGCTTTTCCACATAAAAGTCAGTACTGAATTTGGTTTGGTGGTAGATAAACTAGGACTTATAAAACCTAAGCACATTTGTGAAAGCCAAAAATTCCAAGAATGGTGCTTTTTCAAGCCATTCTCATCAAGCTAGAAAAAAAACCTGACAGGTTTAAAATATCAAAGAAGATTTAATCCATGCATTTTCTGATTGTTTATTCCTGCTAGGATTCTCTTTATTGCCAGAGCAATTAACAATGTTTTCCTCTCAACTGAAGACTTCAGGTCAAATGAAATGATTTCCCAGTATAAAGCCTGAAGGCAAAGAAGCAGTGCTATGCAGAGATGAATCACTATAAAGTGAATTATGTCTGACAGTTTTGCTTGGGGTTGAATCTGAACTACATGCAATAGATCTATCATTCTTCAACAGACAAATATACTTAAAGAATATATACACAAGTCCATTACTGCAATGTTTCCATTTATATAAGTCTTTTAGGAAATCTAGGAATACATCAACATTTTAAAATTGGATCCATTTTAAAACTGTTCATTTAAAAATGATACTGATGTGTAGGTACATCAGTTCTTAACCATGTATGTGTAACACGTGGACAATGCATCAAAACTCTTAAACTTTCTGTGATTGTTGAGAATATAGTTGATTTTTAAGGGTATTTTAAAATCTTAGCATACACTTTTTGTTTTTTCTAAGTTTTCTGCAATGAACATAAACTAATTTTTAATTATAAAATTATTTACATATGGTTGTACATAATCCTATGATACATAGTTCATATACAACTATATATAATTTTATGTTCTTTCCTCATGCACGATTCTTAAGACAAGATGAACATTCACTGTTGAAGGAGGAAGGAAAAAAAAAGCACATAGTTTTAAAACAAAATTAGTTCTAAGAGCAGCTAAAACTAATGAAATCCTCCCTATTTGAAAAAATTCTTTGTAAATTTTTAAACTAACCAATATGTTCTTTTGAAAAGCTAATTAAAATAATGCTGTGACAAGCTTTAACAAATCAGAATAGTTTAAAATGCATCTTTTGTATTGAAAATTCCTCTAAAATAGAAGGGCTGGCACCTTCCTGTTTTTTGTTTTACTTTATTTTAAAATTAATTTTTTTGATGAAAATATAGTTTATTTACAATGTTGTCTCAATTTCTGTTGTACAGCAAAGTGACCCACTCATACATATATATACATTATTTTTCTCATATTATCTTCCATCATGTTCTATCCCAAGAGATGGGATACAGCTCCCTGTGCTATATAGTTGGATCTCATGCTTTAGAATGGATAAGTCTAAATGCAATAGTTTGCATCTACCAACCCCAAACTCCCAGTCCATTCCATTCCCCTCATTCCCACTCTGAACCTTCCTGTTAAAGACAGTGGATTGAATACATTCACATGCAACTGTTTTTTTCATAAATCCCACAAAAAAGGGTAAAGTGCTACAATGTATAAAAACATTGAGAGAATGGAGAAGGAGAGACAACATTTTGGAAGCTGAAAAACAACTAAACCATCTTAAGTGGCGGCATATCCAAGAAAAAGGAAACTTAGGCTTGGGTGGAAAGAGCTGAGAAGCAATCCAATTTGCCTGGCAAAACCCCTCAAAGTTTTTCAAGTGAACCTGAAAGTAACCACTGGGTATGGGTGTGGAAGAGAAGCTGAAAAACAGAATTCACTGGAAGTTTAAGAATAGTTATATCCCTAGACACCTACACAAGGAACCTGTCTTTTCTTCACTGGGGCTGAAGACTCAAGATTTGTTCTACGGAAGGAGTTGAGCAGTCAGTCTCTGAACTGGGGGAATGCAGGGGTTTCTGTGATGAAAACAAGGGTAGTTAAGTCGAAGTTCACACACTGGACGTGGATCTTCTCTGGAGCTTTGATTAAATCAAGAGAAAAAAGTCAGTGATGCTGCTGTCAGGGTCAGAGAAACACCTCAGACAGTGAAAGCCCACAGGTCTCAGAATTTCTAGTCACAGTTTGAGCGTCTCACTCTTAAACATGTGCTCCAGAAGGGTTGCCAGACATTTAAAGAAATATCCCAAACAGAGAAGCCAAGGAAACAAACACATGAACAAACAAACAAGAGCTACCTGAAGGAAAGAGAGGCTGAGCAGGGAAGGAACAATTAGAAGAAAGGCGTCATTAATATCCTTTGATAGATAATACATTGCTTCCAGGAAAAAAAAAAGATGATATAAAAAAGGAATAATCAAAGAACAAGAAAATAGAGCTCTTGGAAATCGAGCGTATAATAAAAGGAATGAAATATGCAATGAGAAGTTTTGAAATGTGAATTTTAGGCTGTCTCTCAAAATTTAGGGGAAACAATAAAGAAATTGAACAAATGAGATAAAAGATAAGAAAATTAGAGGATAAGTCCATGGGGTCTAAGTTCTAGAAAGAAAAAACAGAAAGTGAAAGAGAAGAAATTGTCTCAAAAAAATCAGTCCAGGAGTTCCCACTGTGGCTAAGCAGGTTAAGGGCCTGATGTTGTCTCCTTGAGGATTCAGTCTTGATCCCTGGCCTCGTTCAGTGAGTTATGGATATGGCATTGCCTCAAGCTGCAGTATAGGCTGCAGATGCAGCTCGGATCCTGTGTTGCTGTGGCTGCGGCTGTGGCTGGCAGCTGTAGCGCCAATTGAATGACTAGCTTAGGAACTTCCATATGCCACAGGTGCAGCTGTAAAAGGAAAAAAAAAGGGGTCAGTTCAAGGAAATGTCCTAGAGCTCAAGAGAATGGCTTTCCAGGTTGAAAGGTTCATTGATTACCCAGTAAGAAGGGTCAAAATAGACACACATCAAAGAATATTCACGAGATTTCAGAATATGGGGAGAAGAATAAGAACCCAAAAGCTCCTAGGAAAAACACTGTATCCATTATTTTCCTACAGAATTGGGGAGAAAATTTTCAGTTTTCACAACAGAGCTTCTCTCAAGATTTAACTTCTCGAGAGCGACACTGTTGAAACTGAAAAATTCCTTCCAAATGCAGAAGGAAAATAATTTTCAACCAAGGATTCCATATTCAATCCAATTTTAGTTAAGTACGAGGGAGAATTAAGGTATTTTCAGATCTGTAATTTTCAGAAAATATAACTCCCATGCACCCTTTCTCAGGAGTCTATGGAAAGATGACTCCATGAAGAAAAAAAAATGTAGAAAGATGAGGTCCTGGAGGCCAGGTAAGAGTTCTAACTATCCAGAGGTCAAGGTCATTGAGAGAAGATTTTAAAAACTGGGAGCATTTGAATTTGAATTCAGCATGAATTCACAGAACGTTAAACAAATGTAAAAGCAAGGTAATTACTACCTTTATTGAACATGAGATATTGCTCAAGAAAGGAAGTGTAATTCTATCATTTTCATAGCTGAACTATTACATGGTTCAGCTGTGAAAAACGTGCATAGAGTTGTGATAATGTAAATGCTGCACACCGATGTGACCACAGTTAATGAGGCATCCTACTGGAAGGATGTCTGCACAGGAAGCATGTGGAGAGAGGGAGCTGGAGAGGGTGCTGTTGGCTGTAAAGAGCCTAATCCCACCTTCCACAGGAAGAAGTCAGCTAACAGTCACTGACTAATGCTAGAAATTCAGGCTGTAGCTCAGGGCTGGGTAAACCCTGGCCCACAGGGCAGCCACCTGTGTTTGTAAATAAAGTTTTATTGGAACACAGCCACATCATTAGTTTATACCATACTCTCTGTGGGTGCTTTCATGTGGCAACCACAGAGTTGAGTCACTGCAACAGACAGCATATAGTACTCAAAGCCCACAATGTTCACTGTTTCACGCTAGGAAAAGTTTTCTGACCCTCTGGGTAGCAAATCAACATCTTTAGCTGTTTGGAGACAAACACCAGAATAAAACAAACAAAAATCTGAAAAAACAGATTAAAGATCTAGGGAGTTCCCGTCGTGGAGCAGTGGTTAACGAATCTGACTAGGAACCATGAGGTTGCGGGTTTGATCCCTGGCCTTGCTCAGTGGGTTAAGGATCTGGCGTTGCCGTGAGCTGTGGTGTAGGTCACAGACGCGGCTCGGATCCTGCGTTGCTGTGGCTATGGCGGCGTAGGCCAGCGGCTACAGCTCCTGTTAGACCCCTAGCCTGGGAACCTCCACATGCTGCGGGTGTGGCCCTAAAATGAAAAAAAAAGGCAAAAAAAAGATCTAAATGTAAGATTGGTTACTATAAAACTGATAGAGGAAAACATAGGCAGAACACTCTTTGACATAAACCATGTCACTATCCTTTTGGATCCACCTCCTAGAGAAATGAAAATAAAAACAAAAATAAACAAACAATACTTAATTAAACTTAAAAAGCTTTGCACAGCAAAGCAAGCCAAAAACAAAACAAAAAGACAACCTACAGAATGGGAGAAAATATTTGCAAATGAAGTGACCAACAAGGGATTAATCTCCAAAATATACAAACAATTCATGCAGTTCAATATCAAAAACCAAACAACCCAATCAAAAAAGGGCAGAAGATCTAAATAGACATTTCTCTAGATGGATGACCAAACAGCACATGAAAAGATGCTCAAAATCACTAATTATCAGAGAAATGCAAATCAAATCTACAGTGAGGTATCACCTCACTTGGGTCAGAATGGCCATCATCAAAAAGCCTGCAAACAATAAAGCTACAGAAGGTGTGGAGAAAAGGGAACCCTCCTACATTCTTGGTGGGAAGGTACATTGGTACAACCACTATGGAGAACAGTGTAGAGCCTCCTTAAAAAACTAAAAATAGAACTTTCATATGATCCTGCAATCCTTCTCCTTGGCATCTATCCAGAGAAAACCACAATTCAGGAATATACCTGCACTCCAGTGTTCACTGCAGCACTATTTACAATAGCCAAGACATGGAATCCACCATCGACAGAAGGATGGATAAAGATGTGGTACATATATACAGTGGAATATTACTTAGCCATAAAAAGAATGAAATCATGTCATTTGCAGCAACAGGGATGGATTATCATGCTAAGAGAAGTAGAGATTATCATACTAAGTGAAGTAAATCAGACAAATACAAACATCATATTTTATTACTTACGTGGAATCTAAAAAATGATACCAATGAACTTGTTTACGAAGCAGAAACAAACTCACTAACTTTGAAACAAACTTTGTTTACTGGAGGGGAAAGGTGGGGGGTAGGGATAAATTAGGAGTTTGGGATTAATTTATATACATTGTTGTATACAGAGCAGATAATCAACAAGGACCTGCTGTATAGCACAGAGAACTCTACCCAGTGTTCTATAATAATGTATGTGGGAAAAGAGTTTGAAAAATGGATATACTTGCATTCTATCCATGTATATGTATAACAGAATAACTTTGCTGTACACCCAGGATTAAAACAACATTGTAAATCAACTATACTCCAATATAAAATAAAAAGTAAATTAAGCTGAAAAAAAGTCAGTGGTGGTTTTTACTAATAAGTTACATAGAATTATTTTATACTTTAAACAAGGTGCTTGTATTATACTTTGATAAGAATAAAACTAAAAAAGAAGTGCTAATGTGAATTATTTCAGGTTCAGACAACCTTTTTCCCCAGAATGATGATAAAATATTAAGAAATTATCTCTATTCTTTTATGTCTCCTTCTTTTGGTTTTTCGACATTACTATTTACAATTCAACTTCTCTTTTTGAGTCAACATTCCTTTCTTTTGTCTTTTTATTTTCGGTTTTGGTTAGAAACTAAGGCAAGAAGTCAAGAAGCAGGCTTTAAATGACTTCTTTTCCACACTTTGTATCTAGAGAAGGGAGGCTGTAGATTTGTAGATTCCTAGGCAATCCACAAATCCCAAACTTTTTAAAACAGATTTTATTTTACTCAACCAGAAGTTATATAAAAATATATAAAATTTTCTTCCCACCTCAACTTATTTATTTTAAAAGGATGCAGCCGAGACTCACATTCTGTCCATTGATCACAGTTGGTGACACGCTTCCTTCCTAATGTAACCGTGAAATTGTAGCACATCCATAATTAATCTGGAGTTAGGCTGTCTTAGCCATTACACAGGTTTCCAATTTAGTAGCACTTTGGGCTTTGTCCCAGCAATCTCAAAGGTCATTTTCTACCCACTACTTCAAGATAAACAAGGATGCTTTCCGGAAAATGTGCTGTCCTTATACGCACAATGCCCGATAAGATATTGATATTATACTCTAGACATGATGGCACATAATTTCTCTTCTTGAGTCTAGGATGTGAAAAAGAAGGAGGCATGGTCACTGTTACATTCTCAGGTTAATATTTATAACCCTACTCAGCAAAAACTGAAGCTGGAACCATGCCAGTTGCTTACGGGTCCAGTGGGACTCTAGCTGAGTCAGCTGGCTGGCTCTCCAACTTCATGGAGGAGGATGTCCTTTCTCCTAGTTCCCAGGGTGTTGGCCAGCCACCTCCCCTTCTCTGCCTGGCTATGTCACTTCAGGGTCTTCAGCAAGTGTTTACTGAGTACCTACTATATGCTTAGCTCGACTTGAACCCCTGCAGAGAAGTTGAAGATGACAAAGATGACAACATGCTAGGAAGACATAACAGGCACACAGGAAATTGTTAAACAGCAGAGCAGGGCCACAAAGGGTCATGTGGTTGAGTGGCCGCATGAGTGGTTGAGGTGACATGTCCTCTAGGAGTCAGGATGGCCAGGGAAGGAGATGGACTCCAGGCGGGGCCCCCACTGCTTACGTTGATAGAGGTGTTTGCAGTTCTAGAGTCCAATAGTGAACACGGGGCAAAGCTGATGGTCTGCTAATCATGTCTGGAGAATAAAGCTCAGAATTCCATCCACAGTGATTTAATGCCAGAAGTTAGGTTTTGCCCAAATTTTCTGGCCTGTGGTAAACACTGAATTCTAAAGTCTTCTGATGCCAAGTTTATTTGGTCTGTATTCTATAGAGTTGTCCATATGGAAAGATGAACCTATTAAGAGACCACCTATTATTGCTAACAGCAAGGGACTTCCCAGTCAGGTATTTAGTATCAAACAGCCCACGTCCATGCTGATACACTGTCTGCCCATTAATATCTGCCTGTAAGTCAATGATCAAAATTGAGGAAAATGCGCAGATGATGCAAGAAACATGCAAACGTTTCTTCCAAGGGTGCAATGATATGAAACTTATGAGACTGAGCCATTATTGCAGCCTTTTGACCTCAGGATTTAGATAGAGGTAGGGCAGACCTGCCTAGGAAAGATCAGGGCCAGGATCAGCTGAAAGAGGTTGGGGGAGCAACTTAGGTCCAGAAAAGGAAAGTTCCAGAGAAGTACACAGGTGGGAACCACAAGGAAGAATAGTAATGTCTGTCAAACAGTCCCTAATATGTCATATACTGCACAAAATTTTTCCTTCCAACCTCACAACACCCCAGCAAGATGTGCTTTGTTACCTTCATTTGAACCAACAGACCAGGAAGCTAAACCTTGGAAAGGCTAAGTGACGTGCCCAAGGTCATACAGTTTATAAAGACTGGAGCTGAATTAAACATTTATTCCAATTTGCCATAAAGACAATATTATTTACATTATTCAGTGCAGCTCTTTTTAGGGTGGGCAGGCAAAAGGTGAGTCCTAGGAAGTCAGGTCAAGAAAAAGGCCTGGCATTTTCTAGAAAGGTTGCTTGGGGGAGGTGAGTCTTGAAATGAGCTTTAAAGAATGAGTAAGATTTCCACAGTTAGAGGGAAGAAGAGAAGGAGGCATAGTGTAATCCTAATGCAGAGTACGATCACTACACCATCACGGCCAGAGACTGTAATCAAATGTACGGAGGATGCTTTGTAAAGACAATCAGCAGTCTTAGGACAAAACACTGTGATAAGCATTTATTGATGAAATCACACAGCTGAGGGGTAGAAATATCTCTGACACACCAATCTCATAAACTCAACCTTTTTTTTTTTTTGGCTACACCTGCTGCACGTGGAAGTTCCTGGGCCAGGGATTGAATCCACACCACGGCAGTAATCAGAGCCCTAGCAGTGGCGACTCCAGATTCTTAACCCACTGAGTCATAACGGGACTCCAAACATTTCTATTTTTATCAATTTTCCAATACTCTTTATTATTCTGTTTATCCATTTAAGTGCATATTCATTCATCCATTTACCAAATATGTATTGAGTATCTACCACATGCAAAGCCTTGTACTGACTACTGCAAGGCATGGAGAATGAAGGACATGGCACTTCCTTGAGGAGACTTACAATCTATCATTCATGATGCTCTGCTAAAGGAGTAAGAAAAAGGACAACTGTCTGAACATCAGGGGCTATGGAGGGTGTCCAGAAGAGGTAATGCTTGGGTCTTGAAGACTGTTTGCTATGGCTGAAGCCTAAGGGTGCCTTTGGGGGATGGGGTAGGGAAGACCGGAGAATGGGCAGGGGTCAGACCCGTCCTGCCATTCTAAGGAGTTTATGCTTTAAGTTGAGGGCAATGGAGAAATGAAATATTTTCAGCAGAGAAGTGATAGGATTAGATTCATGTTTTATAAATATTACCCTGTGCAGGATGTAACGGAGAGGGAGAGGACCAGAGAAGATGAGATTAATCAATAGGCTATTACAATACTCCAGGGTCTTCTAAATTTGGATACTGGCCCTGGGAATGAGAGGACGGGACAGATTCAAGAGCTATTGCGGAGCTGAACTTTACTGAACGTGGGACTTGTGGTGTTAGGAATGAGGGTGAGAAGAAGATAATTACCATGTATCAGGTACTTTCAAAGTCACAGGAATGAAGTGAAATCTTTTACATGCAACATCCTACTTAACCCTTATAAGAGTCCTGCAAGGTAGATACTATTCTCCTATCTCATAGACGGGGGACTAGAGGTAGGTCACCCGTGGAGTAAGGGATGGCTCTGTGCTCGGGCACAAGTATATCTGACAACAGAGCACATGTCTTTCTCACTCTGCCCACCACACTAAGGATGCCACTCAGGTTTCTGACCTGCGGGTGACCTGGTAGTGGGTGGTGCCACTGTTAGGTTAATTTGGAGGAGTGGCAGGTTCAGGAGAGAAAGAAAAATCCAACTTGGTGATTGTGAAAGTGAGGAAAGTTTGCTTCTGTGGATATCGGAGTAAGAAGAAGAGATAGTTCTTTTCTTTTCTTTTTTAAATAGGAGATAGTTCTGAATGATGGTTTTGAATTCACGAGAGAGCATTGGAGGTACAGACAGAGGAGGTTTCAATGTACAGGGAAAAGTCAGCAGGAGGGGGCTGATGTCATTGGGGGACATGCTTTCCCAGTGTGTTGTCCAGAGTGAAAGACAAGAAAGCCAGGGAAGGAGCCTATAGTCAGACCAGACTTTAAGTGTGAGCAGAGGGAGAGGACTCTAGGCAGAGACTAAGAAAAGGCAAAGAGATGTGGAAAAGCCAGGGAAGATAATCACCAGAGAAGACCGACAGAAGTTTTCAAGCGGGATGGAGGTTCAAGCAGCGCTCACTCAGTGCGCAGCTCCTGGGAACACCAATCGGATCCCCCTCTGTTTGTGTGGTGCCCTGAAGACATCCAACTTGGTGACCTGGGTCCACAGAATCCAGCTGAGAAGAGGCAAAGATAAAAAAAGGCAGAAAGGTATCCATCTGGTGAAGTAGTTATAAGGTCATGGGGGCAATTTTAGTCAAGTGATGGGGGGAAGAAAATGTTGTGGGGGAGTGAGGAGTAACTGGGAAGTGAGGAAGCATGGATGGTTCTCGTAAAACTGTGACTGAAGGGGAGGAAAGGCATCACTAGAAACAGATCTGGGCTCTGGGGAAAAACTGGGACAGGTTATATACTGAGGAGAAAGAGCCAGCAGGGCTACAGGATGTAGAGGGACTGTCTGATGGAGGGAAGGCGTGGAGAACATGGGAGGAACTAAGCTTCCTGCATCCTGAGGACAGACCAGAAAATGATACACAGAGGTGCAGATGATAACTGCCCAAGCAGCTCCTGACTGGTGGCTTTTACTTCTGTGAGGAGAAGCAAGTGAAGTCATCTGATGAAGTGAGGGAGTGGTTGTTGGCTATAAGGCTTGAGATGAATGGACAGAACAGAGGAATGGGGAGCTTGGAGATGGGAAGAGAGAAGAGTCAGAGTTGAAGGCTGAGCTGAGGCTGCTGTGAAGAAATTGTTCTGGTGGTGGGGATCATGGGGCAGAGAAAAATTGAGCAAGTTTCTAGGGTCCTCAGAGAAGGTAGAGAATAATTAGAAGACTAAGACAGTGACAGGGCAGGTGGAGAGTGTTAGTGCCAGATGACATGGACCTCAGAAGAAGGGGTATTTTTATGCCGCAGCAGAGGAATAATTTCAGGGAAGCAGTGCTGGGAAAGTGGGTTAAGGATCCGGTGTTGCCGTGAGCTGTGGTGTAGGTCGCAGACACGGCTCGGATCCCGCGTTGCTGTGGCTGTGGCGTAGGCTGGCGGCTACAGCTCTGATTAGACCCCTAGCCTGGGAACCTCCATACGCCATGGGTATGACCCTAAAACGACAAAAGACAAAAAAACAAAAAACAAACAAACAAAAAAAACCCCAAGTAACCATCCATTCTGTAATTTACCTAATATACTGATGCTCTTTAAATGCAGTCAATATTTAACCAAAATACGCAACTACCACGAAATTATGGATTTTCTTTTTATATGTGCATTTACCTCCTATGTCATCATGTATTTTCTAGGGAACAGGAAATCTGACCCAGGACTTCCTTTCTTTCTAAATTAAGGCTGTTCCCTGGGAATCCTTGAAACTGGCCACATGATGAAACCATAAGGTTTTCAAACTCCCATGTCAAGGATTTCCTTTGGCAAATCTCATCGAGCATTTCTGCTCTATTCATGAAAGAGAACAATTAAGTAAAAACAGCAGGAGCAACATTTCCCTTTTCTGCCTTGCACCCTCTCTCTGTAAATGTGTGTCTCTGAAAAAAAAAATCCTTTATTCCTACTCAATCCTCTCAAGGTAAATTCAAGGACAGAGGCCTTTTAGTAAGAACATGAAGTGCAGAGGAGATGCTTAGCCTCCTCACATCAGTCTATAGGCAGCATCAAATCGGTTCCCTTGGTGATTATTATTACTTAGTATTAGCTTTCCAAAATGTGTTGAAATCCTTTTTCTTAGAAATAGATGGAAAAATATTTCTCTGCCAGTTGTTCACAATGTGTTCTGTGTATCATGAGGCTGTTAAGCTAAAAAATGATGGGGCAAAGACTAATAATCTCTTTGTGCATTTCTAGGGCACCTTAAACTTCCAGATCATGCTTGACATCCAACATGTCTTTCGATCTGCAAAACAATTATGGAGGGGAAATCAGGCGGGATTGTTATTAGGCTGGTGGAACCTGAAAGAAACTGAGGTCTCAGGGAAGCAGTGCTGAGGGGCACACAGGGGTTAGTGAGAAAAAAATTACTGATGGTTTTTGGATAACACTATACACAATGCAGACACGTGGTCACACAATGCACTTTGTGTCCCGTATAGACATAGAGCACAGTCTAAGCCTGCTTTGTCCATCGCTGCCTCTCCTCAACCTTACTTACTGTGCGCCAGGCAAACTGGCTTCCCTAATTCCTAACACACCACGGCCTTTTCTTGGTCTGTTCCCCTTTCCTTGCTTTCCCCCTTTCTTCTCCTTCTACTCAATCTTTGAAAAACATTAAAAAAGTTTTAAACAAATAGTTCTTCAAGGATTTCTAGGTGTAGTTACAATTTTCTGTGTTCTGCCCTCCTATTTCCCCTCCCTAGGTGCATTTTCAACCCTTTAAGTTGATTTAAAAATTTACCTCCAAATGACATAGTAATATTTCATGATGTTTCATTTTCAGGCATCATCTATTGACTTATCAACACAGAAGGTAAGGGTTTATCTTTTACTCCCCTTTCCCTCTGTCAACAGCACCATTCCTCTAGCTTTCCAAAATAAGTAGACTATAATTTTGGTGAGATCAATGTTAGTTTTTATATTATTAAAACATGTAAATACCATTTAGAGTTGACTCAGATCATTTCTTATAATCACTTTCCTTTTTCTGAAGCTCTTGTTTTTCCTGGGATTCTTTTCTTTTCAAGTTTGTTTAATTTTCCCTGTCAGGTTCTTAACTCGCTGAGCCACAATGGGAATTCCTGGACATTTTCTTTTTTTTTTTTTTTTGACATAACTGTCTGTTCCTGAGCCAGCACTGGGGGCTGGAGTGTTCGGAAGGCCTTCAGGTAAACTCTGACTTGGGTCATTATTTCAGAACCTTATAAGAACTTTCTCATTAGTCTTGTCTCTGTGTTTCTGAGAATTGCCTGGTTTAATCTTCTAGGAATTGAAGGTTTTGCCTGGCCTCTGACTGTGGACTGGAGGTTAGCCAAGCCCTGAAGGCAGGAGGCGGCAGCAGCACCATCCCCAGGGAGCAATGCAGCGCCTGTGGAGTCTCACTGACCTAAACAAGTCTTTCCTCTGGGATAAACAACTCCCATCACCTTTAACTGCATACTCGTCTAACTGGCACAGTCTCAGCAGGGATGATTTTGAATTGCAGGGGCTGTTTTGGGCATGAGCAAATTGTTCCTTTGATTGAACCTACACCACAACAGTGACAATGCCAGATATTTAACCGCTAGGCCACCAGGGAACTCCTGTAATAACTATCTTTTGTGTGTAAACATATGTGAAATGGGTTTTCCCAAATCTAAACTTTCATCTTCTCTTCTTGCAGAGGAAGAGTATTTGCTGTTTACAAAGTGATAATTTCACAAGTGTCTGAAGTTGGCCCCCTCACTTCTTTTTTCTATTCCTCTCCCCTCTTTTTCTCGCTCTCGGGAAACTTTAAAAAAAATTAACTGGTTAAAACAATCATCCTGTCATTCGTGTGTGCACTTTAAGAATTTTCTTTTTTGTCTTTTGTCGTTTTAGGGCCACATCCGTGGCATGTGGAGGTTACCAGGCCATGGGTCTAATCAGAGCTACAGCTGCCAGCCTACTCCAGAGCCCACAGCAACGCGGGATCCCCAACCCACTGAGCAAGGCCAGGGATTGAACCTGCAACCTCATGGTTCCTAGTCGGATTCATTTCCGCTGAGCCACGACGGGAACTCCCTAAGAATTTCTATTTCATATTAATTAACCATCAAAAATATCTAAAAGATAGAAAGGAAAATATTAAATTATTTGTGTTTCTTTTGTGGACACTGAAAATTGTATTTACAAAATATCCTTTTTTACTATTGTTACAAGATAAGAAGAAAAGCTTCCATTCAAGTAAGAGAAGAGCCTTGAGCATTATTTAGAATGTTTAAAATTTAGTTTACTGTATGATAATTTGGTTTGTACAAGAGAAGGGTTAAATTTCTCATGATTTAAAGTTTCTAAATTTCCTATATTGTTTCTATGGGTTAATTCAATCAGCACTGTTTTCATAACTTATTTAAAATTTATGTATACACTCACACATATGTATAATTGTATTTAACTAAATGAAAAGGTAGTAATAATCTTTTAAAGTTTAATTTTTTGAAATTTTAAAATGTCACATCTCAGAAGAATTCATTATGCTAGCAAAAATTGTAATGGCTTCATTCTTTACTAATATTAAGACCTTAGATAGTTATTAATAGTCATTGATATGCAGACAGTTTACAAGAATGAAACATACAAAATAAAAGCTTTTATGCTGAAACTGTTTTTAAGTAACACAAAGATTTGCTTCTTCACCCTACAAAGGGGAGAATGATAGGTTTGTATAGAATTCTCCAAATTGTTATCTTTTCTTTTTAAGGCCGCACCCGTGGCATATGTAAGTTCCCAGGCTAGGGGTCAAATCGGAGCTGCAGCTGCTGGCCTACACCACAGTCATAGCAATGCCAGATCCGAGCTGCATCTGTGGCCTATTTTGTGGCTTGCAGCAAAGCTGGATCCTTAACCCACTGAGTGTGGCCAGGGATGGAACCTGCATCCTCATGGATACTAATTGGATTCTTAGCATGCTGAACTACAACAGGAACTCTATCCAATTTTTAATTAATTTGAAATTGTTACAAGAGTGCTACTGTTTGCTAATATTGATAATCAGAAAGGGATTTCATTTTCCCATGTTAACTGTACATAAAGGTAATAATGCTGAATTATTGTTTTTTTATTATTTTGAGGTTAATTGTACATAAACTTAATAATGTTTAATTAGGTAGAGATTAATGAGTATATTTTGAATGGGTGAATAAAAAAACAGTAACTTTTTTTGACTAAAAATGGTTTTTAAGCCTTTTTGCAGAGACGGGTGCCAGTGTGTCTTCTGAGAATGGAGAGATTAGGCTAAAAGCCACGGCTAAGAAGCCTGCTTAGGGTGCTTTGGTGTGAGGGAGGCACAGGTAGACATAGAACAGTAGGGAACACCTTTCGCTTTTTCCTCCCCTCTCTGGACCAAAGCACTTAGGTCCTAAACCTGAAACTTGGAAGCATGAAGAATCCTGACTGTCACCAGGACCTTTAATCACATCCAACCATGTCTTCTTCCTCTTTCACAACCTATCAGCAACGAAAAGATGAAAAATGTGAGCTGGAAATCTTCACCTATTTTGCTAGTGACATTTGATACTTTCGGGTGAAACCTGTATCTCAAAGGTACCCGTATCTCAAAGGTTCATAAAGCGTTTCTGGGATTGGCTTCAGTCTGATTCGCAACCCATTTCCTTGTTTATCCTCAATTCATTGAGTGGCTTTGACCACCTACATGCCAAGTTCTTTTTAGCTACTACCATTAATTTGTTAACAAGCCCCTAAAACTCAGAAACACATACTAGGAATCATCTTATTCATCGGTCAGTTGGTTTGCAGATCAAGTCAAGTTCTATCTGACTTCAACATCTCAATTTTCTTTTTCACTATTTTATGCAGCCTACAGTGTCACAGAGAAAAATACCACTCTAAAGACAGGTTTGTGTGTACGTGGGAGAGAGTTAAAATGAACTAGACCACTGACTCAAGTTAAGTTAGTGGATTTTCATCATGTTTTCTTAAACATTTTTGTCAGTCGTTATGGCTATACAACTATGCTTCACCAAAAAGTCTCTACTTACACCAGAATTTGGGAGAAACTTTATGCAAATAAAAAAGAAAATTTGCCAGTATCGATCACTCTACAGTATAGCCATCTGCCACTTGTTAGTCCCAAATGTTCCATCTGTTCTATGTTTCACATCAACCAGAGATGGAGCCAGGGTGGTGTGCGACACGTGCGTGCGTGCACATGGGTGGCATGCTTGTGCATACACGCGCGCGCGCACACACACACACACACACACACACACACACACACGAGACTAGATGTTGGGGCTCCGGAGAAGGACAGGAAAGCAGCTAGATGGTTTTCTTTGGTCCATCTGTGCTGCCTTTGGCCTGTAGGTGGTGGCCAGGGTGCCTCCCGTGTTCTCTGCTCCACTAGCTGGCTCATCCTCAGATGAGGCTGAATCCCCCCCTGAAGAGTCTCAAAAGGCTGAGCAAGAGCCCTACCATGAACTCATAACCAGTGTCTTCTCCCTCCTCCAGGATGAAGGCACCCACCTTCCCTTTACTTTTTGGAACCAGTTCTTTGTCACCTAAGCTGTGCTAGTGGCAACTCACTGTCACTATTGCTTCCAGCTTATCACTGCAGATAACTTGAAATCAGAGGCACACATTTTCACCAGTTGAAATGCAACAGCTTTAACCTAGCTTGGACTTCAAGTGAAATGTAAAACTTGTAGAAATTTGAACTTTCTGTGTTGTGTCTGTAGGTAATCTGAACATATAAACTGGTTTGAAAACAAAGCTCTAGCAGTCTTTTTCTTGGTCCACAGTCTTCAGTAAAGTTCATTTCACCCCGGCTGGATGAGCCTCCCTCGGCCCTCCCAGGTGAGAGGGAAGGAGAATCTTCCTTTTCATCTCTCTTACTTATAGAATATTGTACACTGCCTTTTGTGAAAACCTGTCTTTTGCAAGAAAATAACTTTGCTCTTGGGTATTTCTGGTGCTAGATGATGCCAACTTGGGACATTTTTTTCTTTTCTTCTAGGGCTAAAATATGAAAGGTTAATGTTAAATAATGTTGGACTTTTCTTTGATATCAATGCACTACTCCATGGTGGTGAAATGAACAGAGTAAAATAAAATTAGGTGCTGCTTCTTCTGAGATGTCAAAGGTTGCTTTTTTTTTTTTTTTACAATTCTAAAAGTATAGTTGATTTAAAATGTTGTGCTAATTTCTGCTGTACAGCAAAGTGATCCAGTTATTCATATATATAATGAATATATGAGTATATCTTTTTCTTATACTATCTTCCATTGTGGTCTATCCAGGAGATTGAATATAGTTCCCTGTGCTACACAGTAGGGCCTCACTGCTTATCCATTCTAAATATAATAGTTTGCAACCACTAACCCCAAACTCCCAGTCCATCCCACTCCCTTCCCTCTCTCCCTTGGCAACCACAAGTCTGTTCTCTTTGTCTGGGAGTTGTTTCTGTTTTGTAGATAGGTTAATTTGTGCCATGTTTTAGACTCCACATATGTTATGTCATACGGTATTTGTCTGTCTCTTTCTGACTGACTTCACTTAGTATGATAATCTCTAGTTGCATCCATGTTGGGTTTTTTTTGTGTGTATACTCTTCTCCTGATCTTTAAAATTTCCTACCTCAACTTGAAGTTATTTACATACTTCTTTTATTACCGTTAACTGCCCTTTCCAATTCAGCCTCATGGAGGATTCATTACAGACTCTCAGTACCAAGCCACAGCTCCCTGGACCTAGACGAAGTCCCTAAATACTGGATAGTCTCAAATCCCATAGGACTCAGTGATATCATTGCATCCCAGGATCTACATTTATATAAATGTAATGTCTGACTTACCTTTGTCAATTTTTTTTTGCCACTCCCACTGCATATGGAAGTTCCTAGGCTAGGGATCAAACCCTTACTATTGCAGTGACCTGAGCCACTGTAGTGACAACGCCAGATCCTTAACCTACTGCACTGCAAGGGAATTCCATGCTTGTCGATTTTATGAAAAGAAGCTAAAAAAGACACTAAGGAAACATCAAAGCCATTTCAAGCAATAATTCTCCTTTGTGCAACCACAAAAGTAATATCCTCAGGGGTATAAACCCAAAAAGGAGCTGAGAGGAGAGGTTCTCTGAACTGCAGCTATTGACGGTCTTCAGAGATGGGAGAGCACCAGTGGCTGACATATTTATCACTTGCATCTGGAGGCAGGCTAGTGCTGAGGAAGGGCTTGGAAGAGAAGCGAGCCTGAACGCTAGCTTGAGTGATGGGTTTGACATAAAAGACTAGAATGGGAAATGAACCGCTGCTTTAATGAATCCACAGCAGGAATTTAGTGTATAGATTCTATCTGCATGAAAGATAGAAGAGAGTCGTCTATTGCTCACACCTGTGGAAGGCATGCTCTTAAACCTGATCACTCTCATTCTTAAATAATAGCCTAAGGAAAGCGAATGAGAAATCTCATCTTTGCAAAGTGGGTTTAGTTTTCACATCCTTGTCCTTCACAGTAAGAATCAAAATACAGGGAGCTTCAAAAATAGTAAAAAATGTCTTGAGGATTTATTTTCTTTCCTTGGAAACATTATAGGGAAACATTTAAGGGTCAGAATTCACACAGGAATAGCGCAGGTGACCAGCTTTATTTTCTGTGTGGCCTCTCCTCTACCATGTGACAAAGAGGGTTGGGCTCTGATCTCTAATTGTGAAGGTGACAACTGTTACGTACAATAATATTTTAAAAGAAAACCTTTTTATCTCAGCTAAAAGTTATTCTTTGCTCTTTCCTCTACTTTTAATTTTTTTAAATTTAAATTTTTTTCTTTTCTTTTTTTTAAGGCCAAATTTGCAGCATACTTACGTTCCTAGGATAGGGGTTGAATTGGAGCTGCAGCTGCCAGCCTCCACCACAGCCACAGCAACACCAGATCTAAGCTCTGTCTGCAACCTACACCACAGCTTGCAGCAATACTGGATCCTTAACCCACTGAGCGAGGCCAGGGCTGAACCTGCATCCTCATGGATACTAGTTGGGTTCTGAACCTGCTGAGCCACAATGGGAACTCCTCTTCTGCTTTTAATTTCAAGCTTAAATTTCCTTTTCTACCCCCTTAAACACTAAGACCCAATATATAAAAGTTATATTATTCAATTATGTTGCTATTTTTAAATATCTAGGATGCTGTGAATACTTAAACATGTGCTTTTTACTGAAAGAAAAAGGAAATCTATTTATACTCGCCATATAACATGAAAATAGATTCTGATGATAATCACATATTTCAAATTTTCCTTAATACCTTCCAAATTTTCATCACTATTCAAGAAATTGTCTTGAGGACAATGATGTTTGTCATCAAAGAAAGAAATGTCTTTGATAAAAATAATGTTTGCTTTAAAACGTTTAGGAGAAAGGGGGTTCATCACCAGATTTTTTTTTTCCTTTGGTCATGCCTGTGTTATGCCTAAGTTCCTGGGCCAGGGATTGAACCTGAGCCACCGCCGTGACCCCTGCCACAGCAGTGACCATGTCAGATCCTTAACCTGTTGTGCCACAGGGAATGTTTCTATTGATGAGACCATCTGGTGTGCAGGAAGAGGTGCCTGCTCCTGATTTCTGCCTCTTCCAACAGTTTTCTCTGTGGTGTGCTTTGTCAGGAAAAAAGCTCATCTTGGTAAAGAGGACAAGCGAGACATTCAACCAGGCAACATCAAGGGAATCTGGCTTGTGGAAGCTGTCCTAGGAGGTGCCATGTGGCAGACGGCAGAATGGCTGGCTGGTTATTTTGGTGCTAACCAGGTTTGCTGAGATCATTTCTGTTTTCTTGTCTAATCCACGGTGAATGCCATGCGTGTGCATGCGTGCGTGTGTGTGCATGTGTGTGTGATTCATCACTTTGCTTCTAAGAATTAGTGGAAGTGAGGATAATCTAACATGCCTCAGAGTGTTGTGGGTTTTATGAGGGTGGGTGAAAATAACCATACATATTGGCTGTTCCCGAGTGGAGGAGGACTTCAAATCTCTGATATTTCACCCTAGGGCTAGGAATTTTTTAATGAGCTCTCACAAGGACTGTACCCGGCACATGCCAGAGTGACGTGCAGCCTTCTCACTCAGGTTGCCTTGCGTGCGGAGAGCAGACCAGCTCTGCTCCTGAAAGCTCAAGTTGGGTCAGCGTCAACCCCCATCTCCACACTCCTTATTCCCCTTAACCTTTCCCCAGAAAACATTTGTTTCCTCTCCTCAGCATCCCATGATGGCTATTTAAATGAAGCACTAGGGGCACAGTGACCTTCTAGGGATTTGGGGACAGCTGAATTTTTTGAAAGTGCTGAGCTGGTAGAGTCCTAGGAAGGATGTCTGGTGTGGAAAATGTTGCAGTTTTGGAAGGTGGGGACAAACAAAGATTGCATCTCTCTCAGTATGCTAGAGAGAGTGAGCCACACTTTCCATTCAGATCTCTTCTCTTGTGTCTTCAAAATTCATTATTTAAATTAGGCTTTCCCCCTCCTCCTCCTTTTGTTGCAGAAGAAGATATTTTAATCTGTTCTTATTAAAAAGTCAAAATAAAATGAACAGGAAGCTTAAAAACAAGTTCTTGTGCCAAGCTCATCTAGTGGTTGCACAAGAAATAGTTGCTGAATTTAACTGAATTGTGGCTTAATGAGTCATTTCTCTGAACCTTAAAAGTGTTCAATTTTTGTGGAAAGGTTTTGCAGATACCTCAGATGAACTGGCTCTGCTTGAGTTTTTTAGAAAGGTATCAGGGAAATGATTGCAACAATTTTCAAAAATAAAGACTATTAAGAAAAACACAATCAGAAGAGACCCACAGAATATACAAAACCAACTTATTAGTGTGAACTCTCCCTCCTAATTTAATTTGATAGTATTACACTATCTAAAGAGGATATATGTGTATTTGTTAAAATCAGTTGCTTTGGGATTAAGATAATTATAAACATGAGTCAGGAAGAGGAGGCGCCAATATAGCGTGAAATGAAATCACTTCAGCTTGTCACTGATGTTAACTAGTCAAAGAGCTGTGAAGTTCACATAATTATGAGCAAAGCTGAACAACTATTTTTCTTTATTGACTTCTACCTCTTTTCTATAATGACTTTAAATTTAGCTTTTTGGTTTTTTTCCCTCAGCAAAATAAAGGCTACAATATTATCCAGCAATAAAAAGAAAGGAGCTATCAAGATACGAAAAGACATGGAGGATCTTTAAATGCATCTTGCTAAGTAAAAGAAGCCAGTCTGAAAAGATTATATCCTGTATGATTTCAACCATATATTTTGGAAAAGGAAAAACTATGGAGACACTAAAAAGATCAGTGGCTGCCAGGGGTTGGGAGTGGGGAGGAAAGAATAGTTGGAACGCAAGGGATTTTTAAACTAGTCAAACTATCCTTATGATACTGTAATGGTGGATACTTGTCATTCATTATAAGTTGTCAAAATCTGTAGAATGTACAACTCAAAATGTGAACTCTAGTGTGAACTATGGACATATGTTAATAATATTGTTTCAATATTTACTCACCATTTACAACAAATGTACTATGTTGTGGCATGTATGTAACACCAAAAATAACTATGGTGTAGCAAGATGTTAATAACAGGGGAAGCTATGAGGCATGTGGGGAAGGGTGAGTGGATATATGGAACTCTCTGTTCTTTCCCTTTAATTTTTCTGTAAACCTAAAACTGCTTTATAAAGTAAATTTGATTAATTAAAATTTTTTTAAAAGTCTGTAAAATCAAACCTTTAAACTATCGAGCCACATGATAGCAGATAATTTGTAAGACCAGGCCACTTTGTTTTCAATTAATAACATAACTCCATTTGTACCTGATATTGCCATTAATTTGACCTTAATTAATTTAAATAACCTTACTATTAAAAAAGAACTAAAAGAGTTTCCATGTTTTAGAATTTGATTTCTATAACTAATAGTAAGAAAAATTGAGAAAAACAATGTTTTAGAGTATGTTTAATAATCCATCCCACAAAATTAACTTATACGTATGATCTGTGTTGAACCTGTGTTTGATCAAATTTTCTTTCTCCCTGCTTCCTACTGCACTTCCCATATTAACTAGAAATTTGAAGCCAGATATTTCCGTGTGTAAGTCTCCATACAGGATTTCAGACACCCTGGACACTTCTGCTGGTTGAAAATGATGAGGATACCAGGACCAGCACCGGGAGATGGAGCAGGAGGAGACAGGGAAGGCAGAATGTTTTCAGAGATTGATGTGCTCCTCTATTTGAAATATCAAATAGATACACTGTGGCTTACCTCCTAGGGCTTTTTGTATTTCATAAAACAAGCACAGTCAATAAACAGACATACCAGCACAGAAAGATCCACCCTGGAATCCTGGCTCTACCACCTACTAGCTATATGACTTGGCACATGTCACTTTAATTCTCTGTATCTCTTTCCTCATCTATCAAGTGTGGGTTTATGAAGACACACACTTTCAGGGTGAGTTTACTAAGTTCAGCAGACATTGTTCCTCATAGGATCTGTCAAGGTACTATAGGTGAGACTGAAGGACAATCTGTTAAATAACCCTTGACTCTAGTGACAAAAGAAAATGGAATAGCACCTTTCTGAATTTATGACTTTGTTTTATCCTCTGAATTCATACTTTGAAAGCTAATTCTTTGTGGCTATTAAATATGGAATTAGAGTTTGAGAATAAATTTACCTGGAGAAAAGTTTGAAATGCAAATTAAAAATTATTAGAAGTTTCTTGGAGAAGATTAGCTTCCTTACAAAAGACATTTTTTAACAGCTACACTTAAAAGCAGAGAAAAAACTTAGAAACTTATCTTATTTCCAGAGCATGGAGTTGTACAATCAAAATCTATCCTTGTATGCTGCCAGAAAACACAAACGTCTTATGAGCTATCTGTTATAAACATGTAATGCTTTTATTTTTTTAATAGCAGGATTGTTCACATTCTTTGGATTTTTAAAAGATGTATAACTCTTCCAAGCAAACCTTTACTTTTCTGTGGCTTCTCTAGTCTCCCTTTAACTGTTATAGAGAAGTCTGTGAGGAGGCCAGACTTTCCAAATGTGGTGATAAGGCTGCTGGAGGATTCTGTAAAACACAAACTTATCATCTAATTCTGCTTCTTCTGTCCACTCTTTGCGTGCTTTTCTTTTCGCTTTTTAGGGCCACACCTGCAGCATACGGAAGTTCCCAGGCTAGGAGCTGAATCGGAGGTGCAGCCTACGCCACAGCCACAGCAATGCTGGATCTGAGCTACGTCTGTGGCCTACACCACAGCAATGTCAGATCCTTAACCCACTGAGCAAGGCCAGGGATCAAGCCCACATCCTCATGGATCCTATTTGGGTTTGTTAACCGCTGAGCCACAAAGGGAACTCCTCTTTATTGTGTTTTTTCTGTTTCGTCCTTCAGAGTATTCAAATGAAGGCTGGCCTGTTTTTTTTCTGTTCCAGTGTGTTGACCTTCAAAGTCTCCAGGGTTTATATTATAGGTCATTGATAAGATCATGGAAAAGATCTTTGCAGCTCAGACTCCTTCCCCATATATACCATGTTCTCCTTCCCTGGGTCCTAAGATAAAACGGTGCTCAGTGATAATCTTTGTGCTGTGTGAAGCATCAAGTTGTCACAGGCCAGGAGAAAAAGACCCAGTTCTACTCGGTAACCTTAGTTGAACATATTATTCTACTTCACTGATCAATAACAGCTTCCATGATAAACTCCATGGGTAGCATGTGTGATCACTGTTACCACGAGATTTTCAAACTGCAAAGTGCCATATAAATAAAATGTATCATCATGGTTATGTGATAGAAGATAAAATATAATACAGTTGATTCTCAGTATTCACCGTATTTATATTTATTTATAGTCAGTTCAAACACTGAATTAGCAAATACCTAATCGTTGCTCCCAGGGGAAATAAACAGGAGGTTCCTGCGAGCCTCTGGTCACAGCATTTCATCAACTAATCGATACATAACCTTGTTTTATGTATGTTTCTGTTTAAAGACACCTTACTTAACATATTGTTGATTCATTAACATTGACCTCATGGCCAACAGCACTGTAACTCGTGCCTGCATGAAGCTTATATAACACATATATTTTGTTTGTGAAACACATCACAACCTTCTTGCACTTAGGAAAAACAACACAACAGTACTTCATTTGGGACCATTCTGAAGAGTGAAAGCATCAATAAAAAGCACAGAAATGCAAAAAGATGTGGCACTAAATAGCCCATGAAAATGACTACTGTTTATGGTATGAGAGCTGAAACAAGAAGGCAGCACTGCCCGCCTCAGCTGGAATGTGTGTGTTGGTGATAAATTTTTTGCTGCTCTGAACATCTCTGCAAATGGCCAGGAAAGCACCACTTCTTTTGGGTCATAGATAAATCTTAATAAGCAGGTGAATTTGCAAATATGAAATCTCTGAAAATGGTGATTATATGAATATAAGATTATATGAATATTATATGAATATAAGATTGCATGAGTAAAAGAAGTTGAATTTTCTGTGTCTTCTGGAATACTTCTATCACAATAAGGGGATTTATGGCTTTCAAAGTGCTTGCTTATTCAGAAACAATTGGGTATATACATATACACTGTATGTCAAGGACAGGTGAGCTGAAGGTTTGGGACAGAAATAGGTTCCCTGCTTTTAACAATTTGGTTTAACCAAATATAAAACTGTTATAAAGGCAGAACTTATGTCCTCTCACTAAATTTTAATGATAAGTGTATTTTTTTGGTTTGTTTTTGCTAATGAAAAATAATTTAATTTTGGGAAAAAAGGTGGATATATGATGGTACCAGTTTGTTTTCAACTGGAAATTTCCTTTTCAGTGCTTACTTGATTCCTTGTTTTTAATGGGTGACTTGGTATTGAGGTCAGATCTTCCTTTATTTTTATAAATTAAGAGTCAAAGACTAGATGTAATTTTTATATCATAGATGTAAAAATCTATGATGCCTAAGATGTATTGAGCCCTGACTATGTACCAGGCATTGCGATAAGCACTTTACTTTCATGATACCATTTTTTTTTTGTCTTTTTAGGGCCACACTGATGGCATATGGAGGTTCCTAGGCAGGGGGTCCGACTGGAGCTATAGCCGCTGGCCCCCACCACAGCCACAGCAATACCAGATCCGAGCCATGTCTGTGACCTACACCACAGCTCATGGCAACACAAGATCCTTAAACCCACCGAGAGAGGCCAGAGATTGAACCTGCATCCTCATGGATACTAGTCATATACATTTCTGCTGAGCCATGATGGGAGCTCCCATGATACCATTTTAATCTTCACAACAAAGCATCTGACATCAGTACTACTATCATCCACAGTTTATAATTAAGAAAACTGAAGCTCAGATACACAAGGAACCTGCTGAAGTTCCTTTAGCAGGTCAAACAGCTGACTCCAGGCGTCTGAGGCCATAGCCTCTGGCCTTAACCTTCACTCTACATAACCTCCTCTTCCAGCCTAAATGTTATTAAAAGATTTGCTTTTGTTTCTGTTTCATCTGGATGTTGAGAATGTCTCTTTTGATTATAATGCTGTACTTATTAATTAATTACATCTGTTAAAGATGCATTTGAGTCACAAGAGAAGATTATTTCACCATTGACAGTGTGTTGTTTTGGGAAGGACACTGGATGAACCCACTATGGGACCTTGGCCCAGTCACTTAACTTTTGTGAGCATCATTTTCCTTGGCTGTGATATGATGAAGTTTAAATAAATTATATTCTAGGCACTTCTACGATGCTATGAAGGCAGTAATAGTGAAAAAAACCCCAATGGATTTCTAAGCATGAAAGTTATTAATGCAATGAAAAAAGAATGAGAAACTAACTTTAAACTATAACTCATGGGACAAATTCCTTCCAAATGGAAGGTTTTCTTCTGCCTTGAGAAGATTTTGGACCTTATGACTGTGTTAAATTATCTTTAGGACATGAAAAATTAGATATAATTGCTTCTCTTCAGTTTTAATACCATTTCTTGCCTATCACCTAAGTAAGCTTTCTCATCAGTGTTTTACTACTTCTTTAATTGCTATAATAAAAGCCAAAGGCAACTGAGCAGAAATTTCAATTAACTATTTGCCATTTGTTCATTTATCAATTTTGCTGCATTCTACTCTGAAGGCAGAAGAAAATCACAAGCGATAAGCTACTATCAGGGACTCTCTGGGAGCAGGAGCAGACAGTTCAAGCTACCACATTTTTCTCTGTCGCCATTTAAAAATGAATTCCATTAATCATGCCCTTTAAGAACACCTCTAAAAGACCTACGACATTTGAAGCTGTAGATAAACATTTCATCTCTGTACGTTTCCCAGCCTTTACTGGTGGAGGCAAGAAAGTCAGGCATGAGCATGGAGATGATGCTGTGATCACGGCTTGCTTCTCCTCCCTGCCAGCCCCCGCCCTGCAGGACCCAGGGAACCAGA
Source organism: Catagonus wagneri (assembly GCA_004024745.2). NCBI lineage: Eukaryota > Metazoa > Chordata > Mammalia > Artiodactyla > Tayassuidae > Catagonus > Catagonus wagneri. Next base: position 2,266,442 of record PVHT020000175.1, read on the forward strand.
CCCATGTAGATGCTCACTGAACACCATCCCTTGAATAAGTGACTCCAGCGGACAGTGTGGACTAGAGCCCCGTTTACTTTGATTATTTCTTTAAAAGTGAAGTTGGTATTGAGGTAACTGTTGAACCACATACACTTATAAGAGATAATACAGAGAGATTCTTTGCATATTTTGCCCAGTTTTCTCCAAACCAATTCACTGCTGGTACTCAGACTATGTACTCGTGTGTGTGTGTGTGTGTGTGTGTGTGTGTGTGTGTGTGTATTTAATTCTATACAACTGGATCACATGTGCAGGCTTGAGTGTTCCCCACCACAGTCCAGATGATGAATAATTCCAACCCCCTTGGCCTCTCTCTCCCGCTCTTATCCCTGTCACCAGCTGTTGCCAACTGCTGGCAACCCCATTTCTAAAATTATGTCGTTTTGAAAATGTCTTGTAAATAGAACCATTAGTTGTGCAACCTTTGGGGCCTGGCTTTCCCCTCAGAAGAAATGCCTAGAGATTTATCCAAGCTGTTCTGCGTATCAATAGTTTGCCCCTTTTATTACTAAGCAGTATTCCACAGTATGGAGACGCTACTTGTATTCTTTTCCAGTGGAGCTCTATTCTTCTCTCTTTTGCCTTTCTGAGAGACAACCAGGTCCTAACAAACCCAGGATACCATCTGCCTGAGCAGGGAGAGAGGGTAAAAGTGAGGGAAGGGAGGGTTTGCTCTAGGAAGCGTTCAGTTTCTGCCATGCACCAGGGGACCTTACCTCCATGGGATACACTTCAACTTGTCTGGAGGTCTTAATTTTTATCCTCGGCTCCACAAACCACTGCTCTCCCCATGTCCCTCTCAATAAACAGCACCACCATGTACCCAGTTATTAAGGCCAAGGTCTTGGGGAGCTGTCACTGATCTCTTTCTTTCACCCACCACATCCAGTTTGTCACCAGATACCACGGGCTCTTCCTTTGATCTATTCCTGGTCCAAGTGCTTCTCCATCACTGTCCCTGCTGCTGTTTTGGTGCACGGCCACTACCTGTCACCTAGGCTCTATAGCTGGAATCTTACTGGTCCCCTGAGACCACCCTGTTCTTCCCTGTCCACCCCTGCTGTAGTCAACACAGCAGCCGGCAGCTGGAATTGTGCTTCCAATATCTCAGTCGGACCCATGCCTTCTGCTGCCTCCCACCTCACCTCCACAGAGGTCTCCAATCAGACGCTAGCCACCGTGGCTTTCTTGCCCAGCCAGCCTCCATCTCAGGCTCCCAGCCTTTCCATCCCCCCGCCCCCCAATGCTTCCTGGGACACATCCCCTCTGGATGTCCACCCATGGCCTTCCTCACTTCATTTAGGCTTCCGCCTTTTTTTTTTTTTTTTTGCTTTTTAGGACCGTGCCCACGGCATATGGAGGTTCCCAGGCTAGGGGTCTAATCGGAGCTACTGCCGCCGGCCTACACCACAGCCAAAGCCACAGCCACAGCAATGCCAGATCCAAGCCGCGTCTATGACCTACACCACAGCTCATGGCAACGCCAGATCCTTAACCCACTTAGCAAGGCCAGGGATCAAACCTGCAACCTCATGGTTCCAAGTCAGATTCGTTCGCCACGACGGGAACTCCTTTTAGGCTTCTGCTTAAATGCTCCCTCCTCCTCCCTCCTCTGAGAAGACTCCCCCAAAGCCTCCTTTATTTTTCTTCACAGCATTTCCTGCTTGCTAACATCATGGTATACGCTTATTCCCTTAGTCTCTGTCCATGCCCCCTAGAATATCTGCCTCATAAGACAAGGGTTCTATCTGTTTTAGTCACTATTCCATTCCTGTTACTGGCATATATCAGCCTTCTACATATGTTTGAGTGAATAAACAATTTCCCTCATTTCCTCTACTCATGGTTTTTAAGGTCATAGAGTTTTCCTGTGATACAGAGATGCTATCTACCCTTCCAGCCAACATGGGAAACACAGGAATATATTTCTTTTCTCCTTTCCTTTGCTTTCCTTCCCTTCCCTTCTCTTCCCTTCCCTTCCCTTCCCTTCGCTTCCCTTCCCTTTCCTTTCTTCCCCTCTCCTCTCTTCTCTCCTCTCCTTCCTTTATTTCTTTTTTGCCACACCCGTGGCATATGGGAGTTCCCAGGCTAGGGGTCAAATCAGAGCTGCAGCTGCCGGCCTATGCCACAGCAACACCAATGCCGGATCCCTAACCCACTGAGCAAAGTCAGGGATCGAATCCGCATCCTCATGGATACTAGTTAGGCTCATTACCACTGAGCCACAATGGAAACTCCAGGAAGCTATTTCTTTCTTTCTTTCTTTTTGTCTTTTTGCCTTTTATCTAGAGCCGCACCTGCGGCATATGGAGGTTCCCAGGCTAGGGGTCTAACAGGAGCTGCAGCCACCGGCCTTCGCCACAGCCACAGCAACGCGGGATCCGAGCCACGTCTGCAGCCTACACCACAGCTCACGGCAACGCCGGATCCTGAACCCACTGAGCAAGGCCAGGGATCGAACCCGCAACCTCATGGTTCTTAGTCGGATTCGTTAATCACTGAGCCACAAAGAGAACTCCAGGAAGCTATTTCTTAATTGCAGGAATCTGGTGACAGGAGACACAGGAAGGAGTTTGCCTGAATGCCCCCTCCCACCGCCCCTCTCTCCCTCCCCATAACTGTGCCCTTTGTGAAACTTTGCTGATTCTCCTACTGAAGAAGCAGAGTCCCTTTCTCTTCTCCCCGACTCTGGATTTGGCCAAATGGCTTAATTGGGACAATGACTTAATTTGAACAATGGATTAATTTGGACAAGGGCTTGAAAAGCACTCACAGGAATGGGCTGTGAGTTTCTGCTCTTGGCTTGAGGCGAATATACCCTTGTGGCCCTATGGCCCTTGGAGGAAGGTGGCGGATGTATCACAGGGCACTTGACCTTTAACTCAGCTGCAGATTAGTGAGAAAAAGCACAGTATTTGTTGCATGGCACTTCTTTTGGGGTCAATAGCTCGTTGGTAGAAGAAGTAAAAACAAGGTTTTTTTTTTTTTTTTCCCCAAAGCCTAAGAAGACTATGAGAAAAGGAGAGGCACAGAGGACAGAGGGACAGAGAAGAGGTGAACTCAGGCTCAGAGAGCAGGAAGGATGTCTATAAAGGATGAGAAGAGGCTGAGGGTGGGGGGTCCGGGAGGGACTTCAGTGTGGGAGTCCTGCACCAACACAGGGCTACCCAGCCTTGTCAAGCGAGGGAAGGAGAGTGAGCAGACGGGGCCTCTGGCTCTCTCCAGCCTCTCTCCTGTGAGGAGGTGGAGCCAATTCCACCATGGGGCTGCCGTGAGCAGGGGGAGGATGGGACAGAGACACCCTTCCCTGTCCAGGGAGGGACAGAAGCTGCAAAGGGGGCGATGGCATGTGGTAACCCTGGGAGCTGGGAGCACTGCCACGGTCAAGAAGGGGCTATAAGCTCGTCAACCTTGGGTCTTAACACCCAGGCACCGGGTGGCGGGGGGCGGGGGGACCCAGGCCACTGGGCGGAGGGGCCAGCAGATGGCAGACCTTGCAAACTCAAGGCAGGACCAGCAGTGACCCAGGTTCCTCCTTGTGATGATGTTAAGCTCCAACATCCCACTGCCCAGTCTCTTTCACACTCTATTGTACATACAGGCACCTGTAGGGAGAGCAGGGTATAGGGACAGCCACTTGCGACACTGAGCATCTTTATTCAGGAAGGAGAGAGCATGGCACAAGGGACTGGTGAAGTGGCTAAGTCAGACTCAGCCTTAAGACAGACTGGACACAGGCTATCTGCCGTTGCCATTCACAAGGGATGCCAGCTCAGCACAGACAAATGAAGATATTGCATTTTCCCTGCATATCCACGTTGTTTTGTGCATTGTGATGTACAGCTCTGTCATAACCATACCAACCTGCAATTTGGTCTCCCCTCAGTCTCTCACTCACTTCCTGTTATGCATTTTCCACTCTGCAGATGGTGTTCTCGATCTAAAGTGTCAATCTCATGAAGTGACTTTCCTGATTAAAAAAAGTCCTTCCCGTGACCTGATTCCCCTTTAGCCCCAGGATGCCATTACAACCTTAACATGACTTGTGACAAAATCCTGGAATACGACAGATGCCTTTGCATTCACCTTGGACTCCAAAGACTGCCGACTGTGATGCTCTGAGCTCTGTGCTTCCTTCTGGCCTGGGGAACATGTGGGGTGGGAACGAGGGACAAGCCAGAATGGCTGTGGAGTTGATGCTCCTGGAAGCAGCCCTGAGTAACACGAACAGGGAGGAGAGGGAGCAAGACCCAGGCTTCCTGCGCCTCAGGAGACCCCGAGGTGGGCTCTGCACTGCCTCCCATGGTCCCCTGTGGTCCTGAGCTCCCTGACCAGGGATGTGAGTGGCCCGATAATGGCCCATTCCTTTTCCTGTTTCATTCTCCGCTCCCCTGCTACTATTTCCCAGGATCCTCTCCCAAATCAGCTGGCACTCACATCCTCATCCCCTTGCTCTCCTCCACCAGGGGTTCCTCCTTTCTTGGGACTCCTCCTCTGACCTCAAGAGCTCTTCTTGGGAGAACCCCAACAAGACAGGTGACCATATATATGATCCATCAATACACCAGGCCACATTTTTAGAGCGAACGTGACCACTGCTAATGATTCATTCTTGTCCTGGCAGAAGGCAGCTGGGACTATTCTGGGCGAGTCAGGACATTTGGACCTCCTTATAAAGCCTGTTTTGATCTCAAACAAGTTTTCTCCTGCTACATTTTTTTTTCCCATTGCCTCTTACTCTCGTTTCAACCATTCTGGGCGAAACTTGCTGTGGTTCCTCAAATTTCCCTCACAGCATATTGTGTTTTCAAAGGCAGTCATAACAATACTGTCCATCACACCACACGCTCCTTTGCAGTGTGACCTTGTCACTGAACCGTCAAGAAGCAGAGTCTGCTTCCCATTTCATAAGAATCCGGGCTGGAGGCCAGATTTGACCAGTAGCAGGTTTTCGGGGATGTGTGTAAGCTCTGAGGCTGGGTCTTAGAGATCTCCAGCTTGCACCTTGGCTTTTCCGAATGTGCCCCATCGAGACTACCCGCCATGAAGGGAGGAAGCCCAGGGAGCTATGATGTGGAGCCTGGGGTTGGAGGGGTACTGAGCCCCCCACTGAGAGCCCTAGGGAAATGCCTGGGCAGCCATGTGACTGAGGGCACTTTGGATCATCTAGTCATTCTCACACCCAAGCTGAGACCACATGAAGCAGAAGAGCCATCCAGTCAGACCAGAGAATTGAGTGAAGTGTTGGGTGGCTTTTTGCACAACACGGAGAAATGAAAAATCCTTCCTCTTTCTGCCCTCCACTCCACCCCACTCTTTTGTCTACTCCTCCAACCCAACACTCGGATCTCAGTTTTTACGGCACTTCCTCTGGTGTGCCTCCCTTCATTTCCTGGAGTGGGTTAAGTGCTCTTCCACGTGCTCCCAAAGAACCCAGTATTTCCGTCTTCCCTTTATTCTGCTACACGTCCTTCCACCTTGAACTGCCCTTTTGTCCTTTTCTTCACTCTTCCCGTCAGAACTTAAGACTGTGCTTGTCTTGGATGCCACTGGTGTTCCAGTGACACATACAATGCCTGACTCATAAGAATGATGACTACATATTTGTTTAATTATGGCAATAAAAATGACTAATTTTATTACAGACATAGTACCCTGCAGACTCCATGCTACTGTATTATTTTGTTGAATCCTGTATAGTGGGGACTGTTACTATCTCTATTTTACACACAAGGAAACAATGCACAAGATATTAAGTAACTTGCCAAAGTCATTCTAAGTGACAGAGTAAGAATGCAAACCCAGGTGTGTGATGTGTGTGATTGCAAAGGCTGTTCTTAACTGGAATCCTCAGGTATCAATCAGGACAGGCTAGGCTGTGCCACAGTAACAAAGAGCTCTACGGTCTCGTAGCTTAAGAAAGCAAAGGTGTTTTCTTTCTGATGCTATAGATTCATCATAAGTTGAGAGGGTTCTCTGTTCATTTTGGTCATGGAGGGACCCAGTTGATGGAACAACCATTGTGTTGAGGTTTGTCAGTCACCAGACCAAGGGCACAGAAGGACTCCAGAGGGTCTTGCATCAGCAATTAAATATTCCAGCCCAGAAACAGCACATGTCTTTTCTACTCATAATTTTTTGGCTGGAAATATTCAATGACCAACATAATGTCTAGTATAGCAAATCACCTTACCCATGAATGAACATGGGCTATGTCATTTCCTGATGTGTAAGGAAGCTTTGCCAAAGTTATGGGAAGTTTTGGAAAACCCTAGAACAGGATTTTTTTTTTTTACCGACTGTAATATTTACATTTTAGGTTATAATGGAAATCACATAGTGACTACTAACAGGTCTATCTTCTAGCAGAGTTACTTTGAAGAGCAGTAGCTGGGACAAAGCTTCAACCAATATGACATATAAACTACATTAATTCAAATGGACAAACTCTTTAATTTTATCACCACACCCACTGCCAAATAGCACTGGTCAGTAAAGCAACAATCACTCTCCATTATTCAACTCCTTTCAAACCCAGTTTCTCACACCCACACGGAGGAATCAATACCTTTTCCTTACAGAATAGGTCTACTGTATTATGATTTTGTATTATTATGATTTACAGCAATGACATGAATAATTAATTTGAAAAAATAAAAAGAGGGCCCAGATTTTACTCTCGAAAAATAAAATTAAAATGGATACTGTACACCAACTATAATGGAAGAGATAAAAATCATAAAATAATGGATACTGCTATTCTGAAAACAGAGGCTATTTAATAACATTGAATGTCTCGTGACAAGATGAGCAGTGGACATTGACATGCTTCTAAACTCCTATCCACAGTACATCCACAATGGTGGATGACATCAAGGAAACGATAAAATTATAGCTTTGGTTCTCACATGGAAAGGAGGAACTTCTCAGCCTTAATATTGTATTTCTTACCTTTTTAAAAAAGAGAATTACCCCCATTATAGTCTTATTGTTTCAAGGGTTCTAGGCTTTATGTAATCTAGTCTCACTCCATCTAGGAAACTCCTCAAAGTATAGGACAAATTTCTATTTAACTTTTGTTAAATATTCCTAATACTGGAAATTCCACTACCTCAAAAGAGCGGCCACTCATTTTTCAATAGCTCTAATTATTAGGAAGATCTCTCCTACAGGGAACTAAAAATTTCCTCTCACTGGTCTACTTTGAGCCATTCAGTAATAAGCCTCTGCAATGCCTAATCCTTCTTGCATGGGGCAGCTGTCAAAGACTGAAAACAAATTCTTTCACTTCTCTTAAATAACTTCTTTTTTTGGTGTAAATATCTCCGGGTCTCGATTTTTTTTTTTCCTTTAGGGTCCTTTGTCTACCTGGTCTTCCTAAAAGATTAATATCCATCTTAAAATAAGGTTCCTAGGCTCAGCCGTGGCACCCCAGCTGGGGTCTGACTGCACTCCCTTGCTCTAAACACAACACTATTATTAACGTAGTTCAGCATCGTGTTTATTTAAAAATCAATCACCATATAATGTTGGCTTATATCAAATTGTCCATTAAAAAACCAACCTCCTGAGTATTTTTCATGATCTCTTCTATCTTTTCCCCTGTGGTCTAAGAGCAGGAATTAAGTTTATCTTTATTATATTCCATCTTATTATTTTTATCCTATATTTCTAGCCCGTCAAGATACTTTTGAAGAGCTTTTTATCATCCAGCTTATTGAACCATCCTTCTCAGCTTGCGTCATTTACAAACTTAATAAACATTCTATTTGTGTCTTTATCCAAGAAACATTGGGGAAAAAAACATGAGTGAAACAGAAGACCTTACTTCGGGCTTCCAAATGACTTAAAGATTCTCTTGAAAGACTATTAAATTTGCTGCCGAAAATCAGATATATAAAGTCTACGACATAACTCAGCTAGTAAAGGAAAAAAATGAACATAATGAGGTCTGGTGAAATTTCTGCTTTGGGAAGCTCTGCTCACTGTTAGGGATCCCGATCTTCTTGGAGGATTCAGAAATGGACTAATTCACTCCAAAATTCTGATGTTGGTCAACAACAATCACAGTTTTATTTCTGGACTATGTTTCCTCTTGTCCATGATGAGGTACCCATTCTTTTATCCTTTTTATGTGCCCTTTTTCAAGCAGTGCTCATCAGAGAGCTCCATGTAAAGCCGTATTATTTATTTAGATTCATCTCCTTTTCCTTCTTTTATGGGATCAGTTTCTGATGAGCAGTTGACTTAGCTAAGCAACAACTTGGGGGCCTGGTTCACTAGGGGGTGTCAAAACCTCACTGGAGTACATGTATACCCGTTTCAAGTTCAACTCATCTTTATATATGATTATTTACACAGCTGCTGAATGCATATTGCTTGTTTCTCAAGGAAGGATATGTCAATTTCAAAGGGAAATTTTAAGTTCTTCCTATCATTTTGCGCCTATTAAATGACAATATTTTTAAAGAATCTTGTCTAGAGGAGGTGGCTGAGGATTAGCCTTCCTGGACAGCTCATGTCTTTTTTTTGGTCCTCACTGTAACTCCTTTGATTTTATTAACAGAATTTATCTTCAGACTGTCAGATCTCATCCCTGCTTCTTCATTCTACTGAAGGACGCAGGTGTTAACAGGTGCCTTGGTGTCAGGCACCTGTTTCAAATTCGACCTCCACCAGTGACTAGCTGGGAACCTTGAGCTAGTGGTTCTCAGTTGGTGGTGACTCTACCCTCGGCGGGAACATCTGGCAACATCTAGACACATTTTTGGTTGTCACAGTTAGGGGGGCAGAGGGTTGCTGCTTTTATCCAGTTGGTAGAGGGCGCACAAGTCAGGCACCACAGCAAAGAATTAATGTATCCGACTGCAAATGGCTGTAGCGCTGCTACTGGGAAACCTGCTTTAAGAGATTAACTTCATCTTTTGGAGCCTTGGTTCCCTTTTCCATACAACAAGGGTAACGGTGGTCTAGAGCAGTGCTGTGAGAACCATAAAGAGCACTATACTTAAAACGTACCATAATGACTGGCACTGCCAGCGTCAAACAATGGTAATTATTTGCTTTACTATTACTAGGCATCATGTTAGAGTCTTCCTAAGATGTTACCTTAATACTAAAAAGGTAGTCCATTTACCGCACAGGTATTTTTTCGAGCATTTTAATATGCTAGGCACTGACTTGACCACTGCAAATAGACCAGTTTAAAAGACAAAAAGTGGAGTTCCCATTATGGCCCAGTGGAAACCAATCTAACTGGTATTTAAGATCCGGCATTTCCTTGAGCTGTGGTGTAGGCCAGCAGCTGTAGCTCTGATTTGACGCCTAGCCTGGGAACCTCCATATGCTGTGGGTGTGGCCCTAAAAAAAAAAGGAAAAAGACAAGAAGACAAGACCCTCCACCTGCCAGAAGCTAACAGCCTGCAAGTAGGCCCCGTGCTCCCATTTTGTAATGAGGGAACCCTGGCCCTGGGAGGTTCAAGTATGGTTCCCAAGGGTTCAGTACTGACAAGGGGCAGAACCTGGATTCAAACACCACCAGCTGCTATGGACTGAGGGTTTGGTCTCCCCACGTTCACGTGCTGACATCCTGACCCATAACGTGATGACTTAAGGACGTGGAGCTGGAGTTAGATCGTGAGGGTGGAGCTCTCGCGAATGAGGTTTGCGCCCCTGGAAAAAGAGCCGGGAAATGGCTTGCTTCTCACCCTATCACCTGAGGACACGGTGAGAAGACAGCTGTCTGCAAACTAGGAAGTGAGCCCTCACCTGATACCTGATCTGCTGGGACCTGATCTTGAACTTCACAGCCTTCAGAACTGGGAGAAAGAATATCTGTTGCTTAACCTGCCTGGTCTGAGGTATTTCATAGCAGCTTCAGCTAAGACACCGGCCCTGCCTCATCCCAAAACCCACTTGCCTTCCACTCCATTATCAGATGTCTGCTTTTAGGCAACCCAGACTACAAGGTATATGAGAATTACAGTTCTCACCTCTGGGCTCATTTTATTGATTTTTTTTTTTTCTTTTTAGGGTCGCACCCACGGCTTGGAAGTTCCTGGGATAGCGGTTGAATTGGAGTTGCAGCTGCCAGCCTGCACCACAGCCAGAGCAAGGCGGGATCCAAGCCGCATCTGCGACCTACGCTGCAGCTTGCAGCAAGGCCGGATCCTTAACCCACTGAGCGAGGCCATGGATCGAACCTGTATCCTCATGGATTCTGGTCAGGTTCTTATCCTGCTGAGCCACAATGGGAACTCTTATTAATGTTTTAATATCATCACCCATGCCTTCTCACTCTGCAGGATACTCTATGATGACACACCTCTTGTTTCTTTTCATTTTACTCTTCCTTAAGCCATCAAATATTTAGTGAGCATGTGCTCCTTGTTAGGGCGCAGTGGAGCTGGGAGACACCATCATGGCCTGCAGGGAGCTCATGGCTGGTGTGGCTGAGAGTCGGTCTTGGCTATAAGTCATCATGTCGGACCCACAGCAGCACCTTAACTTACCCTGAAGGGCATGAGGCCACAAGGCCACCTCCATCTCTGGACTGTAGACTTCCCTTACAGGTGTTTATATTTCTTTGTTTCTTTCTTCATGCCTCCCTTCCTTCCTCCCTCCCTCCCTTCCTCTCTCTCCTTTCTTTTCTTTTTCTTTTTGATCTTTTTAAGGGCCACACCTGAGGCATATGAAAGTTCCCAGCTTATGGGTTTAATTGAGTTTGTAGCTGCCAGCCTATGTCACAGCCACAGCAACTCGGGATCTGAGCCACGTCTGCGGCCTAAATCACAGCTCATGGCAACGCCGGATCCTTAACCCACTGATGGAGGCCAGCGATCAAACCCACGTCTTCACAGTGTCTTCACAGGCACTGGTCTGTTTGTTACCACGGAGCCATGGCAGGAACTCACCGTTTACATTTCTTTATGTAATTCATCCCATGCACAATTAATTTTCAAGCACAGCAAAATTTTCCTTCAGTAAACAGAGAACCCTGGGTGTAACACTCAGACATCCGAGGTTCATGCCACGCTTTTAGCTTGGCACAGATTTACAGTGCAGGAAACTCCTGCTTATAGAGGATTTACCTTTACGATGTTATTTGTTCATGACCTTGAAGGTCCATGCCTCATAGCCTATTGTAATTTTGCTGAAGTGTCAGTTTCATCACCTGACCTGAAATACTGACGAACAAGAGTTACTCATAGTGAGGGAACCTGTCAGTCATCCAACACTCTTGCCAAAACTTGACTTTGTGAGTTTCATGAAAGAAAGTCCACTGTTTCCTTGTTCATGGTGGGTGTTACTTTAGGAATATCACAGTGTCATAGTGTAGAGTTTGTTTTGATGGAATCATTACAACTCCAAAGAAACACTTAACATTTCCAATTATTCTTCAGTGAATTGTGGGAATGCATATGGGGGCAGCTGGGTGCTTATCAATGTGTTGGGGTCCATGCCTCACGGACGCCAAGCCTCTACTCCACTAACTATACTGGCATATGGAAATAAATTATAATGGCACAACTCAACTTTCAGTTGCTTTCCTTCTGGACCTAGATCCTTTACTGACAAGTTCTTTTGATCTACTTCATCATGAACTCTTGTCAGAGGAACCTAGCTTCAAAACTCTGCTTTATCACAAACTAGTAGAGTAACTTTGGCAAACTGACCTTCCTCAGCTTCAGTTTCCTCACCTGTAAAATGAGGATAATAATCACAGGCTTTGCTTCATTGGATTGTTGTGACATCATGCTGTCATATGTACAAGCAGAAAAAGTTTAGCACCACTCCTAAAACACAGCAGGTGGTCTGTGAACCTGGGCCATTATTCCTTTTCTCTCTCTCTCTTTTTTGGCCGCACCTGTGCCTGCAGAAGGTTCCAGACCAGGGGTCGAACTCGTGTCACAGCAGTGACAACAGCAGACCCTTAACCTGCTAGGCCACCAGGGAACTCCCCTCATTTCTTTTCCACTTCCACCCACTGACTGCTGCTCCTTCCCGCCTTTTCACTGAGGATGTGTTCCTTTTCTCTGGGGCCATATGGACAACTTTGCCCACGGTCTCATCCGGTGTGTTCTCAGTTCTAAGTCCTGGAAGACTTTTTGCACTTGGCCACTTTATGACGTGGGATGCTGAGCTAATCCCTCAACCAGTCAACCTCTGCTGCCCAAATCTTCTACTTTCTCGTTTCGTTCCTCAGTCCACCATCACAGAGGTTATATAGCACAATAGTTAGGGACAGAAACCTGGGTATCTGACTGCCTGGGTCCAAGTTCTGATTTCATCAGGTATTAAGTAGGTGGCCTTGGACACATTATTTAACCTCTCAGTGCCTCAGTTTTCTCATCTATAAAATGGAGACGATCATCTTGATTATCCCATGGAATTGCTAAGAAGATTAAGTTCATGTATCTCATGCTTAAAATAGAAGCTGGCTTATAGAAAGTCCTATATAAGTGCATGTTATTGTTATTTTTATTACAGGCTGGGTCTCCTGTTCTCCCCATTATCTGCTAACTAGCTCCTCCCACCCTCCCACCGATCTTATTTATTAATTTTTTTGGCCATGCCCACAGCATGTGGCAGTTCCTGGACCGGGGATTGAACCTGCACCACAGCAGCAACCCCAAGCTGCTGCAGTGACTGTGCCACAAGGAAACTCCCCACCCATCTTTTAACATGAGTGCTTTTAATGATTAATAACATTCCCGTCACCACTACCCACTGGACAGAGTCACCTCCTCCTTAGCCCACACGTTACCCACCATCTGACTATTTCCTTTTCGGTTCATAATATACATTCTCTTAGAAAAGAAAATTCACCAGCTTTACATCAACCATTTAAAAATACCTACGCATCATATCTACATTTAATCTAGACAGCACTGATCTACAGTAAAGAGAAGGGCCAGGGTGGCTCTTAAATTCACAGTCACACTTAAGGGAGGGTATTTTGTCACAGTTTCCCAAGTCCTTTTAGTCTTCTAATTTGCAAATAATATCAGGTACCTTTCTCGAGACTGAGAGGAAGAGAGAATCATGCTTGATATGCTTAGAACAGGAAAAAGTGATATATTATTAGTAGGCAGAGATCTTTAATAAACCAATGAACAGATTTTAGAGATAGAAGCTTGAAGCAGACACCTGGCTTCACGTTTCAGTGCATCACATACCAAATAACGCGGGCCTTCTCACCACCATTGACTGAGAAGCCCCAACCATCAGTCACAACGCATTTCCAAGTCAGATGAGTAGCTTAGAAAATATTACGTGGGCAGCTTACTCCACGTTCTTACCTATAACTTTGCCCAGGAAGAGCGACTTGGGAGAGTTGAACAGGGTGTCAGATGAGCTTGGCAGGTGGTAACTCACAGAAGGATAATGATCCAGCTGCGGGAAGAAAACAAGAGATATTTTTAGAAGAATGTCACCATCCTGTGCTGGCCTCCAATCTTCCTGGGGGACTGACAGCACTCTTTGATCCTTGGCTTCTGGATCTTATTTCATCAGTGCTGACTCTGAAATAGCAGCCTGGGAAGTCTATCCATTCCTTCGCTGGGGTTACTGGAAACAGTTTGAGCTTGGTTAGTGAAGACCCTTTATGAACTGTTCTCCAGCTCATGCACATTTTCTGTGGATCATTACCTGCTGGCTTAAGATCCTTGCTCATCTTAACAAAGCAAAATCTGCTTGATCCAACCTCTAGTATTGACCTCTGAGATAAAAAATGCTGCAACTATAGCAACGGGGTTTCTTTGGGTTGTCTTACTGCACAGTTTTCTTCCTCCTTGGTACTATCTGCTTACAGATCAACATTGATCTTCAGAATATACATATGTTAAAATACGAATACATTGAATGTATATGAATATGTATATTCAGACGTGAAGATTCAAGTTCATAGTTTTCTTGCCTATAAAACGAGGGTGGGTTTTCCTTCCAGCCACAGGGCAGGGGCATCAGAGCCTGGAGGGGACAGAACACCTCTGCTCCAGCAGAGCTGTCCTTTCGGAGAGGAGCTGAGTTGGCAGCAGAGGGAGGGAAAAATGAAGCAGGTGGAAACAGCTTGCAGGTAATGGCTGTCGGACCAAAGCACGTTTCTGATTACTCGTCCCAAGTGAACGTGCCGATGATGGGGTTCCAGAACCACAGGGATTCTCCTGTCCTTTGTGTCCCTTAGTGGATTTTCTTGCCTCAGCTGAATTTTTACAACCCAGACATTCTCTGTGTTTTCCTGGTTGTGAGCTCCTAGAACTTTCTGTGCTTCTTTGTATGTACCTGTGAAAAGCCTTTTGTAAACTTTCACTTTCCTGAAGTAAGTTTAGTTCCTGCTCAGGTGAGCAGAGGGCAAGGCGTGGGTCAGAAGGAAACACCACGTCACCATCTGGCAAGGCCTCCCTGAAGACAGTAGCACAAACTCCAGAAAACAGATCGACTTCCAGGTCCTGGCTGGTGACCAAGTGTCCAAGATGAGCCAAGATGGGCAAAGCTGCAGGAAGCAGGGCTGCCCTGGGGGAGGCAAGGGTGGCAGAAAGAGCTCAGAGAGGGAGCTAATCTCACCACCAAGAGGAGAAAGATTTGCTTTGAGGAATGATGGTTAATTATTAATGACTACCTACTTCAGAATCTTGAAGCTGCTTACTAGAAACCCAGAGGTTACTGAATTTTCAGAATTAGAGTCAAAGAGTCATCATATCTCAGGAATTTTGGAAGGTGTGACCTGCAGAACTGGTAGGGTAAGTTTTTGTTTTGTGGCTGGGTGAGTATTGGTAGCATGGTCATGAAAGTTCAAAAAACATGATTAAAGCAAACATTGGCATGTTTGACTGAAATTTTGAAAAGCGTTCTCTAATTTCAAGTGCATCACTAGCAAAACACTCATTCTGGCCAGAGCATCTTAAATATTTTACATCTCATAAAGCTGTTTTCTCTGAAGCAAAGGTGAGGATTTCTGCAGCTAAATATTAACTAGCTTCTTTGGCGCCATCTGGTGGTACACATGCATAACTGCTGCTGTTCCCCCACCCACTTCTCTAACTTGTCAAAAGGCTTAAGTGCCAACATGATTAGCAAGCTACCCTACTAGGCTTCACAGTGACCTTCTCCTCTGAAATACTTCTTCTAATTTAATCTATTTTGTTAACTTAAAAATGGATACAAACAATATATGGTCATTATACAGAAAATAAAAGATTTACAGGAAAAAACAATCAATTTTCGTTACTTAACGATGTAATATAAAGCTCTTTGTGCGTCAACAAACAACTAATCATTCCCTGTAATGAATGACCAATGACCAGCATTCCATTTTATGAATACATGGAACATGATCTTTAAAAAAATATCAAATTTCTATGTTTGGACTTTTAAACTTCTTGTGTCTTTGAGACATAGGTTACTTTCAACTCTCTTCCTTTCATATATATATGCAGCTGATGACTTGAAACAAAACTAAAGTTTACATTTATTTCTATTAAAATTTATTTCTTTTGTTTTGAAGCAAATGGAGATGATGCTAGGAAAGGGAACAGTAACTTTGGGACCTTGCAGATGTGACTAATTAAGGATCCTGTACTACCTGGGGTGACCAGCCACTGGATGCAGGTGAATTCTAGAACCTCAAACAGGCAAGGAAACAAATTCTCCTCTCAGAGCCTTGGGGGAACTAGCCCTGCCAGCACTTGGGCGTCAGCTCAGCAACACTAATTTTGGATGTCTCTAGAACCATAAGATAATAAAGTGGTATTGTTTTAAGCTCCTAAATTTGTGGTAAGTTATCATAGCAGTGATAGAAAACAGATACAGAAAAATTTTAAGAAAGCCTATGCAACCAAAACCATTAATGAAATCCTCTTATCCCAGCTTGTTTCTTAAGTAACAACTCCATTCCTCTTGCCTCCCAGACAAAAATTGTTAAGATGCCCAAATCCTTGGATAAAGAAGATGTGGTACATAATAGCAACGGAATATTACTCAGCCATGAAAAAGAATGAAGTAGTGCCATTTGCGCAACATGGATGGACTTAGAAATTATCATATTAAGTAAGTCATGTATATATCATATGAGATCACTAATATGTGGACTCTAATAAAAATGATACAAAAGAATTTATTTACAAAACAGAAACAAAGTTTTTAAACCCAAACTTACGGTTACCAAAGAGGAAACATTGGGGGGAAGGATAAATTAGGAGGTTGGGATTTACATATACAAACTACTATATATAAAATAGATAAGTAATAAGGACCTACTGTACAGCACAGGAAACTACTCAATACTGTGCGATAACCTATATGGGAAAATAATCCAAAAATGAATTGATATATGTATATGTATAACTGATTCACTTTGCAGTACACCTGAAACTAACAGAACATTGTAAGTCAACTAGACTCCAATAAAATTTTTTGAAAAGATGCCCAATTCCTGAATTTCCTCTGCTTTATTCTTTTTTTCATTTTTTAAAGTTTTATTGAAGTATAGTTGATTTACAGTGTTGTGATAATTCCTGCTATACAACAAAATGATTCAGTTCTACATATACAGATTTCCATCCTTTTTTGGGTTCTTTTCCTGTACACGTTATTGCAGAATATTGAGTAGAATTCCCTGTGTTTAACAGCAGGTCCCCGTTGACCACCCCTTCCATATGCCGGAGTGTGCATATGCCAATTCCAGACCTCCAAGCACATGCTCTTGCTTTCTGAGAGCACCCAATTCTGCTTTCTGGAATCCTCCCAGCACAGCCCCAGTCCACACAATAAACTCTTTCCAACTCTCTCCAAGTGAGACCCCCATCCCTGACCCTGGTACTCAGGTCTCGGTGTCAATAATCAATTCATGGCCTCCTGGCTCCAGTTCACCCTTCACTATATACTCTATGATAAACACAGATTCCTTTAACCTCCTTTAAAGTGACCAGGATGTAAACTTTCTCAGCAGAGGGCCCGGAAGGGAAGAAGGGGCTTCTGGAAATTTCCAAGGCTGCCCTGGGGGTTGGGCAGGAAGCAGAGGGTCTGCTTGGGTGTCAGGTCTGCTGGAGCCACAGTCCCAGAGCCTGGTGACATCCCTCTCCACTGGAAATCAGAGCCCCCGCGCAGCCCCGCGTGGTCCGCACGTGTTCTGAAGCCTCCTGTCTGAAGTGCGCGAGCACACGCATGCATGCGCGTGCACACACGCACCCACACACAGTTGCTGGTGTCTGCTTGCCCACCTGCACTTCAGAGAGCAGTCTTTCGCTTGTCCAGCAGCCCCAGACCAGCTCCAGCTGGGTCAAACCGGACACCTCTGCTCTCTGGTGGGTGGAACCACAGCTTTTCCAGCGAGGTCTAGAACTCTCCACCGGTCCTTCGGTGGGTCCCTCCCTTGGCCCTGGGTGACTCTAGGACACTTGACAGGGGTATCCTTCTATATTGGACTTTCCCTTTATTGCAGTTAATTCTTTTATATCACATGCCCCATGCTGAACCTACTATGCAGTCTCTGCCCCTGTTTGGACCCAGGCATCTACACCAGGAAAAAGCAGACACTGGAATTGAGCAACCACTGTATGCAAAGCTTTGTGCCAGGATTTTTGCATCTTACCTCATTTAATAGATATTGAATACGTGTTCTTTGTTTTGATATTATGGAAAGCATCCAAACTCAGAAGCGGAGTAAATGGCAGATCTGACATTCTAACCCAGCTACATCTGGCCACAAAGGCCAACAGTAAGCTGAAGGTGCCAGTCCCCTGGACCAGTCCCCCTGGTTCAGCCAGGGAAGGAAGAGGTCAGCTACATATTTACATTTAAAAGAGAAGATGCACTCAATCAGATAAGGCAGGTAAAGCTCAACATGCAAAGCCTCAGGACTCCTCACCTTATACCAGTTCACTTATATTACCAGGAGGCCGCCTCTCTGCAAATGAACTCTTGTGTCATGGTCAAGAGCAATAATTTCAAGGTCATTACTTTGGGGTCCAAACTGAACTAGCTTGCTGCACATTTAGCTGATGGTCATTTCATGGGCAGTGAAAAGGCAATAAAAGGCGGTATAATAGAGACTCAGTAATGTGAAGGACTGTGACTCCATGACCCCCAGGACACTCTTCAGGGGACATTCATTTGTTGGACATTTACCCCTTTTCTGACTTAGTCTTGGGCTCCCTGTTTCACACGCTGAGTTCAGAGCTTTCATGTTGTCCAGGTATTATTTTTTTAATTTATTTTTTTAAATTACTCAATAAATTTTACTACATTTATAGGTGTACAACAATCATCACAACCAAATTTTATAGCATTTCCATCCCAAAACCTCAGTACATCCCCCCACCCCGCAACCTGTCTCATTTGGCAACCATATGATTTTCAAAGTCTGTGAGTCAGTATCTGTTCTGCAAAGAAGTTCATTGTGTCCCCTTTTTTTTAGATTCCACATGTAAGTGACAGCACTTGATGTTGGTGTCTCATTGTCTGATGGGCTTCACTTAGCATGATAATTTCTAGGTCCATGCATGTTGCTGCAAATGCCATTATTTCTTTCCTTTTAATGGCCGAGTAATATTCCATTGTGTATATGTACCACACCTTCTTTACACACTCCTCTGCCGATGGACATTTAGGTTGTTTCCATGACTTGGCTACTGTATACAGTGCTGCAATGAACATTGGAGTACATATGTCTTTTCGAGTCATGGTTTCCTCTGGATAGATGCCCAGGAGTGGGATTGCTGGATCAAATGGTAATTCTATTTTGAGTTTTCTGAGGAATCTCCATACTGTTTTCCACAGTGGTCGCACCAATTTACATTCCCACCAGCAGTGTAATAGGGATCCTTTTTCTCCACACCCTCTCCAGCACTTATTGTTTATAGACTTTTTGATGATGGCTATTCTGGCTGGTGTAAGGTGGTACCTCATAGTGGTTTTGATTTGCGTTTCTCTAATGAGGAGCGATGTTGAACATCTTTTCATGTGTTTATTAGTCATCTGTACATCTTCTTTGGAGAATTGTCTGTTTAGACCT
>PVHT020000175.1:2285595-2468268 GCA_004024745.2 Catagonus wagneri
ATTTCCTTTTTTTTTTTTTTGTCTTATCTAGGGCCGCACCTGTGGCATATGGAGGTTCCCAGACTAGGGGTCTAATCAGAGCTGTAGCTGCCGGCCTTCGCCACAGCCACAGCAACGTGGGATCCGAGCCATGTCTGCAACCTACACCACAGCTCACAGCAATGCCGGATCCTTAACCCACTTAGCGATGCCAGGGATCGAACCCACAACCTCATGGTTCCTAGTCGGATTTGTTAACCACTGAGCCATGATGGGAACTCCCCCAGTTCATTTCCATTTTAAGCCACAGTTTGACTTGGCAGAGTTTGAAGGGATTTCCTCAGTCTGTTTATGTTCTTGGGTGAAATGGAGGAGGTGGAGAAGGGGCAGGGAAGAAAGAGGATACCTCTCACCACCCGTGGGTCTAGCCCCACCTCCGAAGAGGAAAGGACACAGCACACAGCCGTGAGGATACATTTTGGGGGCTCTAGACAAGGGCCCAGGATTTCTTGCCCCTTTTCCTAATCCCTGATTTTGGGTAATTCTTGGAATCAGTTTAGAAATCTCGAATTCAGAACACACCATCTTGATGGTTGTTTTACTCCAAAGTGAAGCTGAAGGCTAAACGCGGGTGGAGGTCAATGCCAACAGAAATGAGGATGAGAAACCCTGATGAACTTGCCCCCCATGTTACCCATTCTGACCCCTCGTCCAGCCTGAAACCCCGACGACTTCACAGGAGAGGGTGTCGGAGGAGCAGAGGCCGTCTCTTTCTCTCCCATCTTATCCTCCATCCTGTTTGCGGACCTGCAGATGGGGGTCCTGCAAGGCCCCAGACCACTCACAGCTGAGAGCGGGAAAGGACAGAATCCAGCCCCAGCATCAAAGGTGAATTCATGTGAATGTTATCCACGTCTTCCCAACTCCAAGTCAGTTTGTTCACCTTAATGGTTAATGGAGAGGACACAGAAGAAACAGGTATGAGCGGGAGACACAATAGGAGAGCTCTTGGTGGATCTGTCACCTGTTACATGGTCCCCGCCTCTTAGTGACTCTGAGAGGAGAGGGGCCAT
Organism: Catagonus wagneri; assembly: GCA_004024745.2. Lineage (NCBI taxonomy): Eukaryota > Metazoa > Chordata > Mammalia > Artiodactyla > Tayassuidae > Catagonus > Catagonus wagneri. Next base: position 2,286,648 of record PVHT020000175.1, read on the forward strand.
ACCCCAGTCACCTCTTGAGTAAGCCTGACTTCATCGTGGAGACTGAGCAATGGCGAGGCTGTGGTCGGAATCTTTATGCTCCCGGAGCCGTAAGTTCAGGGCGGCGCATTCCCAGACCCAGTGGCTGAGCAGCACGTGTACATCCCGGGGGGCAGCACAGCAGCCTCTTTCCGACGCCACCCGGGCCATCCCTCCAGTTCCAAGAACAGCCAAGGAAGAGATGGCAGGTGGCCGTCAGGGAGGTCACCGTGATGTCTGCCTTATTTTGGTTTTGACCTAAGCTATTCAGGAAAATCTGCTGTTCTGTAGATGCTTAAAGAGAAGAAAGAGGCCAGGAAAACCTCACCCCGGTAAGAGAACCACAGAATAAATGAGAAGGAGTCAAGCCTTCTGTCTCGGGGCAGCGAGGAATGCCTGTGACAGAGGTGCTGGAATGGGTTACACGGGGTCTCTCCTGGAATGAACACTTCAGTCACCTGCAGATGGACAAGCCAGGGCACCTGTGCCTCTTCAGGTCAGATGATAGTCCTGGGACCCCCCTCCAGATGAAGGGAGGCAGGGGCGGCTCCAGGGCATCACCTGGGAAAGTGGTCCCTCAGTGTGGCGTCTCCCTGCAGCTAACCCTAGGGATGATGCAGGGCAGGAGAAGGGTCCCCTGTGAGTTGAGGCAGAGGTCTCTCACTTTCACTTCTGAGACCCAGGCCAGGTACCAGGAGCCGTCTCTGCCATATTTACCCATCTCAGCAAATGTGCTCCCAACTTTCACCCCGAGATGTTTATTTAAAAAGTCAGGTTCATCAGGGATGGTCAAGCAGGCAGGGGCCTTAGAAAGAGCTAGTTTTTCACCCTTCCCCCCACAAATGGAGAGGCAGAAGCAGGGTGCCAAGAAGAGGTCCTGATTCCTCCAGTTCCTATACTGGCGGCATTGGCTGTGAACCACTCACAAAGAGTGTTCCTCTCCAGAAATGGTTAAGGCTCGAGAAACAAAGGGTTTTAAGAGACAGATCTTTCTTTCCTGTACATGTGCATACTTTCTCTTTCAGAGATGTCAGGAGTTTTCATTTTTGGCTTGATAAGCAATTTTAAAATGAGGGGTATTATAAGCCCTTATTACTATTGTCACAATGCCATCATTACTATGGAAATGTAATCAGTACAATGTATTTTGTCTCCTAAGGTCTAGTGAAACGAAATCCTACAGTATGGATGCAGTTAAAGGATTGTGAGCCCATTCGATGGTTTGTGTTTTGTATAAAACATTTCTCAAAAGAGTAAGAAGAAAAAAATTAGCTTTTGAATACTAATCTACTTTCCTAGTGTAATACTCCACCTCCTGGAACAACACTTAATACTATTTAAAGCATAAAGTGTTTAAAAAAGAAAACTGATTTTGTGTCAATACATCTGTATAATTTTTGTAATATCAAAGGATGAGAGAAATTCTCATTTCATAGCTGATATAGCATCTTAAAAATAGAGTTAATTTCAAAGACTTTTATAGCAGGAAGGGCCCAAATATTATATCGTTTTTCAAAGCATCTGGTCAGAACATACTTAGGACTTTCAGGTTTGTTTTTTGACTTGCACATGAGAATTCAGAAAATGATGGTAAAGCATTAAAAATCAATACCTGAACCAGTATCTAGTAATTATACTTCCAATTCTCTTCTTGAGAGATCTATTTTGAGAATAGCTCATGGTTTTTATATGCTTTTATGTTTAAAATCACTTTAGTAACCAGCAAATTTAATGATTATAAATAGTGGGTGGTTTAGATAATAGTTAACATAATTAGCATCAAATAAATCATTTCATAGGGCATATTTTCCTGAAAACTCCAAGGCAAAACACATTGTGATAAGCTATAAATTGGCTTTCCAGGAGTAAGGAAAAACAAATCAATGGGTAGAAAAAGGGAGGAGGAAAACAAAGAGGAGCTAAAAAATAAAATTAGGAATGGTCACTTCTGAAAATAGGCATTAACAAATATAGTGTTGCTAAAACCATGTAATATGAGTGGCTAAATTTTCTATTAGTTAAATGAAAGGGATAGAAAATTATGAGTGAGAACAATTATGAGAAACAATATTGACTGATAAATATGATTGAAGCCTTTTCTATTTTAGTCTTCATTGGCTTATGTCATCTTGGTTTGTCAAGCATGTGACTTCAGGGGTTGGTCATTTAAAAAGAACAAATTTGGTTCCTGGTAAATTCCGGGGTGAGTTGCGTGGGGGAGGTTTTAACAAAGCCATCCATAAAAAAGTGATGTATCTGAACCATCTGTCTAGAGAACCTATGAAAAGGGAAACCATTGTAGACTGGTGTGTATGTGACAGCATCGATGCCCTGCTGTGTGTCTGCTGAGGCTGGGACTGGTCCTTGTGGAGGTGGATGGCTGCTCTGATTGTCAAGTTCTCAGCATGAGGCCCCGTCTCATATACAGGGCTTTATTTGAAGAGAAGCCCCTCTCTGGAATATATAATTAGTTAAATCTTTGGAGTAAGCCCATTGGCTGCATCAACTGGAGGCATCCACCAGCATGCCCTCTTGAGAAGGTTATATCTATCCAGCCCCCAGGCCACCTGGGCACAGGTGGATGACTGTCACAGGGTGACTTGACTGCTGAGGAGGCTTTCCTGTGGGAAGAAGGAGACCTTAGCATAAGCCTTAAATTATCCCTCTGACCACATCTCCTTCCAGGCAGTCATTTAATAAATGGCTTGACTCCTCATACTTCCTAATACCACACATGGGCTTCTGAGTGATTTTGCTGTCCAGCCATCTTGAGCAAAGCTGAAGATGTGCCTGAGAAGATGTGCTCAGCTAGGGACATCACACTATTTCAGTGGGGCAGGGGTAAATCAGGAGTTTGGGATTAGCAGACACAAAAGAAATATAAAGTAGATAAACAGTAAGACCTACTGTATAGCACGGGGAACTCTATTCAATATCTTGTAATAATCTATCATGGAAAAGAGTCTGAAAAAGAATAAATAGATATGTGTAACTGAACTACTCTGATATATACCTGAAACTAATATAGCATTGTAAATCAACTATACTTCAATAAAAGAGGGGGAAAAAAAAGAAGAAGAAGAGCAGCATGTTTCTTGTATCTGGTGATGTTGGGTAGGGATTGGTGGTGATTCTAAGTTGGGTCAGAGGTTGAGCTCAATGTCCACAAAGATCATTCTGATTCTAAAATTATTCTAAGCAAAATTACTACTCAAGTTTGCAATTTACATTGCAGTTTATGAGGAAGAAGTTGAAGTGGTTTGTCACAATCGTCTTTGTTCCCATGTCTAGGGAAGGAGGTAGAAAAGAATATCATCATACTCAGATCTGCAGAAACGAGGGACCAAAGAGGTTTGCGTCCCATCCAAGTCCACCGAGTCAGTGGTAGCTATGCAATGTAAACACATTACTGCCTGCAAGATACACGGCTGGGTGACATTAGAAAGAACATTTCCTGGCTCCCTGTAATTCTAGGACTTATGGTCATTAGAGCATAATCCAATGTTTGTTATTTTTAAAGAAGTGGCACTTTCAATCACTGTCACTCCCCTAACCCTAAAAGCTAATGGCTTTCCTAAGTAAATGGCATTCATCGATCAGTGTTTCTTCTCCAGATGATGTTTAAAATACTGACAGAAAATTTAAATGCTGTACGTCTTGTCTTAGTTGAAGGTTAAGGGCTTTACAGTTCTAAACCTCTTTAATGAAACAGCATTTTCTTCCTTATTGACTGGTCTTCTAGGTTTACGGGTTTGCTCAAAGCGTGACTATGGAATGAGTCTCATACGTGGAGTGTTTGAGTAAAGCAACCCAAGGTGCTTTTACTTTATTGATCTTTCTACAGCACTGGCTTCAGTATTTAAATGAGTTTGAGTTTGTTTCTTTAATGGTCTTTCAATAAAGCTTGAGTTGACCCGGTTCCTTCTGCAATCATGACACTATAATGGCAGAAAAAGACTAATAATCAAAATGAACTCATTTTATGTGGTTGAAAAGGTTACATTTCTAGTGATTTTAACTGTAATATAGTTAAAGTCCTTGATATTAAAAAAACTCAGCAAGCACATTCTTTTTAGTACAGAGGCTCTATTGATATTACTTTGCCAGTAGGTTTTAGCAGCAATAACGATATTCAAGAGACAGTCTAAAAATTAGCAATTATCGGAGGACTGATAACCACATCCTTTAAATTCTATTCCAGGTGAAAGAGCGTCAGGTTGTATCAAGAAAATCGTTATACACAGAGTGAGTTCAGAATGTGGGGTAAATGCCATGGGTATAAAAGTTCGATTTGATTATCAGTTCTATAGTCTTGACAGGAAGCAGTAAAGCTCAGCTCCCTGGAAACACCAGTCTTTTAAGGCTATGTTTGGAGCCTATTCCAAGAACTGGAATATGGGGAGGGTTAGAAGGATTTAGTAGAGGTGGTGAGGAATGGGAAATAGAAAAGACCGGGGAAAACGAGGTAAGAGATCTAAGAAGAGCATTCACTTCTACTGTGACCCAGCCGTGTGTGTGTGTGTGTGTGTGTGTGTGTGTGTGTGTGTGTGTGTGTAAGCTATAACAAAAAGGTCTAAGGTAATTCTCAGCCTGGAAGCCAGTTAGAATTAGCTTTCTACTTGGAGTCTGTGTTCAAACATATTCCAGAAAAGGACTGGGTGAGTCTACGACTCTTGAACCTCAAGGTGACCCCAGACTCATTCTGTTCTTTGCCTGAATCTCAGCTCTTAATTAATCAATCTTCTAGAGAAGGTTTGGCTCCTGGCTGCTGCTTGGGTTCTTTTGGCAAACCCAGGAAGAAAGACTATGTGGCCGAAAGTTTAGGAGAAGGCGGAAACGTGCAAAGAATATCCCCCACCTCCAAGCTTGGTCCTCTTCTTCCTCCTCTTCCACACCATCATCATCATCAGTGTTGCATCCTAACATTTCTTTTCTTTTCTTTTTTTGCTGTTTAGGGCCGCACCTGCAGCATATGGAATTTCCCAGGCTAGGGGCCAGAGCTATGGCTGCCAGCCTACACCACAGCCACAGCAATGCAGGATGCAAGTCGTGTCTGCTACCTACACCACAGCTCACAGCAACGCCAGATCCTTAACCCACTGGGCAAGGCCAGGGATCGAACATGTGTCCTCATGGATACTAGTTGGGACTGTTACCTCTGAGCCATGACGGGAACTCCGCATCCCAACATTCCTTGAAAGTCGCTAGGTCAGAGCCCACCTTCAGTACTTCAGAAATAATATTTCAATCAATCTGCAAAAACCCCTGTGGGTGCATACTCTGATTCGCTCCATTTTACAGTTGGGGAAACCGAGGTGCCACGATAAGTTCTGTTGCCTCAAAGGACACATGGCTCCTGGGAGTGATAGCCAAGGGCTCTGTGGGCTTCTCCGTCATGTCTGCCTGGGTCCCTGCTGTTGCAAAGCAAGGCCAGCATGTTGCCCACAAGTGCACAAAGCACCCCTGGCAATGAGCGGAGGGCAGGGCACCAGAGCAGCATCACTCTGCCTGGGGTCCTCCCCACCCCAATCTTGCTACTTCTTCTGATCTGCATAACCCTGTCCCTCTGTGCCCATCTCTGGCTGCAGGGTGAGCCTTCAGAGATGTTCCGAATGACGGAGGTCAGAAGCTACATAGAAGAAACCTGTCAGCTATTTTGCCGCTGGCCCCACTATGCATCTGCGGTGCTGGGTGGTGGGGGTTACACACTTTGTAGATAGAGGCCAGGTGGGTGTTCCTCTCACAGGGGACCAGGAGGCAGGCTGGCAGAGTGGGCTCAGTTCAATCCATTCTCCAGTTTAACCCTTGCTGGTGGCCTGGGTGACAGGGAGGGATGTTTGAGGGAGCAGCGTTTTTTCCTTGATTGCTTTCTTTACTCTCTTACTTCACCTCCTTTCTGACACTCTTTCTTCATCTTCACTTTTGAACCATCAGCTCAGGCCCTCGTTTCTACTCACAAAGTTTTTTTTTTTTATTACCACCCCCTCCAGCATTTGGATATTTTCCTCATCTTGGAGGTGTTCTAGTAGGACTAATTCTTTTAGGTCACTAAGCGATGGCAGGGAAGAATGAACATCCAAGTTGCCATAGGAAGCAGAAAGAATCTGTGTGCTCTTAAAGGCAGCAAGTGTGCTCAGAACCCATGACTTATAAGAGCGGTTTATTCTTTTATCCAGTCACTCAGCAGACAGTTCTTCAGACTGTCTTCATTGTCCCAGTGCCCAGGGCTCAGGGACAGTGCTGTGAGAAGCACAGGAGGGAGTGAAGTCCCTGGGCTGGACTAGAATTTCCCATCCTTTGTGGAAGAGGTGGAAAAGGAACTGAAAAAGCTGAAAGGGCTGAGCAATTAACATTCTATGTACATACAGAGCCAAGGAACTTGAAAGCATTGAAAAAATGCTTCCTCCTAAGATTAGAGAAGGTATCAGAATAAAAAGTATTATGAAAAAAAAAAAAAAAACCCGGCATTGATAAGCTCCCATTTGTAAACGCAGCACCAGCCCCTATCGCCATCCCAGGATTCCGCAGTAGATGCAAATGACCCACGCGATAATGCGTGACCCTGGATTAGATGAGCGTTTGCAGAAACCTCACCTATGTTGGTTTCCCATGGAAGTTTTCTCTTCTTTACGCTCAGCACTGGCTCTGGCTAATGACCGCTAGAGGGCATTTTAGCACAGCTCAAGATCCGCTCCAGGCCACCGGTCGATCAAAATCCACAGTCAAACCCAGGGCTGACTTCTCCCTCTGCTGAGAAGGGCAGTGTGGAACCCTTCTGAACCTCAGCCTGCGCGTGGACATACATATATTTTTCAGAGGGGAGATACGTTTATATGAGCTAGGGAGCTGCGTTCAGTTACCTGTGCGTGGCAAACAACCGCTCTGCCTTTTGTGCTAAGAAATAGCTTTGAGAATGACCATCTTTGAGAGTGATTTCAGTGCACCACAGCCTGATACACCGATGTATGCCTTACAGATTGGACTTCAGTTTTCATGCCAGACGAAATAGAGATTCGGGGGCCTTATCTTCTTTCTTGAGCGATGGATTATGGACTCAGTGTGCTTGGGTGAGGGGGAGTGAGCTCTCTCCAACCCTTGGCTCATTCTGGAGGCGGGAAGAGAGAAGTGACAGCTCAGACCTGTAACTGGATCAGAATTTGTGTTGCAACCTCTTTCCTACTGAGCTGTAAGAAATGTAAAGCCAAGTAAACATATATATATATATATATATTTTTTTTTTTTCTGGAGTGTAAGAATGGAGGGCCTGTCTAGCCCCAGAGCGCGTAATTCATTTGCAGATGAAATTGCTTTAGCAAAGAAATGAAAAACTTGGAAGTGTTGACATATTCATTATGAGTCTTTTTCTGTCTCAGATCAGATGAGTTTTGATGGGTTGAACTTATTTTTTCCTTTGGTTCCTCTCTATAATTTTTATGACTTGTAGAGGAGCAAATACTGAATCCTTGTAGTAAAAAAATAAGTCCGGTAATGTGGTCCTCCTGGAGCCCTGGTGGAAATGCTAAGGAAGCTGAGCTCAGATGCCTTCCCAGGTCTCCTCTGATCCCTTCCTCCCACCCCCAGGTTGATTAATTTCTGCTCGTTTCTGGGCCTTCTCACCACAAGTTCATACTTTATTGGACCCCGGTTCATGTCTGTATGATTGATGGTCTCTCCTGCTGGACCGTGACTCTGGGGGGCAGCAGCCACGCTGCCCTCTGTGAACATACAGGGAGCCAAGAACTTGCTCCCTGGGTTGAAACTTGGTCCTGAAGGCCCTATGGATAATGACCTGGTAGCTGCTCTCTTAATTTTTGCTTTTAGGAAAGAGAAGGGAATTGGGAAGAAAGGAAGAGAAGTAGCATTAACTGGGCCACAGACCGTGCTATATATTTTCATTTCACACACACACACACAGACACACACACACACACACACCCACACACCCATTAAAATTGGTGACCTTATTCTCATTCTACAAATAAGTAAAAAGAGTGTTTGGTAACTTGTGAGAACAGAGAAAGTGAAGGAATCTGTTAATAAGGGGCTAAAAATTTATGTTTTAGGAACAACTTCTGAATTTAACAATCCCAATCTATGGAGGTGTCTGTTCAGATTTAGACCATCCTCAAAGGGAAAGCTTGCTTCATGTGCTGGGGCCTTATTATCAGCCCAGACTCTCTTCTGCCAGATCACCTGCCTGTTAGTTACACACTGGCAGGGAGACCACCTTGTTAAACAGTCTCCTTCAGAGGAGAAACATGTGGGCGGAGTTTCTGCTGCCTGGAGAAGTGTATGCCAAGTGTCTACACAGCTTTTCTCTCCTCCCGGAATACAAACTCATTAAGGGTAAAAGATACAGTTTGTTTCCTCCCCACCTCGGCCCCACCAACTCAGTATCATCTACCTACATCTGTCTCGTTTAGTCGGTACCCAGCATATATTTCTTCTCCTCAAACATACACTGAATGATATCAACTTTAATTGCACTTCGTATCAAGCAGCCTTAAGAATGGTATTGATGACCACTGGGTTTTACCCAAGTCAGGACTACGGAAAGGCTGCTGTTAGGATTTCCTGTCATGTGGTGGGCTAGGCTGGGTGGTGGACGTGAGTAAGAGATACTGTCAACTAGATGCCATTGTGTTCAATTCTTACGGATATATATATATATATATTTGGCTGTGCCTGCTGCATGCAGAAATTCTTGGGTCTGGGATCACACCCTTGCCACAGCAGTGATCTGAGCCACTGCAGTGACAACACTGGATCCTTAACCCACTAACCCACCAGGGAACTCCATCCTCATGTGGTTTTAATATGAGAAAAGTGCACTGTTAATGGAGCAGCCCAGAACCATCTGGAGAATGTTTTGTCTTAGGTGAGAGCTACACCAGGCAACTCCAGGAAGTCCTAGGAACTGTGTCCTTACATATTGGGTGCCCAGACTGCTGAGGATAGAGATGATATCAGGTTAAAGCTGTAGGCTGATGTGAAGGCATGGCATGGGGAAGAATCTTCGGCACTGATGGTTGTATACTTGTTTCTCTTTTGTGGAGACACTTCACCAATAGTCCTACTTTCTGTTTAGAATTAAATAAGGGAAACTCGCTAAAATACCTTTCCATGGGCCAAGGACCAAAGCCCAACCTCAAACCAAATGACACAAAGCTAAGGTGGTCATGAGGTTTCTGATAGGTGTCTCGGTTGTGACTAGGCTTGTCTGGATCCGTGGAAATCCTGAAAACAAAACCAAGTCTGACTCATGTGCAGACCAACTTAGTGGGCAAGTTTCCAGCAGACACATCCTTGTCTCTTCTCTTCCCAGCATCCTCTATGGAATTAAACCATTGTAATGATCTGAGAAGCTAATTAAACACTGACCTATGCCCTCCACAGAATTAAACATAGGTGTCAGTCTTCCATGCAGGCAGAAAGTGAAGTAGTAAAACCCCAACAGGGAGCTAGAGACTGGGTCAGAGCACGCTCAGGAGGGAAGACATTGGAGACATCGAAGGGCTTCTCACCATTCCTGAAATCACCTCCCTTCTGTCAAGTATGTGTGCAGTGCACAGCCAAGACTGTGAGCTCATCATCCAGAGGAGATAAACACTAAATGAGCCAAAGGGAAGAAGGTACAGTAAATGTAATTTCAGAGCAGGACTTAGGCTAGCGAGGTCAACTTCCCTTACTTGTTCTGACATCCCTAAAATGATTTAATGTTTCCGTACAGTGTTATTTTCTTTAATAAAGGCTTGAACAACCTCTGATATTAAAAATTTCAGGAGTGTTTACAGCTATATACTTTTTGGTATTGTTCTTTATTGGCAGAAAGTTCAAGGGTAATAAAGGCCCACATCTTTAAATAATTCATCTCCTTCAGAATCTAACTTCATACCAGGCTCCGTGCTGGCATAGAAAAGAAGGATGCTGAGATGGAAGGACTGGGAGTTATGTATGTGCTTCCTGGAGGATGGATGTGGAACTTTCTATGTGGCACAAACACTGGCCTGCAAGTTGAATTGCTCACTTCCTCTCTTCAGTTAGAAAAGCTGTGATTTCATGACCTCTAGCAAATCTCAACAGGGCATTTCTTTTAAAAAAAATCTGTTTCCTCCCTATTGCATTAAGATATTTTTTCTAAGGAGACTATCACCTGATCTGGCATTTCAAAATTAAATATACCTTTTCATAAATCACAGTAGGTAGGTTACTTATTCTGTTTCCTGTTTAGCATACACACTATTCACAGTTTGTTTTAAAGGCTCTCTATCATTAGTTTTATAACACTGAGAATCATCTTGTATGCACTTTTCTACACAAATACCTACAAATTTCTATAAACATCATATGATATTTGTCTTCTATCTGACTCACTTCACTTAATATGATAATCTCTAGGTCCATCCATGTTGGTGCAAATGGCATTTATTTCATGCTTTTCATGGCTGAGTAATATTCCATTGTATATACGTAGCACATCTTCTTAATTCATTTATCTGTTGATAGACACTTAGGTTGCTTCCATGTCTTGGCTATTGTGAATAGTGCTGCTATGGACACAAGGGCATATATCTTTTCGAATTAGAGTTTTCTCCGGATATATGCCCTGGAGAGGGACTAGTAGATGATATGGTAGCTATATCTTTAGTTTTTTTTTTAAGGAACTTCCATACTATTGTCCATTGTGGCTGCACCAATTTATATTCCCACCAACAGTATAGGAGGGTTACCTTTTTTCCACACCCTCTCCAGCATTTGTTTGTAGACTTTTTATGACGGCCATTCTGACTGGTATGAATTGATACCTTCTTGTAGTTTTGATTTGCATTTCTCTAAAGTTATTGCTATTGAGTATCTTTTCATGTGCCTGTTGGCCATTTGTATGTCTTCTTTGAAGAAATGTTTATTTAGATCTTGTGGCTATATCTTGATTTAGTTTTTTCTTTGATATTGAGCTGCATGAGCTGTTTGTATATTTTAGAAATTAATACTTTCTTGGATGCATCGTTTGCAAATATTTCCTCCCATCCTGTAGGCTGTATTAGATGCTACCAGAAAAATATTAGACCTCATCAAGGAATTCAGTAAACTTGCAGGGTACAAAATGAATAGAAATTTTTAAAAAACATGCTTGGTCAAACTCTTTTCCTAAAGAGCTTTTAACAGCCATCTTCCAGCTGCAGGTAGCATCCTCTGAGCCATGCAGGGGCCAACTTATTACCTTCTTGGTTGCTTTCTGCACCTCCCTGTCTCTAAACACAAAATAGGTCGAAACAGATGAACATGCTACTCACTACCTCCCACACTACCCTAATTGACTTCAAACACATTCCCCCACCCCCAAAGATTTACTTTGATTTGAAACTCCCAAAATTTTCCAAAAGTTTGAGGGTAAATTGGCAGGGGTGAGCCTAGTTCCCTTGAAAATTCTCAAAGGCAGCAGAGGCAGTGGGGTGAGCGATGACCACCAGCCCCTGGGGAAGGGGTCTGTTACATGACTTCTGGATAAGAGTGTGTCTCTCGTGAGCACTGGGATCTTATAGTCACCTGGACGTCCTCACTCTGTTTTCTTAGATGTTTAGTGGGGTAATAGTACCAGGTGCTCCCAGCCCCTAAGGCTGAGCATCTCAAATAAGGCTATGGGTGAAAGTGATTTGAGCACCGCATCTTATCATGCAGGCCCTTCTGGTAGAAAGAATGTTTCCTGGCTTGAGGAAGCTACTTGAAATACCTGGTAATTGAACAGCTCCCCACACACAGAATGAGGTGCCCCCTGCTCATCCACGTTTCATGTCAATTAACATATCTTGCTGCCCTATGGTTCCATAATTGAATTACTTTCCATTTCACCGCTAATAAAATTCCTCCAGAATTTTTCTGTTGTTGTTGCAATCTATTTTATTTTATTTATTAATTTGTGACCTACAAAAAGCTGTACATAATTAATGTATACAACTTGATGCACAATCTATGCATTTTTTGTTATAGTAGCTAATATCACCCCAAACTAATACATAATTAAGTAACTTGAGGCAGAGTACTGCCACAACAGAAACCTAAAATTTGTAGCATTGGTCCTGTGGAATGGGTTTTAGAAGCTAGAGAGAAGGAAAATAATGGTATACGATAAAATGTTTTGTAAAACCATCACCTCATGTAACCTGAAGGCAGACCAAGTGCCTGTGACCTGTGGCTTTAGGGAAAGTGTTTTGAAAGAGCCAGAATGGCCACAGGTATCTGTGGTTTCCTGTGGTCTATGTCAAGGAAGAGATGACTCCAGAAAAGAACTGGCCAGTTTCCAAACATCAATGAAAGGGAATAGAGAAAAGTCCAAAAATTTAGAGCCTCACAACAGAGAGTAAGAAATAAAACTGTAAAAAAATTGGATCAATAAAGACACGTTAAGGTTTCTCAGCTCAACAAACTGACTTAGCCCCATGTGCAAAGTTAAAATTAAGAGTTTTTACTCCCCACCAAGCCTTTTGTTTCACGTGACCTTATGGTAGTTGCCATGACCTTGAAAGAGACGCATTGGTACTTGGAAGTGAATAATTATATCAGTCCAAGAATTACAGCTAGGAAAGAATGTAGGGTAAATCTATGGGTACATAAAACTGACCAGAAGCAAACAGATCAGAAGCCAAAACAGGTTTTGAAGGAATGGTATTAGCAAAGAAACTGCAGGTCTGGTCCACAAAGGCTTATGAGAATAACCCTTAGTGCAGTTGACACCTGCAGGAAACCGTCCCTGGAAGCTGCACAGCATCAAGGAATGCATGATCACCAGCACTCAATTCAGAGAGCCATGGAGAGCCCAGCAAATAATGGATGGGAATTCAGCCTCATCAAGAACTACTCCCACAGCCGGGGGTGGCAGCAGTGGGTCCTCAGAGGGTATATCCAGTATGACTTCATCACTGCTACAGACCACAGGGCTTTCCTTTTTAAAAAAATATCTGGTATAAGACAGACGTTCATTGGGTTAAGCCACTGACATTTTAGGGTTGTTACAACAACTGGTAGCCCTCTTAGTAAATGTGTCTTTTTCTCTATCCCTGGCATTTACATGCAATGCTTGTTGCTATTGCTGGAAACACTGCTCCGGCCATTTTTAGGATTTGTATTCAGTGTATGGCTCAGTGAGCAACTGACGCACTTGTTTTTATACAATTTCGTTGAAATTTGGATTCATAGCAGGTAAGAAATTATCGTCTTTATTATAAGCGGCAGACTTCAGTGATTGTGAGGAACATTTGCTTTGAAAATTTCTGATGAAAATGATTGAAGTCATGTTTGTTTTAGTATAAAAATTTGGGGACCTGATCATCACTTGTTCCTGAAGAGCTGGAGTTATTTTTTTTAAGAAGGTCCTTATTTTACTTGCAAGAAATCTGTCAGCTTCTTCTTGGCAAAAACAGGATGGCCCTCCAGTTAGATAAAAGCCAAAATGATACATCTTTACCATCTGTTCATTTGATTTTAGAGAATATGGATTCTGAGTATCTGTGCCAGAGAATATACCCCTGACCCTCCATTGTCTAACTCCCATACAACCCCCAAGGAACATGTAGTTAATTCATTTTTTGAGTTAATTTGATGCTTGGATGAGGCCAGAATATCAGAAAGCTGTCTCATCTCAGCCCTTGTCCCCTTCATCTACCCAACATCCTGTTCCGCCCTACCGCCGCAGAATTTTTGGGCTGACATCCATTTTATCTTGGCTGTGCCTGTGGCATGTTCAAGTTCTGAGGCCAGGAACTAAACTGAAGCCACAGCAGTGACAAAGCCAAGTCCTTAACCACTAGACCACAAAGGAACTCCTGAAATACATTTTAAAGCTCTGCTTGACTTCCCTAAGGAAATACTACAGCATCTAGGTCAGTGAAAAACCCATTTGTTGCAAAAATGTTGGTGAAGGCACTATGTAACAAACAAGAAAAAGGGCCTTCAACTATCCCTGCATTTTCAAAAATCTGAAGATATATAGCCAAATGCCAAAAATTGTAACATTTGAATAAAGGGTATATAGATGTATATTTTTTTCAATTTTTAAAAGTTTTATGGAAGTATAGTTGATTTACTAGGTTGTGATAATTTCTGTTGTACAACAAAGTGTTTCAGTTATACATGTACACCCATCCCTTCTCTTTCAGATTCTTTTCCCACATAGATTATTGCAGAATACTGGGTAGAGTTCTCTGTGCTATACAGCAGGTCCCCATTGGTAGATGTAGGTTTTATTATTTTCTGTGCTTTTGCATATTTTTGAACTACTTTATAACAACAACAGTAGCGTCACTCAATTTCTTACTGGCTAGAGAATCCCCTTGTAAAACTTTATAGCCATCCTATCAGACATCTCTTTAGTAAGTAATGGTTAGGAGCATGTGTCGACCCAGGTTCATCTAGGCTTTTGCCCCTCACTGCTGCCTAACTTTGGGTGGGCTTCATCACTCTCTCTGAGCATCAGTTTCTTCATCTGTAAACTGGGGATCATGAAGGTGCACCCCCACCAGCCTCTTGTGAAGACTCAGTGAGAGAATGTGTGTCAAGTACTAGCACAGAGCCTGGACCACAGTCAGTATCAATGAACGTGAACTTCCATCACACATGTGATGTCGGACTGTGCTATGGGCAGTTTGCTATGCCCATAAATGCAACCCATGGTAGATAAAAAAAGAAAAAGAATGGTAGAGTAAGAAAAATTCCAGTTCTCTAGAGGAATTGGAATATTTTGTTCCCATGGGTTGTGGGCTTCTGGCCACTAATAAATTCTGAACCAAACTTACACAAGGGGGCAAGACCTTCTGACCTTCTAATTGCATTCCACTTCCTCCTTGTCTTGGGACCTCTGCTTTCTGTGACTTACTTTAACTTCCTGTTTCACTTTATGTCCTCCCTGTGCAATGTGGTTGGAACAAAAGGAAGGAAAGAAGAAGGTAGGGAGAAGCCAGGGACAGTAGGCAGGAAGCAAAGTAAGAAGAAAGGATGTGCAATACAAGACTTTGAAGTGATTCCTTGTAGTGTTCAGTTCTTAGATTCATGCTAATTGGCTGGGTTTTCCAGCATACAGTATTTTTCAGGTGTTCTCTGCCTGCTCAGGGTTTGTTTTACATTTGACTAGCATTAAGCCTTCAGCTATTACTAGTGGTGCAACTGTGAGTTTTCATAAATGACGCCACTCGAGGGTTGTCACAGGCTCCGGTTCATGCTGGCGTCTGATGACTCCGAGAGTTGGTTCTTCATTATCTATGTGGAGATTGGGCACTTTGTTTTTTGGCAGCAAATGTTTCATCCAAGGTCAATTTCCCTCAAGTGCTCAGCACCATTTCAGACAGTGTGTGCTCAGGGAATGCAAATTAATTTAATGTTAGCTTTAGCCAAACCCAGTAGGAAAGCCAACCTGCTTTTAAAAACACTGTGAACATCTGATAAACATCATTTAAATTATATGATGTTTGTACATGTATAAATGTGTAAGATTTCACCTTAATTCCAAAGGCATCATTCCATAGCATTTTAAAACCTATCTTTGAGTCAGCCTTTTTTCGTTGTTGTTCTTTGATTAGAAGCACATTTTAACTTGAAATTATTTAAATATATTTGTCAGTGTATTTTATTGTAACTGGGGGCCATCAGAATAGGTGTATGAGGATACAGGTGTATATTACATTTCTATTTGATTATAAAAATGCAACACACACTTGTAATAAAAAAATGAGGAAATAGCAAAAACTGTAGAGGAAATGAAACCATTTATAATCCCCTTTCACAGAAATAATCACAATTAACATTTTATTTTAGCTTTCCTTCCTCCACCATCTCCACTTTTGCTTTTCGTGTGGGCTGGATTGGGGCCGGGGTGGGCTGAGAAAGTCCAGAGCACCCCAGATTATGGAGTCTTTCCAGGCTGGATTCAAATGAGTTGAAGCATCTGGCTTTCTAAGCACGTCCAGGAATCTCAGCGTAATTGCATCTCGTTGTGTGACCAGAGAAGGGGGACAGGGCTTCCCAATCCCAGGGTACAATCCCTGTGGTTGAATTTGCTCCACATCTTTTCTCACTTCCATCTTTTCCAAGGTGCTGTGCAGCCAGAGTTCTTCATACCCCTCCTGTTTCCTTTTCCTGGAACCGTATTCCTGCTCTCTTGGAGGATTCTCCCCGATCCCTCACTCTGATCATGAGGTGTGATGAGGGGCTGTTAGTCATTGCTCCCCACCCCCGCAATAGCGTGAGTATCTGACCAAAGTCAGACCCATTCGAGACCTTCCTGGCACTTAGAATGAGAACTGAGAAACTAGGACCTTCCTTCTGGTGGCAAAACTGAAAAGATGTGAGTCCAGAACCTCAGTGTTTGTGTTCCATGAAATGTGAAAGATAGAGCCTGCTTCAAGAGGAAGTAATCCAGTCCTCAGAGCGAGGTGGATAAGCGGAGGTGATGGAAGGAGGAAGGGATGGAGGCTGGGGGGGAGAGTTGGGGAGGGAGCGAGGGGGGGAGAGAAGGAGGGGAGAAAGAGAAAAGAGAGGAGAGAGAAACAGAGAGTGGGGAGAGAGAGACAGAAGCGGGGGAGAGGGACGGAGGGAGAGATGGGGGAGCGGCCCTCAGTGGAGGGCTCATCTTTGTTTTAATCCTTCAGGTCCCCTGGATTCTGTTACAAAATTTGGGTTTTCCTTTCTTAAATTCTGTAAGCCTAGCCTAGGAATTTTCCCTACAAATGAATTCAGAATTAATTTCTGTCACTTGTGACCAGAAGAGCCCTGAGCAATAGAAGCAAACTCCCACGACTATGCCCCCCTGGGGCCCTCTCAGTCCTCTGGACTTTGCAGGCCTCTGGCTCCTCCACTCTCCGGACTTCTCGGCTTTCCCACTCCTCAAAAGCTCCAAGTCCTTAAAGTAGCCAACCTCTCTCCTCGTCTTTAGGGCCATCTCTAATTCACCGGGGCAGAGAGCAGCTCTGATTAAGTGGATATTTGTTCTTTAAGAGTTGCTGGTTCTTTCCAGAGTTCCCCCCGTTGGTGGAATTTGCCAGAACGGAGGCCTTCTTCACCTACTCTTACTCCAGACTCTCATCTGGTGAAACGTGCCCAGAAATGGAATTATTTATCCTACCACCTGAGCTTTCCTCTCTCAGGCATCCTGTACTCATCTCTGCATGTGGCTCCTTGATCCACGGGACTCAGCCCTGACAAATAAGACGCCTTCTTGGAGACAGTGAGGATTAACTCTGCAAAATTCCACAGTTGAAACAGCTCTTTTCCATGGTACTCTACTTCAAGCCGATTGTTGAGCTCAACTTTCAATGTTATTTTTTCAATGGCGAAATGGCAAGATAACCACTTTCTTTTATTATTTTCTTTTTTTGGTCTTTTTGTCTTTTCCAGGGCCGTACCCATGGTATGTGGAAGGTCCCAAGCTAGGTGTCTAATTGGAGCTGTAGCTGCCTGCCTACGACACAGGCACAGCAATGTGGGATCAGAGCCACGTCTGCGATCTACACCACAGCTCACAGCAATGCCGGATCCTTTACCCCCTGAGCAAGGCCAGGTATCGTACCCACAACCTCATGGTTCCTAGTCTGATTCATTAACCACTGAGCCATGATGGGAACTCCAATCACTTTCTTTAAGAGGGGTGATAGATGGCATGGTTTAAAATAAGAGGATGCCTCTAATCAAAAGCCAATAAACACAATGTTGATAAAAATGGTATGAAACCATTCCTATCTGGTAATGGCATGAATCATACTAATCCTGGATTTGCTGGCTTTTCTGAATAAAACTTGAGTTATGGTTCAAGACAGGCGTGGTCCACTTGGTAAATAACTGGCAGCACCCTGTACATGCCAGGCACCACGCTAGGCTCTGCAACTGCCTGTCACTAGGAGATAACCTTATTTATGCCCCATTTGATTGATTGCACAATAGGCTGTAACTGCACATTGTCATTTTTCTAGGCAAGACCTCTCTTGAAAATAGCCTCTACCATTTACTGCTAAAGGCCAAGTGTAAACTCCATATCAAGTTATGAATTTGACATTCACCAGCTCTCAAAAAAAGACAGGCCTTGTGCCTTTTCTTTGCAACGTGAACTTCCCACAGCAACCAGCCGAATCCGAATTAGGTCGAAGAGGCTGCTGAACCCCTGCCAAACGAGACTCCACTTGGCTGACAAAACAGCGTCCCCCTGCTGTTCTTCTTCCTGACAGGTATCTATTTTGAACTCCTTCTAGAAAATGCAGTGACAGTTCCCAGCCTTGATCTCTGGCTTAGTTCCCAGGGAGACCTCCTCATGTCATGTTTTATTCATGGTGTCTCCCAGGCTGGTTTCTTCATTGTCAAAATCAGTCGTGGGGGGAGGGACAATCAATGAACCTGAAATAAAATTTGAGTGTCATAATAAAACCGTCCCTTTGTGTGTGGAAAACCTACAACCAGAGTCTGAGAGACTTGGGAAGGTCTGTGTATTGAGGATTTTTAAGACGAAGCATCCACAGAGGAAAAAAAAATGGTTATTCACATTGCATTGGAGTTGTGAAGGAAGTAGGTCAGATAAACCAAAATAACCTTTGCTGGGAAACACGATAAGCTTCAGACATCTGAGACCACGGAGAAAAAAGATGGTGCAACAGATAAAAGCAGTAGACTGACAGATGTGCAGGCCTAAAAGTAGGAAAGCTACAAAGAATTTACAGAGCAAACATTTCTTCTACCGTCTCCCGAGAAATCTCTTCTCCATCAACTCCATCATTGTCTTTCCTGTAGAGACTACGTATCCTTCTACTTCCCTGGTTAGAAATTTGTGGGAGATAGTAGCACCAGTCTCCTTTCTACCTGCCTTAACTACCCCAAACCAAGCCAAGCCAAGCCAAGCCAACCCAAACCAATGGCCAAGTATGACAGAGGGCAGAGATGGCATCGCCATGTCATAAACAGTTGACAGGCAACATGTTTACCTTGAGAATGATGGTCTTCTCATGCCTGGTGATGTTGACGCTGTGGGGCTGCCCAGTGGCCAAGTTCCTGTGCTCGACATCAATGTTATACGGTTCCCTGGTGCCTCCCAGGTTGTACCGAATCTGTAAGCTCCCTACACAGAGAAAAGGAAAGAAACTCAGTAATTCCTCTGCTCTTGGCCCCCCCCCCCTTTTTTTTTGTCTTTTCTAGGACCGCACTTGCAGGATATGGAGGTTCCCAGGCTAGAGCTCTAACTGGAGCTATAGCCGCCAGCCTACACCACAGCCACAGCAACGCAGGATCTGAGCTGCGTCTGCGACCTACACCACAGCTCAAGGCAACGCTGGATCCTTAACCCGCTGAGCAAGGCCGGGGATCGAACCCACAACCTCATGGTTCCTAGTCAGATTCGTTAACCACTGAGCCATGACGGGAACTCCTTGGTTTCATTTTAATGTCACTTCTTCCAGTTCTTGATGCTTAGGTTTCCATTGAACTCTTCTCTATCCTTCAAGGTCCATCAACACCATTGCCCTTCTGAATTCTGATTCATTAGCTTAGAGACACACTCATCCATAAAGGTTAAAAGGACCAGGCACGCACATGTTTGCAGTCTACAAACAAGGAGCCAGAGGTGACTATCACCAAAGTTGAACCAGCAAATGATACAAAGGATCCAAGTCACGATTACAGCTGAGAAGGAAGAATGAGAATATATACAATATAGGACCATGGAGACGCTTACAGCCCCACAGAATATTCGATGAAATAAAAAATAAATGCAGGATGCTTGGATGGTCTCACGCCATCCTCAAAGTGTGACACTCAGAATATAAAAGAATCATGAACATACATTAAAAATAAACATAATCGACAAAAGGTAAATTCATGGGATTTGGGGTGGCTTCACTAAGACCAAGAAAAAAAGGCATTGGGTTTTATTCTAGGTTAGAGACCTCATCAATGCAAATGCAAATTGAAGGAAAAGATGAATTCCCACTGTCTCTGTTATAATTCACTTTGCCTCAACAAATCATTCTTTTTTCCTCTTTCTTGTTTCTTCCCAAGAATGACAAGCAATATTCAAAAAGACTAATATAATATTCTAGATCTTGCTTTTAATTAATCTTCATAGCAAACATAATTCCCTATTTATGATTCCTTATTTATAATTTCTTATTTATAATTTTAAGGAAAAATTTTAATTTCCTTATTTATGATTTTAATTTATGATTTTTAAAGGCATCAACTTTTTATCTCCTTTTTTTTGGCTTCACTTGGAAACTTCATGTTAATAGGTTTTGACACCTCAGAGCTTAAAAATGGAGGCTGTAATCTAGTAAGAGTTTGACCAACCATTAAGTCACCTCATTGATGCTTTGTTGCTTCTTTCATTTTTTTTCCAGAGCAACAAAACTGGTATCCTGATTTTCAGTTGTGAAATAAAATATGATAAAACTTAGAAAGCAAACAGAAAGAAAAAAAAAAGAAAGTCACTGGAAACCTCACCATCCAGAGATAATTACTCTCAACATTTGCCGGTTTCTCTTCCAGGTAATTCACAAGCCTTTATATATACATAAGTAACTGAAACAGTTTCTGAAGGCTGCCTTCTTTACTTAGCTTTACACGTGCCATTTACAATACTCAACCATGTTCCCGGAATTGAAACATTCATTAGAATAATCATGGATTGCTTACACTTCCGATTTTTGTTTTCTTTCTTTCTTTTTTTTGATCTTTATTGTCTTTTTTTTTTTTTTTAGGGCCACACCCACGGCATATGAAGGTTCCCAGGCTAGGGGTCTAATCAGAGCTGTATCTGCTGGTCTATGCTACAGACACAGCAACGCCAGATCGGAGCCGTGTCTGTAATCTATACCACAGCTCACAGCAATGCTGGATCCTTAACTCACTGAGTGAGGCCACAGATCGAACCTGCAACCTCATGGTTCCTAGTCGGATTTGTTTCCACTGTGCCACGACGGGAACTCCTATTTTTGCTTTCTGAACAAATGTAACAAACCTTCCTTATTTCTAAGTTTTGCCTTAACTTTTGGTCCTAGATTCTTTTGCTTTAAGGCATTTCAACCAAGCACTGTTGATTTTTGTCTTCGCAAATGTGTCTATATTCACGCCTAGACTGTATTCCCTAGAAAATACAATTCTTCTTCCTGCCTCGGGACCTTTGAATATGCTTTTCCCTTTTCATGAACTGCCTGTCTCTCCACCCCTCAGTGTTTTGCCTTATTTTTTCTTTACCCTAATAGCATTAGAAATCATCTATTGCTTAGGAGTGAAGGGGATGATTAGGCAGTTGTTTGGTTGCATGCAGAACAAACAAGTCTATTGTCTTGAGTTTTAATTGTCTACTTCGCTTTCGATCTTTTGACCTCATATCATCACAGCCAGTTTTCTTAAATACACAGCTGTAATTTTTCATCATTTAAAAATTCATTTCTTTAGAGCATATTTATTTTTGGCCCAGCAAACACTGTTGAACTCAATTTTTCAAGGTCTGGAAGTGGACTGCCTGGCTATAAATGTGAAGTCCACTTCAAATATAGACAGACATCCAGCCCTAGTCCCTGGTGTGGACTAGACTGTGTGGGCATCTGGATATACGAAGAGAAAGAAGTAAGACAGAGCTCTGCTTTGAGGCTAGAAGTCAGAGGAATTGGTAATTATGCAAAAAAAAAAAAAAGAAAAAACCAAAAAAACAACCCTGGACATTTTTCTCCCGATTATCTCATTGTCATTGGTCCCTTTTTACTTTCCAGCTCATTAAAATCAGTATTAAGTTGTCTTCATTATTTTTTCTCTTTTCTGGCTATCTTGGACTTGGTAAATATGATTTAAAGTTCCTATAACCACTTCACTTAATGGCAACAGAAATTATTTTCCTTGAGGAAAAAGCTGAGTTGGAACTTAAAATTTATATATGGTGAACATCTATAAACAGTAATGGCAATTTTCTTGAATAATAAAATTTAAATGATATATTTATTCCTTTCAAATAATAGCACAATAGGACTGCTAAATGACGGGAAGGAGAATATTAATATTTGTTCATTAAAATAAAATATTATTAAGATGGAGAGATACTTCACTTCTTGCATCTCATGTTCATTTCCCAAGTGAATTAAAGCAGTTATAACGGACTGCTCTTTTATTGGTTGCAGCAAATAATGTGCTTAACAGATTTATTCTCTCCTGGTCCTCATCATTACCATCAGCAAACACTGACAGAGCACCTACTGCAGGCAGGAGACGGAGAGCAGGGGCCTTCCATCTTGCTGGGAGACAAGGGATATTTATAATAAAGATGGATAACAATACAGGGCACTAAGCGCCAAACAAATGACATTGAAAATGAGTGTAATAGGAGTTTAAAGGAAAGAGAAGTCATGGAAAGGAGGTGAGGCTTGATCTGGGTCTAGAATGAAAGGCAGATATTAAGCTACAGAGGAAGATGGAGATTTTCCATGAAAGGGGATGTGCTGGGCACAAGAGCAGGCGTCCCTGGAGTGCTTGGGGTGTGGAAGGTTCCTGGAAAAGGAAGGGTAGGGATGTGTGGCTTCAATATGGGGCAAAATGTAGATTGAAGCAGTGGACTCTGGATAGTAACCATTAACACACATACACGCAATATATATATGTGTGTGTGTGTGTGTGTGTGTGTGTGTGTGTGTGTGTCTGTGTGTGTGTGTGTGTCTGTGTGTGTCTGTGTGTGTGTGAGTAACGGATTATACTTACTAACTCATGTGATTTTCACAACACTCCTCTGAGGGAGACACTTTTTTTAACAGATTAGGAAACCAAGGCACAGGATGGATTGTGACTGCCAGGATCACATGACTCTCAAAGGCAGAAGGAGAACCCAAACGCAGACATTCTATTCTACACTCTGGGCTCTCACCATGAGGCGGCGGTGGGGAGGGGGGTCTTGATTGGAAGGTGGTGGGATTTGGGACCTCTCCCTGCTGTTCCTGGGGGAGGCCCTTCTGAGTGCATGACAGGGGGTCCTGTGGAGGAAGAAATACCGCCCTGGCTGTGGTGGGGACAGTTAGGGCCG
The DNA here is from genome assembly GCA_004024745.2 of Catagonus wagneri. Taxonomy (NCBI): domain Eukaryota; kingdom Metazoa; phylum Chordata; class Mammalia; order Artiodactyla; family Tayassuidae; genus Catagonus; species Catagonus wagneri. Next base: position 2,309,695 of record PVHT020000175.1, read on the forward strand.
GGATGACTGGATGCAGCGAGACGGACCAGGACGGAGCCTCCCAGGGACGTGAGGGGTGCGCTGCCACCCCACGGAGGGGCCACGGGTGCCAGGAGCCCAGCTCACTTCAGGCCTCGGCAGACCCACGGGATTTCCAGGGATGGTGGACTCCCAAACTCGACCTCGTCCATTTCCCCAGGTGTCATCTCAATACAATATTCTATGTGTGTCATGACATGAGCGGTGCTGCGAAGCCCTTAGTTAGAAGACATCTGCTGGGAGGGCAGCAAAGAGACGGCCACTCTGGAGGACACGGTGAGAAAAGGATCCACAGGACTTTTCTCACTGCAAGAGGGGGAAGGATGAGTGACACCTGTGAGTCCAGGGGTCTGGGAGGCACTGGCACAGTCAGAACTAGAGGGCCTGGGAGGCGCTCGTTCTGGGAGCAGAGAGGGCAATTCAGCTTCCCATATGTCAAGTTTGTGAGATGCCAGGGCATTTAGTTATGACTTCCTGTTTTATTTTTATATTTTGGCATAGTCCTTATGGATTTCTTTTCTCTGAGACACTTCTGTGAGTTTTTTTTTTAAAATGCAGTATTTGGACTGTGAAAAAGCCAACTTTTCACCGACAGCTGAGGATGGCTCTGTAATAAATAAAATAACTATTTATGCTTTGCAAACACAGCGGGTGTTCTAGATCTCTGCAGTGGAGGCAGCCGGTGGAGACCTAGGACTAGTGTCAGACACCTAGGTTCAGAAAGCCTGTTCCGCCATCACCAGCTGCGGGTGCAGATCACTGAATCTCCAGTTCCGTCACTAGGAGGCCAGGAGACTGTGAGCTCTGGGGAGTTCACGCACACGAAACACTTAACAGTGCTTCAGGCATCCTTAACATGGTAGGTAGCTGTTAATTTGGAGCCGATTAGTCAGAGGTTGCTCACATGATGAATGTCCACAGACAAAGGCATGAGTGCTCGCTGGGGCCGGGGTAGGCTGTGCGGATGTGAGTCACTGAATAGATTTGGGACCAAATTTTAACGTGGCGGTGGCTTGAGGAACAGACAATAGAGCATCTGCTGGGGCCTGTTCATAAAGTTCTTGCCCAGCTAGAGGTGAGACCCCATCTTCCCAGTGCACTGAGGAGAGGCTGGGACAGGTGGGTGGAGAACATCGATCTCTTTAATCTGATGCAGGAGAAATAAAGGTAGTGTGTGAACTCCGAGAAAGCAGAGGTTACACACTTTTCTGCTTCCTCACTTTTTTATTATTTACTTATTTATTACTTATTATTTACTATCTTTTTTTATTTTCCTGATGAGAACAGGGTCACTCGCTCATTGAGAGCATTCGACATGCATGTGCAGAAGAGTATTACCCAGGAGAAATGAGTCAACTATCCAAACAGAGACACTTTGTGCTCTCATTATTGCTTTTTCCCCCATCCATCTTTTTACAGAGCTAAACTGATATTGTACAGTCAATGCTGTATCATGCCTTTTTTGGTTTAATGCAATATTACATAAAACATTTTCTCCATGTCATTAATTACTCTTCATAAATATGATTCTTAATGGATACACAATATTCCATTCCTCTTTAGCCATTTTATTAAAATGGAACTTCTAGGTCTCTTCCAATTCTTATTTTCATAAATAACACTATAAACTATGATGAATATCTTCATGCTGAATCTTTGTCTGATTTTTGGCTTATTACTTTAGGAATAATTTCTGAAAGGAAAAATACTAAGGAATATTTTTTTCTCACCCAACTTTTACACCAACAGGGCATTGCCCACGGAAGTTTAAGGATTTAGTATTTTTTTTTAAACTCAAGCTGAATTGGGTTCATAATAATTATTATTAGTGCCCATGGAAGAAGATCTTGATCTTTAAGATGCCACGACCCTGGAATAGTCGTCAATGAAGACTGCTGAGCTTTAATCACCGGAGAGCAGGACCACTAAAGAGGCAGCCTCCATCTCTACAACCTGCACAGTCTCCCTGGAAAATGATAGTGATGTGCGCCTTGATGAAAATATATATTTTCATTTGTAAAAAAGAGATCTTAAAACTTCAAGCGCCTTAGAACTCACGTTTTCAGAGAGGACACGAAGTCCTCAATGCCTGCAGGTTTATATGCCGTAGGCCCACGTAGACTTCTCTGGAAGATAAACCCATTTGTACGTTCTCACCAGGATGCCTCTTTCAGTCTCGACTCAGTGTATATTTGGAAATTAAGATAGTCCCTGATGTTACACGTGTAAATACAACCCTGCTTTAAGCACGCTTATGCCAGGGGTATATCTTATGAATGTAAAATTCTGAGCGGGCTTAGGCATGACAACATCTCTGATTTTCTATTTCTGTTGAAGGTTCAGGGAGTTCCCATTCAGTGGGTTAAGGACCTGACGTTGTCTTTGTGAGGATGTGGGTGTGATCCCTGGCCTGGCTCAGTGTGTTAAGGATCTGGTGTTGCCAGTGGCTGTGGTGCAGGCCCCAGCTGCAGCTCTGATTCAGTCCCTGGCCTGGGAACTTCCATGTGCCTCAGGTGTGCCATAAAAAATAAAAAATAAAAAAAAAGTTCATATGTTCTCTAGGAAACTATGTATACATTTTGTAAATCAGGATAATCCACTGATTTATATTAAATTGATTTTACTACTTTACAGCTCATTTCTAGTTAGTACAGTAGTGAATGTATTTTTTTGATAGGGAAAAAAATCCTCATTATACATACGAAAGCATCTCATATTCATATAATATGGTTCTTGTAAAGGATTTGTCATGCCTTAGCAATGTAACTGCTATAGCGGATGCCACAGTCCCCATCTGACAGGTCACTTTCCTGGCTCTCACATATGGGAGCGGGGTTCAAGGGGGTTAGATGACGTGCTCTGTATCTGTCAGGGAATAAAGGACAAGCCAAGAACCATCCAGACTTCCTAGGACATTCTGTCCATCCAATACAAATGGCAGGAGGCCAGGGAACCCGGTTCTTACCGGCAGGTTTGACGAGAACTGCCAGGAAGTCTGTGGTGAGGGAGCTGACGTAGAGAAGGATGCAGGGTGCCTTGGTGGTGCTGAAGCTGAAGTGGATCTCCTCACGGGCCAGGTCTGGGGCTGCGCTTGGCGGGTCCGGTGAGTTCTCCGATCTGCTGCCTGATTCCTTGGCATTGACCCCGGGCGCCTGGAAGTTATACCGCAGCCACATCCCCTCTTCAAAAAACGCACCCACATCTGTTGTAAAGGAAAGAGGAAATGGAATAATGAGAAGCCTGATGCTGCTACCACCAACATTCTAAGCTGGGTAGGCAGTTAGCTTTTTTTTTTTTTTTGCTTTTTAGGGCTGCACCTGCGGCATATGGAAGTTCCCAGGCTAGGGTTTGAACTAGAGCTACAGCCACTGGCCTACACCACAGCCACAGCAACGAGGTATCTAAGCCATGTCTGCAACCTATACCACAGCTCATGGGAACGCTGGAGCCTTAACCCACTGCACAAGTCCAGAGATCGAACCCGCATCCTCATAGTTCCTAGTAGGGTTTGTTAACCATTGAGCCATGAAGGGAACTCCTGGGCCATTAGCTTTGTCAAGGCAGTTCAGCAGTTCGTGGAAGGCGGGCCGACTAGAGGAAGGGGACCCAACTGGGTAAATTACGCAGATGGACCTACTCCATCAATGCAATACGCTACCAAAAAACAAAAAAGCACGTAATGGAGTACAGCAGTCTGTAAACTTAAAATATAATTGTAAAATTAAGAAATGCAAACCATGCCAGAAAAAATTCCATGTTTAGTACTTGGACCAAATACCTAATTTAGGTTGACGAGAGATGCTGAGTAAAGGCAGTGGCATCACATGAACCACTGACAGCTGATGGACTTTGACTGAGACACTGGAGTTGCTCTGAACGTTCACAAAGGACAGCCCTTGGTGAAACCCTGATGATCCCGGGACGCTTTGGGTACAGTGTTCAAAATCACCAAACACAAAGGTAGAGGGAATGGGGTCCAAATTTGGTGCTGCCATTAACCAGATATGTGGCATTAGAAGTCACTTAACCAGCTTCTCTGGGCCTTATACGTGCATGTGCATGGGAGATAATAACAGTGAGAATGATGCAAGACAAAGTAATTAGCACTTAATAAATAGTACCTATTATTCTTATTGTTAAGAAATTAGAAGAAAGGTCATCCATCCTTCATCAATTCCCACCCCTCTCTCTGTAGCCTAATCAGTGGTAACTGGTTTTTAATCATTTCCTGGCAAACAAAGTCCTACTGTAGTTTTCCCTACTGTTTGCTCCCCCATGTTTTAAAATCACCTCCTGTCCCCCTGTGAAAGGCCAAGGCACGCCAGCAAGATCTGCTCGGCCTCCACATTTACTGCCTTGTTGCTCTCTGCAAGGAAAGTGTTTTTCAAGCTTCTTTGACTGTGGAAACTGTTTTTCTCATGACTTGACATCCCACAAAACCACGAAGGAGGTATTTTGTGGCAATCAATGGAAGAGGACCGATTTAAAAAGGATTCTCCCCTGGGAATTTTGAAGCTTCCTCTTGGTAAAGAGGTCTAGCACAGAGAAAGTGAGCCCAGCGGAGTGATTCCTGGTCTGGAGTCAGACACCAGCAGGTGAACACTGGCCTTGCCTATAACCAAGTCTGTTAACTTGGTCAGTGGCTTGAAACTCTCTAAGCCTCGTTTTCCTTCCCTAAAGAAATGGGGCCTTGTAGGCTATTGTTAGGATTAAAGAACCCATACAGGACACATAGCCTAGTGCCTGGAACATATGTGTCCAATAAAGACTAGTTAGTCATATTTCTAACTAGAAAGTTACCACTTTCTATCGAGGGCCACAGGTGACACCTGGACCCCCCACCTCATACCACCACACACCTGCAATACTGCACTTGGGGCTTCTGCAGGCTCTACCTCATTCTGCTTCCAACTGACTGTGGTAAAGAATTCCTTTTACTACAAGTTCTTAACCATGGGCAGTACCATATTCCTCCTGGACCTCCAATCAAGGCATTAAAGAACCCATGCAGGACACATAGCGTGTGTGTGTGTGTGTGTGTGTGTGTGTGTTTACAGAGAGTAATACAGAGAGTAATACAGAGAGTACTTGGTGGGCTGGAGTGAAGCCTACTGAGTGTCTTATGATGGGTAGAGCTGTCTTACACAATTAAGAATTGTCCTGGGAGTTCCCGTCGTGGTGCAGTGGTTAACGAGTCCAACTAGGAACCATGAGGTTGCAGGTTCAATCCCTGGCCTTGCTCAGTGGGTTAACTATCTGGCATTGCCATGAGCTGTGGTGTAGGTCGCAGACGCATCTCGGATCTGGCACTGCTGCGGCTGTGGCGTAGGCCGGCAGCTGTAGCTCCGATTAGACTCCTAGCCTGGGAACCCCCACATGCCGCGTGTGTGGCCCTAAAAAGCAAAAAAAAAAAAAAAAAAAAAAAGGAATTATCCTGCTCAAAATGCCAATAGTGTCTTTATTGGGGAACACAGGATTAAACAGATGCTTAATCCACACTAGACGCTGCGTGTCTCCCTGGCACATGAAGATGCAGCAAATGCATCGATGCCCTTGAAGAGCCTTCTGTCCACCAGTGGGGCTGAGAGAAGACACATCAACACTTTGAGTACAGAGTGGTAGGTGCTATGGCAGCTTACATGGCACATTACGTGATAAGAGCCTCCCTCTCACTGCCTCGAGCATCCTGAGCCGGCTCTTCCACTCTTCCATAAATGCCTATTGAGTGCCAGCTGCACACCAGGCACCATGCTGGGCGCTGAGGCTACAATTCTCGTTCTCAAGGAGCTCTTGATCTAGAGGAGAATTTTGGCTAAGAGACACCACATGAAGGCAGTGTGCTGAGTACAGAATCAGGCTTATAAAGGGCGACTTCCTGGGCGAAAAGACATTGAAGTGGGCATCCAAAGGTCCAGAGGTGGGTCACTCTGTAAAGGGGGAGAGGAAGAAAGCCCCTTTCTAGCTGAGGGTGCAGCGAGGTAAAACACTCGTGGCAGGAGAGTCTGTACACCCAGCATCTTGCCGCCCGGTAAAAGTCACACGCTCTCCCTCACTAAGTCAGTTATTCACACGAGACCTATTAGGCTCCCACTGCATTTTAGGCTGGGAGTTGGGGAGACAGTGAAGGAGACAGATGATATCCTTGCCCTCTGTGGTTCCGATCCTAGTGGGACAGACAGACATTCTAGGACCCGCTGATGTGAGAGTGTCCAGCAGATGGTGGTGGTGGTGGTGGGGCACTCGGGGAAAGCAGGCAGGCCGCCAGGAGCAAGTGCACTGAGAAGTTCCCTTTGCCAACAGAGAGAGTCTCAGGGAACGCAGGGCTCAGGATCTGGGAGTGGCTTTGGGCTGTGAGGAGAGGAGAGGCAGACCTGCGGCCCGGAGAGAGGGAGTAAGGCTAGAGATCAAGGCCAGAGGGTTTGAACTGCCCAGAGGCGAGCAGACGGGGTTGATGCACTGGAAGAGGCAAATGTATCAGGCTCTAGAAACTCAAGATTGAGGAGTGAGGCAGTTGGGCCTTTGGAGGGTTCTGGGCAGCAGAGACTGAGAAAGCAGGTGAAGCCCCAGAGACCACAGGCACCTGAGTCATGGTGGCCGCACTTCACCAGCAAGAACCTAAGCTCCCCGCGGCCAGGCTCTCCCCAGTTACTTTGCCCCCAGACAGTGGGCAGAACCGAGTCCCCGAAAGTCTTTCTCAATAGGCCTGGGAGCCGGTCAAAATGCTGGTGCTCAGGCCCAGCCCCGGAATTTAGCTCAGAGAGTCTGACTCAGTGGGTCTTGAGAATCAGCGTGTATAAGAGGCGATGCTTAGAAACACCAGCGTGAGGTCCTGGGAGCCAGAGCGGAGACTGGACGCTGCGCCTGGCGGGGCTGCGGGTGGTCCATTATACTTTTCTCAGCGAAGCTGGCGACAATTATTTCAAGGCAGATCATGAAAGGAAACTTGGAAAACTAAGGATTTTAGGTAAACAAATCAAAAATATGTCACAGAGAATACTTTGCGGTGTATTTTAGAGTCGTTGTTAAGAAGCTTTATGGATTCCTGTCAGGGTGGGAGGAAGGGATACGCTGTGCTTAAAAGCGTTACTCTGAAACCACGTCATAAGCCACTGTCAAAGCAGGGCCTGGGATGCCGTGAACCGTTTAAGTTTCTAGGTGGCAGATTTACAGCCATCATTTCATTGTTTCAGATCATTTTTTGGAAATGCCAAATCTGCGTACGGTGATTTCATTTAGAGAAGCAACACTCCCATCCCTTCTGAATGAATAACAAAAACAGCACTAACTTTACAAGCCCCCAAATAACTTTTACCTCATTATATGACTAGAAAGTATTGATTTAGGATGCTTGACTTAAGGTTTTTTTTACACTAATATGAGATAGCTTAAGTTTTATGATATTCATTTTTTGATAGAAAAAAATGATAAATTTTGGGTCTAGTTATTCTAAGATGCATTCTGAAAGAGATTTGTTGAATTAAGCTTCTCAAAATTTTGAAATATATTACGCCATCTGCAGGCTTAGGATCCCAAAGGGGATGGGGACTTTGAAGTAGATAAGTAGTCTTGTCTTAACCATTTCTTGGCCCTCAAAATGGATCATATATAAATTAACTCGATTGTGGAAAGTAAGTTTGGAAACGTTTGAAATAAAATCCACAATCCATACATCCTAGAAAAATATCAAAAATATATTTTCACCTTGTCTAACCAAATCCTTGATGCTCACAGTGGAAAAACAGCTGGCACTCACCTCCCTTATTAAATTCCTCCTGATCTTTTTCCAGCCCAAGTTCAATAACTCTATTCCTTTTGTCTCTTCACTTCAGATAAATTTTGCAACCTATATATTTTTAAGTAGACATCATTCTTTCTGTTCTCTAACTTCCCCACAAGGACCCAGAATTGAAGATCCCTGACTCACAAAGGGGCCTTTTTCCAAAAGTCTAAAGTCAGTAACTCGCAACTTGGGTATATTTCCCCATAGAAAACAACGCTTTAAATAATAGTGAGTTTGCCAGGACCACTACAAATGCTGAATCACTCTGGATGTGTCATAAAAGATAACTGAAGAGTGCCACTGTATATTAGTAATTAAAGCAGAAGCAACAACAACAACAACAAATGTTAAGGGGTATTGCGAATGTGAGAATCCCAGGGAACCACGTGCCCACAGGCTTTCATCCACCCTCTCCAGGGGAATGCTAGTAAATGCTGACTGCTGGCTCTCCTGAGGAAACCTGGATTTGCAGTGTTTGCCTCTTCCAATGGTGTAAACACTCCCACCTTGGCTGACTTCAAGCTGCCAACATGGCATCACTGCGGAGTTGAGAAGAGATGTTCACAGTTGTTCTCCCAGCCTGTGGGAGTTGCTTCTACCCACTGTCACTGACCCAGTCGTTCAAGGAAACCATATTTATTGAGCTGCCATCCTGGCAGCTGCCTTAGTCATCTCAGGCTGCTCTAACAGATTGCCACAGTCAGGTGTCTTAATCAACAGAAGTCTATCCTCACACTTCTGGAGGATGTTAAGTCCAAAACTGAGGTAGCGGCTGACTGGGTTCCTAGTGAGAGTTCTCTTCCTGGCTTACAGACGTATCTTCTTGCTGTGTACACACATGGCAGAGAGCGAGAGAGCTAGCCTCTGGTCTCTTCTTCTAAGGGCACTAATCCCATTATAAGGGCCCTAACCTTGTGGCCTCGACTAAGTCTGATTACAGTCATCCTCTGTATCCAGGGGGGATTGGTTCCAGAAATGCCTCAGATGCCAAAATCCTTGGATATTCAAGTCCCTTATATAAAATGACTTTGTGGGTGCACAGAACCTACACACATATTCCTGAATACTTTAAATCATCTTTAGATGACTTATAACACCTAATAAAATATAAACACGATATAAATAGTTGCCAGAGCCGGACAAATTCCAGTTTTCCTTTTTGGAACTTTCAGTGATTATGATTTTTTTTCCTATTATTTTTGATCCATGTTTGGTTGAATCCATGACTGAGGAACTTATGGGTGTGGAGGGCTGACTATACTTTCAAAGGCCCCACCTCTGAAGCTCTGAAACCACAGCACTGGGCCTTTGGGCTTCAACATATGAAATGTGGGGGGTGAATGGGAGGATGCAAACGTTCAGCCCATAACAGTAGGCGTCCTTCTTTTTACCTTCTTCTGTGAACACTTGAATGTTTACTTCCAGAGCTCTCTCCTCTCTTGTCGCAGGTACCCTGGATCCTGAAAGTTCTGTGCTGCTTCTATAAAATCTAGGAGAAATTTCTGCATAACAGAAACTGCAGCCCTAGCCTCAGGGTTATTAAATGATTACATGGCTGAATTCCACTGCTCACAATGATCACTCTCATTAACTGTTTTTTAATTAATCATCTAGTAAAAAAGGTAAGTGAATTTTATGGAGCTCTGCTCCTAGAGACCTTGGACGTCTCCCCTCTGCATGGGCTCTGTTCTGCATCAGGCCTGGTTCATTCCTGGGAGATCCGCAAGGACCAGCTCTATTTAAACTTGTTTCCTGTTCTATTCCCAAGGTCCTGCTACCCTGAAATACAACCAGGTTCCCTCTTGGTCCTGTATTGGCAAAATCTGCTTTTTCTCCCCAAGAGTACCCCTCTGAATCTCCCTCTTGAATTTTTTATTCTGTTTGTTTCAATTTGTTCTAATCATTTTGGAGTAACAATACTGGACCCAGATGGGTTAATGTTCACTTCTGCTTCATGTCCCCAGGTGAATACACGTCTATTATAACCACTTTCTCACCTTTCTTTCTAAAGGTCAGGTCATGGCCAGGTCAGTTTCTATGTAATAAGTTTCAAGCATCTGAATCCATACAAAGGGGGAAAATACCAAAGAAAAATCTCTTACATTTAACCTGAATGGCAGGTAGTACCCCTGAGACACAGGTGTAAAGTTTACGCCTGTAAACACATCTATAAACTATATGGTCTATAAGTTGGCTATGTAGGAGTCAGGGGAACTTCTCACCTGGAGTTTAAGAGCCAAGAGCACGGAACAATTTAGAGTCTTAAACAGGAAGATCGTTTGCATCTAGAATTTTCAGGGTCAAGCTCCCGAAAGTGTGCTAATGAGCATTAGTGATGTGTACGTGGCAGTTAGCAGGTTAGAACACTTTGGGGAGAGCAAGGTTGATGAGGACGCTGCAGTAGCAAACTTGAGCTGTGACATATATAAGGGGCTGATGTACAGTGGAGGGCAGGAATCAAAAGGGGTGGATTTTATTAACAATTTTTAAAAAAAAATTTTAGTTTTTACATTTAAAAATTTTTATCAAGTATAGTTGTTTCCAATGTTGTGTTAATTTCTGCTGCACAACAAAGTGATTCAGTTATACATATATACAGACCTATACTTTTCAGAGGCTTTCCCCATATAGCTTATCACAGAATATCGAGTAGAGTTCCCTATTAGGTAAAAGATGTGGATTTTAGTCCTAGCATTGCCACCAAGTAGCACTGTGACCCTGATCAGGGAAATCATTTAATTGCTATGGGGTTCTACTCATTCCCATCTTAAAGGTGAAATATCTTTCTCTGGCTAGCACCCAGTCTTTTCCATATTTTCAAATATTTCTTAAGTGCCTTCTTCAAGCCATGAAGCTGTTAGAGATGTTATGGGAGTAAATGATACGTAAGTTAATCACTGAAGCAGAATGAGATTTAACTGGACTGGGGAGTGAGTAGGGAAAGCATTCTAGGAAAAGAAGAGCATGTGCAAAGGCCCTGGGGAAGGAGGGAATATTGAGGACCAATGCAAACAAAGTCAAAATGGTTAAAATTCAGGGGTGAGTGACAGGAAGAGGCTGGAGAGAAAGGGAGTGTGTGCAGAGGATTTTTTTGTATAGAAAGTAATGGGCAGCCCTGAAGGGTCATAAGCAGAAGTGACATAATCTGATTTGCAGGTTTATTAATTATTTGGGGACATGGGAGTCCCAGACCAGGGACATCCACGTGCAGCAGTGACAACACTGGATCCTTAACCCTCTGAGCCACTGGGGAACTCCTGATTTGCAGTTTTAAAACATCATTCTGGGTGCAGTTTGGTGAAGGCATTGAGGGAGAAGAAAGTGTGTCACCTCTAAGCTGAAATTCCATCCCTTTTCTTAACATTTGGGATATCATTTGGAGGGGGAGTCACTAGATACATTTCAGAGAATATGTAAATTTTCCAAAATGTCAGGCAAAAGTAAGTAAGTGTGTAGGCATCCTTCTGAGGAAGTGGGTTAATAGTTTTAATCAAATTTGGCAACCCCCCCAAACCCCCAAATTTAAGACAAGAATGATAAAAATTAATTCACTCCTTTATTATTATTATTTTTTTGGGCCATGTCTACAGCATGCAGGAGTTCCCAGGTCAGGGATCACACCCACACCACAGCAGTGAAAACACTGGATCTTTAACACGCTGAGCCAGTAGGGAACTCCTTAATTCACTTCTCAATCGCTAAAAATGACACATTGAGATGCTCAGTGTCATGAGGCTGACTCAACTCCAAAGATGGCCTTCCTCAGGCTGAATTATCTGGACCCCATCTCCCCTGCTCTGTCTGTGGTCCTGCCTCACTGGGGGACTGGCTTTCACACCCCCACCTCCTTCAGATCCCTTCCATTCCATCCCCTGGTCACTGTTCCAGTCCGGCTAAGTGCCACGTGTCTCCTGAACTCCCTGAGCTGAGCTCCACTAAATGCCCCCGCCCCCAGGTCTCTGTTATTACCTCAGTCCAATGCCTCTAGCCTAGTTTGTTTTTCTTGGAATCTCACTCTATGCTAGGCCCACTCTGATAATAAGAGCAAACACGGTGAGACTTTTCCCCAAACGAGTCCACGGGAAACATGACCCTGGAACAGAGCGAGAGATTCAGAATAACAGAGTGTGTGGGAAGAAACAGCAGAAGAGAAGGGCTCTCTCTGGGAGTGAGTGTGGGAAGGTCCCCATGATATGCTAAGGAAGGCGGGTGACGCTGGGTTGGGTAGGTATTTGCAAGATGCACAAGGCGGCAAGGGTGCTCCCTGGCAGAAGTGTGGGAACTAAGCACGGAGGGGCGGATCTGAGCTGTGTGGGTCAGGAGCCAGTGTCAGAGTCTGACCTCTGCCTGGCTGAGCCTGAGAAAAATGTCTGAGGCAAACTCTCAGAAATTCTGACTTAATTGACCTGAGAAAGGTCGGCCTACTGGGATATTTCACCAGTTCCTCCGACGGCTCCAGTGTCATTCATTTAATCAATGTAACCCTCGGGTTCTGCTGCTTTGGGTGGCTGGGTCCACCTCTTTAGATGATAGGGTCCACCTATCAAGCACGGGGTGTCAGGTCCAGGAGGTACCGCCAGGAAAGAAGCAGGAGAGAGGCTGTGAAGGGCCCTGAATCACTTGGTTTTAAAAGTTTTAGAAGAACAATATCCTTCGAAATAACTTCAAATTTACAGAAAAGCTGAAAAATTAGCACAAAGGATTCCCATATCTTACATATCCAGACTCCTTAACTTTTAACATTTCACCACATTTCTGTGTGATGAACACACATACACATTACCCATATATATACACACACACACATACATATATATGCATAATACATAAATATGTATATATGTATACACACACAAAGTCTAATTACTGAACTATTTGAGAGCAATCAAGAAATCAACATTAACACAATACTGCTCAATTATTGTCTCATTTCTGGCAAATATGTATATACAGACACAAATATTTATACACAAATAGTTTTGGACATCTCGAGGCTATATATGTATGTATACACATATTTCCATGTCAAAAGTGTTTTGCAAATAAGCAGGTAACATGGGGGGCCCACCTCACCTTTTTCATCCTGGGAAGGAAGGGAATGGAAGAAAAAGGGAAAGCCTGGGGGTGAGAGGGCAGGCAAGAGAAATCTGGGGGCTGAAAGCCTAAGTTAAGCCCCTGAATCCTCCCCAGAGTGGGAGTTTTTTAGAAGAAGAACTTTGCCTTCCAAACTCAGCCAGCCTCTGCCCTCCAGCAGACAGGCAATAAATATTTTCTGAATTGAGCTGAATCAAATATGAATTTTTTAATAGCAATAGTATATTTTTCAACTAGTTGGTCCACACTGACCTTCCTTAGTTGACATTTTTCCAGTTTAAGTTCCTTTGCAAAGTGGCAGAGTTCCCATCATGGCTCAGCAGTTAATGAACCCAACTAGTATCCAAGAGGATGCAGGTTTCATCCCTGGCCTTGCTCAGCGGGTTAAGAATCCAGCATTAATCTACAGATTCAATGTAATCCCTATCAAATTACCAAGGACATTTTTCAAAGAACTAGAAAAAAATATTTTAAAGTGTTTGGAAGCACAAAAGACCCAGAATAACCAAAGACAGCCTGAAAAAGAAAAATGGAGCTGGAGGAATCAGGATCCCTGGCTTCAGACTATACTACAAAGCTACGGTCATCAAAACCTTATGGTACTGACACAAAGACAGAAATACAGATCAGTGGAACAGGATAGAAAGTCCAGAATTAAACTCATGCACCTATAGTCAACTAATCTATGACAAAGGAGGCAAGAATATACATTGGACAAAAGACAGCCTGCTCAATAAGTAGTGCTGGGAAAACTGGACAACCACATGTAAAAAAGTGAAACTAGAACACTTTCTAACACCATGCACAAAAATAAACTCAAAAGGGATTAAAGGTCTACATATAAGACCAGATACTATAAAACTCTCAGAGGAAAACATAGGCCAAACACTCTCTGACATGAATGACAGCAACATCTTCTCAGATCCACCTGTTACAATAATGACAATAAAAAGAAAACTAAACAAATGGGACTTAATTAAACTTCAAAATTTCTGCACAGCAAAGGAAACCCTAAACAAAACAGAAAAACAACCCACAGAATGGGAGAAAATATTTGCGAATGAATCGACTGACAAGGGATTAATCTCCAAAATTTATAAATACCTCCTACAGCTCAATACCTAAAAAACAAACAACCCCATCAAAAAATGAACAGAAGATCTAAACAGACAGTTCTCCAAAGAAGACATACAGATGGCCAAAAAACACATGAAAAGATGTTCAACATCACTCATTATTAGAGAAATACAAATCAAAACCACTATGAGGTACTACCTTACACCGGCCAGAATGGCCATCATCAAAAAGTCTATGAACAATAAGTGCTAGAGAGGGTGTGGAGAAAAAGGATCCCTATTACACTGTCAGTGGGAATGCAAATTGGTGCAACCACTGTAGAAAACAGTATGGAGATTCCTTAGGAAACTAAAAATAGAATCACCATTTGATCCAGCAATCCCACTCCTGGGCATCTATCCAGAGAAATCCATGACTCAAAAAGACACATGTACTCCGATATTCACTGCAGCACTCTATACAATAGCCAAGTCATGGAAACAACCTAAATGCCATCGACAGAGAAGTGGATAGAGAAGATGTGGTACATACACACAATGGAATATTACTCAGCCATTAAAAGAAACGAAATAACAGCATTTATAGCAACGTGGATGGACCTAGAAATTATCATGCAAAGTGAAACCAGTCAGACAATGAGATACCAGCATCAAACGCTACCATTTACATGTGGAATCTAAAAAAAAGACAAAATGAACCTCTTTGCAGAACAGATACTGACTCACAGACTTTGGAAAACTTATGGTTTCCAAATGAGACAAGTTGGGGGGTGGGGGAATGCCCTGAGGGTTTGGGATGGAAATGCTATAAAACTTGGTTGTGATGATTTTTGTATACCTATGATTGTAACAAAATTCATTAAATAATTAAAAAAAAAGGATCCAGCATTGCCGTGAGCTATGGTGTAGGCCGCAGACGCGGCTCAAATCTTGAATTGCTGTGGCTCTGGTGTAGGCTGGCGGCTACAGCTCTGATTAGATCCCTAGCCTGGGGACCTCCATATGCCGTGGGTGTGGCTCCATCCCCCACCCCCGTCCAAAAAAAAAAAAGAAAAAAAAAACAACCCTTTGCAAAGTGGGCTTCTTGAGAGTAATACTATTTCATCACCATATATATAGTCATTATTTAAAATAGTTTCTCAACAAAAGTGTTATAAGATGCATTTAGAATAATGAATCCAGGAGTTCCTGTTGTGGTTCAGTGGTAACGAACATGACTAGTATTAATGAGGACGCAGGTTTGATCCCTGGCCTGGATCAGTGGGATCAGTGTTGCTGTGGCTGTGGTGCAGGCCGGCAGCTACAGCTCAATTCAACCCTTAGCCTGGGAACGTCCATATGCCTTGAGTGCAGCCTTAAAAAGACCAAAAAAAAAAAAAAAAAAAAGGGTGCCCTAAAATAATGGATCCAAAAGAATTAAATAATTTCCAGTTTAACGGATGTTCTTAATTTCTACTGCTTTTTTCTCCTTTATATTGGCTTAGTAAGTGGGAACATCGACAGATTGGCTACTTGCTTGAGTAGCTTTAACAGGTCATGTTGTTCCCAGCCAAATGTCTCTGCCTCATTTTACCTCTGCTCTGCTCACTTCATTGTTTGCTGTGAAGCTATGGCTTTTAGGAATTACATTATTTGTGTATTTGTAAATTTATGTACTTACATAATTTGTGCCTGTTCTAGATACGAGGAACATTCTATTGACTCTATCCATTCTGTTGATAAATAGCAAGTTGCTTCTTCTTTGCTCTACATCTATTTTCTTGCTTGCTCAGCTGATTCGAAGATCCAGATAGAATTCTTGACCATTAAAGGTCCTTGAAGATAAGCACTATTTTTAATTCACTGTTGTAGCCGTAGAATTTGTTGATTCAATGAGCACAGTTTTGAACTGGAGCCAGATACACATTTACGCACCATAAGGAAATGAACTTCTATGTGTCGGTCACAACGGGTAATAGTGCTGCACCACGGCATATAGAAGTTCTCTAGCTAGGGGCTGAATTGGAACTGCAGCTGCTGGCCTTTGCCACAGCCACAGCAATGCTAGAGCCTTAGCCCACTGAGTGGGGCCAGGGATCAAACCTGCGTCTTCACGCATGTTAGGGTTTGTTATTGCTGAGCCATGACGGGAACTCCAGGTAATTTTCATATATTATTTAATTACTCAACAGCAACATTATTGAGATAGATTCCATCATTTCAGCTTTACAGATAAGGTAATGGAGGTTTACGAGAATAATTTCCCTCACCTAATTATTTCCCTAATCAGAGAGGGAAGGTCAACTACAGATCTTCTGGACTTCAAAGCCCAAGCTCTTTCCTCTTTGCTTAACTTGCGCAAGTTTTGTTAGATGTTTTCACAGAAATTCACAAAGAGATCTGTTTATCAGATCCTTGTTTGGGAACTTTAAAAGAAAACAATCAGGTAACTACTGACTGTTTATTAACCACAAACATAAAAATCCAATTGACTCTTTAAGGTGATAAAATTATGTGTTCTCTGCCAGCTAAGATCTTAACAGAAAAGAGCAACCAGAGGGAGTTCCCACTGTGGCACTATGGGCTGAGGATCTGGTCTTGTCTCTGCACTGGCTCGGGTTGCTGCTGAGGTACAGGTTTGATTCCTGGCCCAGAAGAGGGAGTTAATGATCCAGCATTGCCACAGCTGTGGCATAGGTTGCAACTGTGGCTCAGATTTGATCCCTGGCCAAAGAATTTCCATATGTCGTCAGTGTGGCCAAAAAATAAAAAATAAAAAAAAGGAGCATCCTACTACCTATGATAATCTTTTCTTAATATTAAGATGCTTTCTATTTTGATATTAAAAGGGCACACCTGAAAGTTGTGGTTGACTTCAGGATTTATGTTCATACATACGTCTCCTAAAATCCAAAGCCATTCCTATTTGATGATTTTTATGACAAAAGCAGGGCATATCTTTTGAAACAAGTTATTTTCCTTGACCAAGGAAGGTAAATGGAATGACAGAGTATAACTTCGCTTATTATTCCTCCTTATCTCAGCCATTTTGTCTGTGTGGCTGCTACTTAATTTGGTATATTAATTAAGTCTTTATTTTTGTTGAAATGTTCTACCTGACCCTGAACTGTCCTTCAGTCAACACACACCATCCTCAAACTGTCTGCCATCCTTAGAGGACATGCTGCATTGTACTGGCAGCTTAATGTTGATCGACTGTCACAGCTGAAGCTTCATTCATCAGATGGGAAGTGGCCTCCTGTGGGCAATTTTGATGGTTACATAAACAGAGTGATTTGAAGAAGCTCATCTAGGGTTGCTGTCTTGAGCGGGGCGTGAACCTATGAAGTATTAGAGGTTAGCGTCAACCCATTCTATGCAACTCAAGAACTTGGTTATATACCAGGACAGTTATCTGAGGCCTTACAGAGCTGGGGGATGTTGAGTAGGTAGGCCACACCATGCCTCTTGAACGAAGGGAAGATGCTCACTGAACACTGTCTATGATGCCACAACAGAGTCAAAGAAGTGGACGGGTCAAAGGCCACAGGGCTCCTCCCCAGGCCAGGAACTGTCTTCAAGCTGAGTCTGCTTTTCAAATGACCTCCCTGGTTCTGTTTTGTATGGCTTGTTTCCGTGAGAACTAGATTTAAACATTCCTTTTAGGAAACAGATTCAAAAATGCAATCATTTCAAAGTCTTTCTCATGCTAAACTATAATTGGTAGCTTGACCTACACATATACTGACAACCAAAGCTTCCTTGAAGACAAACACTGCATTTTAGCTGATTTTGTACCCCTAGAATCCAACACAAAACCTGGCACATATCAGGTATTTAAGACCACACTTGTTGGATGAGTGAATGGATTAGTGATATCATAGACCAGTTTGGCCACATTCACATTTTATTTAGAGTTCTTATCCTCCCCTCCACCTGCAAAGAAAATCCAAGACCGGTTGGCAATGTATCTCTAGTTCTGTCTATAATTTTTTGAGGGTAGTTTCACCAAAAAAGATAAAATATGGGATAAAAAGCAAAGATTCACCTCAAAGTAGTCAAGAAATAATTGGCAAAAAGTGCATTTTTTGCAAAGTTCAGGATTAGGAATTATCCAGAGTTCCAGAAAATGAGATTGTCCTTAAAAAGTTGTTATACTTTGTCTGCCTTTTGGTGGAACAAGGTAAAAAAAAGGAGAAGCCTAAATAAAAAGAGAAGAAAAAAGAAGAAAAAGAATGAATTTGGGCCACTCCTTCATTGTATAGTTACACGTTATACGCGGCCGCGAATAATGGAACCTTCTGTGCCCCCACCCCAGCAAGAACCCTTCTGAAATCTTTGTGTATATGCTTGTAATTTGTCTGGGGAAATTAACATGGTGGGGCATTTGCCAGATCCTCTTTTCCTTCTACTTCAATGAAAACAATATTTTCAGGTGAGGAGACAGCTTTGATTATGAAACTGACAGCAACAATTTCACTTTAATATTTTTCCCCTCTATTCTTCAAGCAGGGCGCTCTTTTTCCACCACATCTGTGGAAAAAAATAGACTTACACATTGCTATGTGAAATAAATGTATTCTTATATGAAATCAACTAAAAATACTTGCAAAAGTTTTTCTGTATGGATCTATATAGCTCTTTCGATATTTCTATAAAATCAGCCTCAGAATGGTTTTCCAGGAAGCAAGGGTATATATGTGTGTGTGTTCTCAGAAAATACATATGTAAATATATATTTTCCCTAGAAATAATGTATGAGTGTACACACACACACACACACACACACACACACACACGTTTTCTGGAACACTGGAAATGGTTTCCAGGAAGCACTTGTGGCTTAGCGATATGCCCTATCCTACTTTGCTCCAGGGATTGCTTGCTGTCCTTTGCAAAAGCAGGTCCTAGAAGCAGGAGAGGGGCCAGTGCAAGGCTGGACTGCACTGCATGTGAAATGCTGTGACTGCTCAGAGTCAAGGCTCTGGGTTAATTTCAACACCTAGGCAGATCATTCCAAGAAACACAGTCTGAATGGGCAGGTTCATTTTAAGGCTTTGATCTCATGTCTCATGCACAGGACCATGGCTTGGGAAATGGATTGTTCCTGTTCCCAGTTTACACAGCTGCCTTTTCTGCTGGTAACAGTCTTCTCCAGAAATGTAGCTCAATAGTTACATACATGAATTAAAAAAATATATGATGTTTCCCTTCCTATTGCTATTGCTTTTGTACCATAGGTTGGGTAAGGTTTAAAACAATTACCTCTTCCTCATTTTTCATTTTTCAGTAGATTGAGTATACAGATGTTTGCAAATACATCCTGGTTCTAACAGAGCCTTTGGGTTTAGAAATGATGTTGGCGATGGATGGCAATTTAAAATGCATATTGCTGTCCATCCCTGATTTTATTCTAATTGGAGCTGACCCACTGGGGGAGGGTAGGGAGCCTAGCTGCATACAAAACCAGCTTTAGCTGAACTGGTTTTTCTCCTGAGAATGAGGGAAACCGACAATGTGAGTTTTCCCATGTCTATGAAAAAAAGGAAACTTTGAAAACAAACTGGTTGAATTTATTCAGTCACAAAGTTTTAAAAAAGGTAAGTTTTTATGCTTGGCAGTTGGAAGAAATGGGATGCAATGGTATAAAAATTAAATTTAAGATTTGAGGCTGATGGGCATTATTAGATAATGGTGATGAGGTCAAAAAGTAGAAAAACTTAGGGTCAGACATAAACACCAAGGTAAAGCAAACCCTCAAAGTCAAATAGTTTAACTGGAGCTCTGGGTGTTCTGAGTCTTCTGGCTATGTCTCCTTTCTCTTGCTCCTTAGCCAATATCCACATATTTTTCTTTTTTAGTGATGATAATTAGCGAAGGCACAGGGCAACCACAGTTCTGATCATCAAGAACACTCTTTCCAAAAGACATTTTGCTTTTTAATTATTTTACACTTATGCATGTAAACCTGATACCCCAGAGTTTATTTCCCATTAAATGACAGAAGTAAACCATAGAGATAACTCAGGAATAGTTAGGGAGATGATGACTTTCTGCATCTCCATTGATACTGGGAACTGGTGTCTCTCTGCTGACACAGAATTACATCACCCAATCCAAGGAGCTTCCCCATTTTCTCTAAAGCTTACAGCCACATACAGCCTCAAGCCATTTAAGGGGAATTAAGGACTATGACATTTAGCTTTAACACACCTTGAGATCCAGCTTATCATTCAGATTTAACAGGTAAGGGGATTGACTTCATAGAAAGTGAATAACTTGCCTATGGTTACACATCTAGCAAGTTCTAACTATTAACTACTATGCTGTACTGTCCTTTAATGCTTTCTACTCATACCTTAGCTGGAAGAAAGATTTGGAAAAGGAACTTAGCATTTTTATTTAAAAAAATCACTCTGGAGGATGGGAACATGATGAGTCTATGAAGGTTTGGCAGATAGAGGGCTGTGGTTTCGATGGAAGAGGGGTCTTTGAAATGCTCTACATCAGCGCTGTCCAGTAGAAATTCAATGTAAGCCACACTCAGAGTTTTAAATCCTCTTGTAGCCACATTAAAAAATAGTGGGACTGTTAATAATATATTGTATTTAATTTAATATACCCAAAATATTGTTTCAAAACGTAATCTTTATAGAAATAATTAGACAATTTTACATATATTCTTTCATCCTAAGTCTTCAAAACCTACTAAATGTTTTATGCTTATAGTAGGTCTCAGTTTCAACTACCCCCATTTAAAATGTTTGATAGCCACATGTGTAGCTAGTGGCTACCATACTGGACAGTATAGCTGTTGGGTACAAGAAGGGAAAAATCAAGTATTTGCCAACTTCAGCTGTTTTCTCCAGCCTCTGGAGAGGCTGTGCTTTAGAATTATTCTGGAAGCTTTTAAAGCATACAGATGCCTACATTCTATCTCAAACTACTAAATTTAAATTTCTGGGAATGACCTTTGGACATGGCTGAGCAAAGAGGAACCTGAAAACTCACATTTCCAGTTCAACCCCCTTAGAGTAAAAAACAACATGAGCTTGGTGGAAATGTGCCCTCTACCCATCTCTTTTAGGAACCTGGAGAGCTGCAACACTGAAGATTTTGTCTTTTAAGATACAAGTCATTTCTTGCCTTTAGACATTTGAGTGATTGTTTGGAAAATTATTTCTTCTTCTGAGTTTTTCTGAGTTTAAGTGATGCAATGGACAGTGGAGATAATTTAGCCAGAGGGATCATTTCATACCGTATATCATATTGTGTAACTCCTTTGCTCAAAACCCTGGAAGTCATCTCCACCTCCTTCTGAGCAGAAGCCACTCCCCCACCGTGACCCATGGCCACACCCTACAAAATCCAGGCTTCTCTCCCCATTCCCAGCCTCATTCGTTTCCTCATCTCATACCCTTCTATTCTTTCCACTGCTGCTCATTCTACTCCGTCCTCAATAGCCTCCTATGTTCTCTGGGCACCCACATCAGACCAAGAGATAGAACCCAGGCATCAATATTTTCAAGAAGTTATGCCTGCTTTGGGGAGAAAACCCTCCTCCAGGGCAGTGTGTGGACTGCATGGTCTTCAGGCTTTCTTCCTAGGTGTTTTCTCAACACAGGTTCTGCTAAGCACTAGGCAGCAAAGAATTCAGGTCACACTTCCTAACTAGCACCTGAAATGCAAATACTTTCTGGAGCTTTAACCACCTGCTAAGACAAAGGTGGGGTTGGAATGCTCAGTCAAGCGTTTGTGCACCTAACAAGGACATAGCTGAGAAGATGACCATTGCACCATAGATATGGCCCAGGGAGTACCTGGATGTAAAGACCAAGCATCCTCAAGAAACTATTATGGACTGCTCCCGTTAGGGGAGGACAGTTCCTGTCACAAAGGTCGCATCATATCGGCAGAGCAGGAACACAGTATTTAAGCTGGGGAGATTTTAAAGGGGCTGCAGCAGACATGGTCTTAGCCATTAGGAAGAATGTAAATGAAGCACTGGAGGAGTTGCTTTAAAGCATATAAAGGGACTAAAAATCTAAACTAAATGCCTGATAGTTTAAAATCCTTTATAAAAGTTTCACAGATTTTTTTTTTTCTTTTAACTTCTTGGATAATTCCCCATTGCTAAACCTACCACCTCAAATACAGAATGCAATCGGCTTCCCAGCCCTGGCCTGAGGCTTCAAAAGATGCAGCACAGAGGCAATAATCAGTCCCTGCTCCTCCTTGGGGGAGCTGGCTTTGCATAGCTGACAGCAGTCCCAGTTGCACCAGCCCAGGGAAACCCATTCCAACCCAACCATCAGCAGTGTTATGGGCCAACTTGATGTTCCCTTAACGTGGGAGTCAGAAGTCTCATTTTACAGCTTCTGTCAGGGAGGCATGTGTGCAGGAAAAGGGTACGGGGTCAGGCTCCAGTGGCTCCAGCTGGAAATAAACTTTTAGCTTTTCTAGAGCTTCAGGGAAAACTCAAGCAATGACCACACATATGGAAGGTGGAGCACGAATCTCTGCTGTGCGGGTTGGGGGATAAACTTTGGGACACGACTGATAGGGGTACTAGTTTTAAGGAGCTTTTCAGGTGGGACAGTTAAATGGCTAGGCTAATCCCCATTGCCGCTCTCCATCAGTCCTGGTTTGGAGGCGGTTCGCTTTGATCACTGGCTGAAAGAATGTGGGGAGCTTCAGAGGCTCAGGCCTGTCAGGATTACTGCAATGCCTGTTTTTAATTTAATTTAATTTTTCTTTTTGTACGTGTGCATTATGGTTATGATCAGAAAAATAAATCTTTGTCCAGAATGAGACATGTTTTGTCACTGGCAGTGGCTTTGATCGTTTGAACTCCAAAGCTTTATTTTGTATACTGGCTGTCCCTTTGCTGTGAAAAATGTGAAAAAGAATGAAATGACATTTTGGCTTTGTTTCTGGGATTTAAAAGAAATATTTTAGAGAGAACTTTTCTTGTTGGGTTACCTTTTTTTTAATTTCTGTATTGCTGCAGGCTTTTTATTTCATTTTTGTTTTAATGTATAGTTTCAGGATTATGCAATACATGAAAGGTCGTGCACTGCATTTTTTCCAAGTAAGTATCTATATGTGGATAAACAAATCTTAAACAATTAGGGAATCAGTCTAGGAAAACTGGGTTCTAGATCAAGAAATATGATGTCAAAATAAAAAATAGACTCATTATTAAAAATACACATATTTGGTCAGGCACCCGAATTTTCCATGCAGATGCAAGGGAATGCTATTTGAAGTGAATTTATGGTCAATTTTCAGTATAAAAGAATAATTTTCCCTATGTATAAAATCATATTTCACAGTGTACATTGTCAGCAACACAGACGCCTGGGACAATGTTATGAGAGTCTCAGTCACAGAAAAAATGAAGTTCTGACTTGGATTACTTAATGAATATCACGGTTTTGAACTTACTCCGTCACTGAGTACTTCTGATTTTAAAAAATAGCATCTAAGAGGCAGGAAATGTCAGTGTGATACTTTGTTCTGATAACTCCTTACACAAACTGAAAGAAGACCAACTGCATTTAAGTGGGATGGAAAGCTAGTTATACTTTGTGAATTTAACCCTGGTGGGGAAGAAACTCTTAAAGGTCAACTATTTCTATGGAGATAATTTTCACCATCTCCATTGTGTTCTTAAGTTGGTTTCTCAGTTTTTTCTCCCTTATTTTTCTTCCCTAGGAGTGGGAGCTCATGTTAAACATTTCTCAAACTAGTAGACTCAACGGAAAAGCTGGTTCTTAAAAATATTCACTCATTCAATATTTACAAAATAGACCAACTTTGAGCCAGACCCTGTGCTAGGGGTTGGGATAAAAGATGAAAAGATACCAGGCCCTGTCTCTAAGGATTTTACAATTAGACAAGGGGTGCAAATATAAGAGAGAGAAAGGAAAGCCATGTCTATATCAGGGGCCCAGGACAGGTAGCACTGAGCTCATTACTAAAGGAGGAGTCGGTGGCTGGCTGCTGATCATGTGCTCCGTGAGTATATAAGTTGTGGCTCTGCTTTCCAGCACCCTAAGATCACTGTGGAGATGAAACTAATAAAGGAGAGAAGATAAGACAGAATAATTCGAATGAGATAAGACAAGATAGTTTGTTATTAAACGTTAAGCCCTGGAGTTCCACGGTGGCCTAGTAGTTAAGGACTTGGCATTGTCACTGCTGTGGCTTAGGTTACTGCTGTGGCGAGGGTTTGATCCTTGGCCTGCATGCCTCAGGCATGGCCAAAACATGTTAAGCTTTTTGATACATGGCGCATAAATACTCAAGGCTGGAGTCATTTAAAAGCTATCTGGAACAAAGCCTCCAGAGAGGACTGGAGGAGGCAGAGGGAAATTGGGAGGCCGTACTCTGCAGGGTGAGCGGGAAAGAGAAGCAGAGCTGGGAGCGGGGCAGATGGACCCGAGTGCACATGGAACAATGAGAGGGTGGTCTGAGCAAGGGTGGCTTATGTTCATGATGAGTAACGGGAAATGAGGTTGGGCCAACCCAACCGCAGCAGAAGGTACGTCCAGGCCAAGGGCCAGACGAAGGACAGAGGAGATGCCTGGAAAGGATAGAGAGCATTGACAGCCAGGCTGCAGGGTAGCCAGGGAGAAGGCCTGGCACAGAGCAGGGGTTAGGAGACCCGAGGGCTGGTCTAGGCTCTGCCACCTCCAACCACAAGCATCTTTTCAGGCCTCAGAGCATCTCATCAGGGCCACATGATGATTTTAAGGGGCCCTGGCATATGTGTCTTTGTGAGCCTTTTTCTCCCTAAAAAATTATTTTACATCTGTGTTGGTATAAAGATGAATACATTAATATTATACATTAAAATGATTTCTTCAACCTAGAAGTTCATTATTTTCTTATGATTTTTAAAGAAATGAACATATTTCTGTGGGACTCTAATGCTACCGTGGGCCCTGTGGCCACCCTGGCTAATGACTAAGTTGGCCCTGGTCCTCCTTGTGCCATGGCAGTGGAATGGAGTTGGAGTCTAACAACTTTACCTTCCTCTGAAGTGTGTAATTTGGTGCCAACTCCTCAGTCTGTACAGTATGGTCAGGCTGGCATGTTCAAAGCCTAACATTTGATCTGCAAACAATCACAGGAGTAAAATACTGGCAGAAAAAGGAAAGATAATGAATTAATTTCTGGGGTAATTTTAGAATAATAGGTGAACATCTTTTCAACCCCAAAAATGTTTTCATTAAAAGACAAAAAAAGAATCATCTTTTTTTTAAAATAACAATTAGATTGTTTTCAAGTAAGAAACGTGCTCATTATAAAAAACTCAGCAGCCAAAGATGCAAATAACTTTATAATCTCTTTTGCTACTTTTACGGGAAAAAAAATCATATTTTACAAAAAAGTAATAGGGAATAGAAACTGAAATGGAACTAAAGGAACTGCTAAACTTTGAATAAAATAAAGTTAAGAAAGCATGATTTCAATGCCTTCTCCCCCGTTCTGTTCCAAACTCAAAGTATTGGGCATCCATGCTTCCTAATTTGTGGTTTGTGGTAATGGCCAAGTCCATGTTTCATTGAAGATAGATTTTTTTGGTCTTTTACTTCATTCTTTTTGATATCAGTGGCTTTGAGGGAGAGGAATAGAAATGTTTTTATTCTCCTATTTTTTATTTTAATTTTTCAGCAACCATTTTAATGCGGTATTTAAGTTTATCATTTTAAAGGATGACATACATAGCCTAAGAACTCAATTCATTTGACAAGGCTTAAAACACATAACAGAAGTCCTCCCTCTACCTTCCTGACTCCAATTCCCACTCTTTAGAGCCTTCTTTTTCCCCCTGACATTAACTCCCTATTTCTAAGTAATAAGCTTATATTGTTATTCTTGATCATATATATTTTATAGAATTTGCATCTATATTCCAGTGTAATCTTTTATTTCTTCTCTTGCCTTGTATTCTGTGTACCCATCACTCACTAGTCCTCTGCCTCTCAGCTGGAAGTGTAACTCTCCTTCCTGTAAACAGAGTAAACTGTTGAATATTTTCCTTGGAAAGGTCACTCTGAACTATCCGTCTTCCTTTATCGAGGAGAGCTGGTTGCTCTCTTGGCCTCTTGCATAGCTATTGTCCTTGAATCTTCTTTTACCACCATCCTTGAAGATTTTAGAATTTTGTATTTATAGCTGGTAATCTGAAATCTTAAGCTTTAAATTCATGTGTTTTTTTTCCTCCTTCTTTCTTTTATGTTGAGCCCTGGTAATTTATAAACTCGTGCCCTTCAGTTCAGGAAACTGTGATATTGTCTTGATTCATTTTTCATTTATTTGATTATTTCCTTCATCTTTCTTCTTTTCTTTTTATGGCTGCACCTGCAGCATATGGAAGTTCCCAGGTTAGGGATGGAATTGGAGCTGCAGCGTCAGCCCAGGCCACAGCCATAGCAATACCAGATCTGAGCTGTGTCTGTGACCTACACTGCAGATTTCAGCAATGCTGGGTCGTTAAACCACTGAGCGAGGCCAGGGAATGAACCTGAATCCTCACAGATGCTACGTCTGGTTCTTAACCTGCTGAGCTACAATGAGAACTCCTCTCCAACCTTTTTCTACATTCTCTTTTTCTAGATTTTTTTTTTTTTGTCTTTTTGCCTTTTCTAGGGCTGCACACTCAAAGCATATGGAGGTTCCCAGGCTAGGGGTCTAATCGGAGCTACAGCTACCGGCCTACACCACCACAGCAACGCGGGATCCAAGTTTCGTCTGCAACCTACACCACAGCTCACAGCAACGCCGGATCCTTAACCCACTGAGCGAGGCCAGGGATTGAACCCGCAACCTCATGGTTCCTAGTCAGATTCGTTAACCGCTGCGCCTCGACGGGAACTCCTCTAGATCTTTTATTATCTATATTTGAACTTACTGTTTTCCTCCTCTTTATATCTTTTCTGTTTTTCTTAATTCATATTTTCTGCATAATTAAGTAAATTTCATCTTCAAAATCTTTTAAGTTTCTGCTATCAGATTTTAATTTTCAAAATGTTTAATTTCCACGGAAAAAGATGTGGTATATATACAATGGAATATTACTCAGCTACACAGAGAACAAACCAATGCCCTTTGCAGCAACATGGATGGACCTGGAGATTATCATACTAAGTGAACTAAGTCAGAGAAAGACAAATATCACATGATATCATTTATATGTGGAGTCTCATATTGGACACAAGTCAACATATCTATGAAACAGAAATAGACTCACAGACATAGAGAATAGCCTTGTGGTTGCCAAGGATGGACTGGGAGTATGGGGTTACCAGATGCAAACTATTACATATGGGATGGATAAGCAACAAGGTCCTACTGTATAGCACAGGGAACTATATTCAATATCCTGTGATAAACTATAAGAATATGAAAAGGAAAAGAATATGAAAAGGACAAATAATATATAAAACAATCACTTTGCCATACAGAAGAAATGGACACAAAATTGTAAATCAACTATACTTCAATAACATTTTAAAATATTGTTAATGTCTAAACTCGGAATTGCATGGCCAGAGGGCATATTTCCCTTCTTTTTCAATGGAAGCAGTATCTTCTCTTATCTCTATGAAATGTTTTCCAAAGATGACTGCCCCAACAGCTCTCATTCCCCATCCCTAGAATCTGGGCAGCCCGTGAACTTGCTTAATCCAACTGGACATGGCCTCCGAGGCTGGGTTACAAATGGCCAAATGTGACCCCTGGACTGGGTTACAAATGGCAAGGTGACTCCTGCCTGGAGAACTGGACAAATCACATCAGAGCCATGATTAATCAGGAAAGCAGCTGCCTCCCCAAGTCTACCTTGGAGGAAGCCACAAGGAGGAGCCTGGGGTTGATTGGGGGAGCGAGAAAAGCCTGGCCACCTCCTGGTTCCTCCGGGTCCAGCTGCCATGTGACTGCAGGCCTCTTAGTGCTCCAAACCAGAACTGCCCACAGAGCCCTTCCAAATCCTGGTCCACAGAAACCATCAGAGATCATGAAAAGCCCACTATGTTAAGCCACTAAGTTTTGGGAGCAGTTTGTTATGCAGGAAATAAATGTTCTCAAAGAGCAAAACTTGAAAATTCATAAAAGACTGAATTCTAGTAATAAAGACATTGAAAGCTGTACAATTTTACTGTAGTTTAATGTAACACGGAGAAGGTGAAGTGTCCAAATCCTTTCTACATTTGGAAATAGGAGAATGTCTATTAGGCAGGAAATAGAGTACACCTATTCATTTTAGTTTTGCTTTCAAAAGTCACACACGCTTATTGCTAAAAAGAAAAAAGAAAAAAAAAGGAAAAGAAAACTTTTATAGAGAAAATGGCAGGATAGCTCTACTATCCTTCCCTTCCCCACTCTGTCACACTGCCTTTGAGGTAACCTCTAGAGGTAACTAGTGCCAATAGTTATAAAACTTTTTTTTTTTTTAATGGCCGCATCTGTGGCACATGGAAGTTCCCAGGCCAGGGACTGAATCCAAGCCACAGCTGTGTGTGACCTATGCCACATCGACATCAATGCTGGATCCTTAACCTGCTGCACCAAGCCAGAGATTGAACCTCTGCTTCTGCAGTGACCCAAGCTGCTGAGGTCTGATTCTTAACCCACTGTGCCAGAGGGAAAACTCCAGTTTATAAAATCTTAAAAAAAAAAAAAAAGACTAAAAGGATTACACGAATATTTTGCTCCATATACTGATACCATTCATGTTGATAACAATCCTGTGTGCACGTGTGTGTGTGTATAGTGTGCAAGGTCTATGTTATAACACGCACATACATGATTTTTTTTCTGCCAGGATTCTCCTTCACCACTGTAAGAGATGTCAACAATGGGAATATTCGGTGCATTTTGTAGCAGGGAGGCATTATTGCTTATATTAATGGCAAAGAAGAGTGGGTTTGCCTTCTTTCCCAGATAAAAGAAAAACAAACGAGTGTGCCTACATACAAAATGCTACACATAGCATCATGCAACCATTTACCATCACGGACGGTGTCTGAACTGCAGAAATCTTTCTGAGTAGGGTGCTTGCCCAGGAAACACATGGGTTTTTTAATATAAACACAATCAAACATTACATACTCTGATTTTTAAGCTTAATAATATATCGTGGACATTTTCTCATGTGAATAAATGTCTATCTCACTCTTTCTAATAGTTATGCACTGCCATTCAATAGTAATTCCTCTACTGATAGATATTTAGTTTTTCCCCCTACATTTCATTATCACAGAAAATGATGCACTGAGGGTTTGGGATGGAAATGCTATAAAAATTGAGTTGTGATTACTTTTGTACACCTATAATTGTAATAAAATTCATTAAGTAATGGGAAAAAATAAATAAAATGAGAAAAAATAAAATTTAAGTAACTAGAAAAAGAACAAAGAGCTCAAAAGCTGGTTGAAAGAAGGAAATAATAAAAATATCAGAAATAAAAAGAATGATGCTGTGATGACTGTTCCTCTGAATATATATTTCTCTAATACTAGTGTTTCTCTAGATTTCCTGAGTGTAATTAATGGATTAATAGAATACACATAGGTTATGCTTTGATAGATAATATTCACCTGACTTCTAACAGTTCATTTCCACACAATCTCTTTTGAAGTTAGCATTAGCTTCAGGTTCCCTTCCTGTCCACCTGGGGGCGCAAGCAACAGGATCTTCTGAACCTGGATGGTGACTTCGCCTTCATTCACGTGGCTGGTGCAGGCTCCGAAGCCCTTTATCAGGCCATTCTCAGCAACACATCAATCTTGCCAGAACTTTCTTTTGAGTTCTTTGTTCTCCAGTAATTAATGAAGTGCAAATTAAAATGATAGAGAACAATTTTGGGCTTATTATTTTCACAACAATGGAAAAAAGAAAACACCACTGAGAGCGTTTGGAGAACCGAGGCTTCTCATATATTGCATGCACACTGGCATTGTGTTTTGGGAAATTAGATTGGTCCCACACATAGAAAGTCATAAACATTTTATATCCTCTAACCCTACCTCTCCACATGTGGTAATCCATCCTAAGTAAATAATGTAAAATACTGAAATGCCATTTACAAACACATTCACCACAGCATTATTTACTATAAAAAATTGGAAATGCTTTCAAGAGCAAAAACAGAAGTTGCCCTTTCCCTGCTGTGAGATACTCAGGATAAATAAATTTTGGTCAGTTCACTGGATGGAGTATTACATAGTCTTTTTAAATGATGAGTGAAAGACTAAGTGGTTTCAAAGAAAAATGCTCATGCCATATATACTATTGGCATGCTGCTAATGATACAGAGTACATTATAATCATGTACATTGATCTTAGGAACTTGGAGTACATCTTCCTATAGTACAATATTCTAACAGGGATCAATACAGGTTTATTTGGTAATATAACTAAATTATGGCAATCATACAATTAATCTGAATCCTAGGTCTTAGTAGCAAGGAGACTGTCATAAAGTAGGAGGATAAGTTTCCTCTCTCTTTGCCTGGTCAGGGCTGGTCTTGGCAAGACCATGAAAGAAGGAGGTCTGCTTTGACTGTCTCCTGCCTGCTTGGTTCCTTCCTCCTCTTACTAAGACACTCTTCTCTGTCTTCACAGAAGTCACCTTAACCACCTTCTCAAAGCTTTCCCAGTGTCTTCCTCACCCCTAAATTATACCTGGCTCCATTAAGATTAAATCCACCATCACATGACAAAGAGTAACTGCCTCTCCATCCTCCCAAACCCACCGCTGCTAAGTCAAAGGATGTTCTGTCACATGAGGCATCAGGCCACAGGAAAGAAACAAGCAAGTCAGTCAGTTCAGAGGAAATCATTTTGGGTGGAGAGAAGTTAGTCTCCAAGTACATTCCTTAGACTATGCCTACCCTTCCACATTTTCTTCTTTTTGAACTCACAGATGCTCTAAAAATTTAACTTAAAAAAGTACCAACCATTCCTTCAATATAATGGTGGTGAGTAACTTTAGTAATGTGTATGTATGTGTGTGCTGGGCTGGGGTAATATCAGCGATAGGAAGGGGAGAAACTGGGCAGGGCAGATAATTATTTATAGGTTTCTTTTTTTTTTAATAAAAGAGGATGCCTACTGCTATGGTCTGCATGTTTGTGTTCCCCCCCAAATTCACAGGTCTACATGTCGGAATCCTGCTGCCCAAAAGCGCCCAAGGTGATGGCCTTAGAAAGTGGGGCCGTTGGGAGGTGATTAGGTCATAAGGGTGGAGCCTTCATGAATGGGATTAGTGCCCTTATTAAAGGGACCCCACTGAGCTCCCTAGTGCCCCCTGCTGCATGAGAATACAATGAGAAGTCAGTAACCAAGAAGATGACACTCAGCTGACGATGGCACCCTGGTCCGGGACGTCCAATCTCTAGAACTACAGAAACACAACTTGTTGTTTATAAGCCACCCATCTACGATATTTTGTTACAGCAGCCAGGAGGGACTAAGATCCCTACTCTGGATTTTATCTGCTGGGCTAGCCAGCGATGCCCTGGCTTGTGAGTTTTTACTCTTGCCGAGAGGATAAATATTTTATTTGTTTCGTAATTTCCACATGATCTGTTTGCCAGGGGTAGGAATGCTCATGTTGAGATCAGAGTACTACTGTGTGGTTGTAAATGAAGGTGCTTGGGCTGCACCAAGGCCAAAGCTCACAGCGGCAGACCGAATTCCTCTCTGTTGTAACTGTGCAAGGATGTGAGGGGACAGCTGGAGCTGACCAAGTGCATCTGCCCTCCTATCTCCTTATGAAAGTGGACATAGAGATTTACTTTGGTAATTTCCATGTTTTTGGATTTTGGAATTTCAGTCACCAGAGGTGCATTATGTACAGCACAGTTTCCAGACTAGAACAGAGATATTGCAATCCTTCAGCAGCCATCAATGAGCAATTCAAAGCATGAATTTCATCAATAAGAAAACTCACAGAGCATGGTCTGTATTTACCCTGCAAATCACCTTCTTGGTTATAAAGCAATCTAGAGTAGTCTCTCACATCAGAAGAATTTATTTGGTCAGATCTTCCATGTCCCTTATTCCAGTCCTCACCTTATATATTTAGAGAGAAAGGTCTGATCTACTATTAACATGAAATCATGGATATCACATGTGGGCAGTGCCCTAAAAATACAAAGAAATGTCTTGTATCTGAAGCTTCCAGTTAGAAACTTCCAGGTTCAGTTCAACTCTGCCTCTATTTTTCTGTGCTCTGTGTGTGTGCGTGTGCGTGCGTGTGTGTGTGTGTGTATTTCCTCCATCAGCCACACAGAGAGAGCCCCAGGA
Organism: Catagonus wagneri; assembly: GCA_004024745.2. NCBI lineage: Eukaryota > Metazoa > Chordata > Mammalia > Artiodactyla > Tayassuidae > Catagonus > Catagonus wagneri. The sequence goes on from PVHT020000175.1 coordinate 2,341,963, forward strand.
AGTCAGGCAAAGAAAGAGGAAATTATTCAGGACTTTTGGGACTTAGGCCCACACTTAGTGATGCGGTAGACACAGGATAGGATGTATTACCTACCATCCATGGTACTCACTAACTTACAGGACAATGACCAAGAGATGGACTTGCTGAAAGTACTCAAGGCCAGTGTGGACATCAGGGGAAAGGGCCTGTTTGCAGGGGAGCCTAGACACGAGTAATCTATTAGCAAAACCCTCAGGACACTGTTTTAGACTGGTTCCTTTTAGATTTATGAAAGAAGTGTATAGTCTTTCAACTGAAATCATGAAGTTATTATGTGGGAAAAAGAAAGGGTGTTATTTTGGTAAACCGCATTATTTAGCTTTCTGATGATTTTAAGGCTTTGGGTTATTTCAAATTTTAGGTTGGACACTTTCACTTGTCCTCCTTGGGGTTGGGAATTTTGAAGGGGCAAGAACCTTCCGGAGTTCTTAAAGGCACAGGGAGGCCATGGTTTCCTCATGGGGACAATTTGCATCTTTGATGGAGATGGCGGTGTTAGGAGAAGACTTTCCAGCTGTCAGAAATGCCCAGATCTGCAGCGAGCCACCTCTTTGGTGCTCTGTCCTCTGTCAGACACATCTTGGACCCCATCCAGTGGGTGTGTTGGAAAGAGGACCCTGTGCTGGCATATATGGTGGAGAAAACACCAGGCTTAGAGTGAAGGTAGTTCTGATCCCAATCTGTTATTTCCTGGCCATGTGACTCTGGTCTGATAATAAACTTAGTCTTTAGAAGCTTCAGTTTCTTTATCTTCAAATAGGAGTACTAATACCTACACCACAAAATCGCTACGATGATTAAATAAAGTAAGATAGGTGAACATACTTAACTCAGTGCCTGATATAAAAGGAAGGGTTCAATAAAATGTCAGTTGAATATGAATAAATGTATTATCCTTTTCAACCCTGAGATACTTTGATTTTGTGACAAAAAGAACTTCACAAACTCCTAACAATTTAAGAGAAACTGAAGAAGTGTTGAAATAAGTCACCCAATGACATCTGAATGTTAGGGTAAAAGTTGCAAGTCTGAATAATGACAAATTCATTACGATAGTAGAAACAAAACTTTTTGCAATAGCCCTTGATATTGTTAAATTTATGAAGTGCTTTAATGACTACATGTGGCTTGTGATTCAGTAGAATACTGTGCAAAGTCACACAAGATAACATTTTTGCTTATTTCATAGGAGAGAGGGGCCTATAAATGGTCTTTTGAAATTTATAACTTGATCTACTGTTTTAATTTGGTTTACATGACTTAATTTATATTTTTAAACCAAATACAAGATTCCATTACAGAAATCACTTATGAAGGAATTATAAAAACCAACAGGCTAAAATAGACCTATTTAAAAGGGATTTAAATTGGATTACTCCAATAGTAAAGTTTTAGAAAGCATTTCACTGACAGTCTTATTAATCTCTGACTCTAAGAAGTGACTAGCAATGATCTTGAGCAAATATTTGGGTTACTTTTGGCTTACGCATGAGGAATACCTGAACTCATTAATCTGAACTGAAGCTGTCATTCTTAATGAGGGGCCAGAGAGACTGCTAATCACTTGGGATAAAGGGAAAATTTTAGACGTGGGCTTTAGAATCGAGTTGTTACTTTGTTTTTTTGGAATTCTGGGAAGTATTCAAGGAATCAAGATTATCTTCTGAAGACCTCAATAATAACCCGAAGAGGCTGCTTTAGAATCCATCTACACTTAATCTCAAGAGTATCTACTGTTCTAGCTCAAACAGTTCATAACTACTCCATGATAGAAGCAGGGATTTAATCAGGGTCATGACTGATGACAAATGCAGCTCTGCAGGCCATTGGAATGCTGAAACTCTAAGGTCCAGTGTCTTGCTGTATATTTTAATCTTTGAGCTTTTAGATAACGCAGGTTGCTGCCAGAGACATGGGCAAACACTAATGTAAACAGGTGGGATGCACAACTTTCTGCTGCCACTTAGGGCAACACTATCCATGTAGGTAGAACTCTGTGCAGGGTTTCCTGCTGGCGTTTGAAACGCAACATATTCTACTTGGCGGTCTTCTCTCTAAAGCAACCCTCAACCGAGGCCCTCTGACTTGGTAATTAATAACCTTAATAATAATTCACATTTTTAAAGCATTAATGCCTTTCAAAGTACTTTCACCTACATCAGTCTGTTTGATCCTCACAGTCCTGCAAATAATACATTTTATATAATTAATGCAATTTTAAAAGAAACGGAATGCTAAGAGGCTTGCATGATTGTCCAATTTTGTTTTCAATGATGTTGAAAGGGGAATTCAAGGTATTTTTTTGCTCCACCATTCTTAATAACATTAGCTTTCTCTTTTCAACTGAGAAAACTCAAAAAGCATGACCCCCCCCCCACATTTTTTAAAACAAAATTATCTTAGAATAATGTTGGGTGGGTCACAGGGATGGCATTGAAAGGAATAAAACATTTGCAAGGTTATTTTAGTGCCTGCAAGGGTTACGGAGAGAATGATTCACCGAGGGGTTTGAATTGAGAGCCCTTCTTTTAGCTATACTTGACCCAGCTCCTTGGGGAGTAGCACAGGAAGTAAAATTGGCCCTTGGATTGGTGAATGGTAAATTTGTAGAAGTCTAAAGGAAGCAAGTTTGTATTAGCTAAGTCTGAACTTTGGAACAGAATATTAAAATGAAATTTGGTCATGTTGAAGTTAGTAAAGAGTTCTTAGAAGTCCTCCTTTAGCAAAAAAGCAGGGATAAACTGTTATTTACATATCTGCTTATTGCTCTATCTTTGAAGTGGTATCTTTAAAGGAGTGTCTTTAAAGCAGAAATACAAAAAGAGGATGTACTCTCAAGTACATATAAAACTCCTGGGAAGCAGGAGTGAGGGAAATATCTGGGAAGATGATAGAAAAATTTTGAAAAATTCTCTGTTCTTTTTAAAATAAAAAAAAATGACTTAAAAAACAGTTTTAGATTTACAGACAAACTGAGAGAAAGATACAGAGATTTCCAATATATTCTCTGTCCCCATGCAGGCATAGCCTCTTCCATTATCAACATCCCACACTGGACTGGTACAGTTGTTACAATTACATCACTGATGTGTCAAAGATGTTGACACACGATAATCACCCAAAGTCCATAGCTGATAGTACAGTTCTCTCTTGGTGTTGTACATTCGTGAGTTTGGGTAAATGCATAATGATATGTACGTGTCATTAGAGCATCTATCATGCAGAGTACTTTCACTGCCGTAAAAATATGCTGTGCTCTGCCTATTCACTCCTTCTCCTCGCTTCTACACAACACCTGGAAACCACTGATGGTTTTATTGTCTATACAGTTTTGCCTTTTCCAAATGCCGTACATTTGGAATTATCCAGTTTCATATTGGTTTCTTTCACGTAGTAGTAATATGCATTGAAATTTCCTTCATATCTTTTCTTGGTTTGATATCTTATTTCTTCTTCTTCTTCTCCTTCCTCTTCCCCTCCTTCTCCTTCTTCTAACTTTCTTTTTTTCTTTCTATGGCCACACCTGCAGCATACTGAAGAGCCAGTGTTAGTGGCTGAACTGGAGCCGCAGCTGGGGCCTATGCCACAGCCATGGCAACAGTGGATCTGAGCCATATCTGTGACCTAAGCCACAGTTCATGGCAATGCTGGATCCTTAACCCTCTGAGTGAGGCCAGGGATCAGACCCGAATCCTCATGGAGACTAAGTCAGGTCCTTAACCTGCTGAGCCACAATGGGAACTCCTCATTTCTTTTTAACACTGAACAACAGTCCATCCCTTGGATGTTTAACAGTTCATTTATCCCTTCACCTAGTGAAGGACATCTTGGTTCTTTCCTAGTTTGGGCAGCTATGGAAAAAGCTGTAACACACATCTATGTTCAGATCTTGAGGTGGACCTAAGTTTCCAACTCCTTTGGGTAAATACCAAGGAGCACTATTGCTGGACTGTATGGTAAGAGTATGTTCAGTTTTGTAAGAAACTGCCAAACTGTCTTTCAGAGTGACTATACCATTTTGTATTCCCAACAGCAATTGAATGAGAGTTCCTGTTGCCCACATCCTTGTCAGCATTTGGCATTGTCCATGTTCCAGATTTTGGCCATTCAAATAGGTATGCAGTGGTATCTCTTGCTGTATGTAAAATACTTTGCATTTCCCTGATGACATAGGATGTGCAGCATCTTTTCACAGGTTTATTTGCCATTTATCTATCTTCTCTGGTGAGGTGTCTGTTAAGGTCTTTGGCCCATTTAAAATTTTCTCTCTTGTTTTTTCATATTAGAAATTAAAGAAAGCAAAGCTTCACAAAATACTATTGACTGGTGGAGAATAAATGGAAAAAGAGCTAAACTAATCTGAATCCTAAAATGTTTTGTCCACTATTAATTTTCCAAAGCAATCTTTTTGTAATGTTAAAAGCAAATAAGTTCTTCTTGTAAATATCAATTGTACTATTTCAAGAATAAATGGTTTTTTAGAAAATTGGGGGTATATCTTTAGATTTTAATTATGTATCTTTAAGTGGCTTTTCTTTTTGTCATACTTGAGGTTCATAGGGTCTCTTTCATCTTTAAGCTGGAGGTTCATTTATGACAAATGTTTCTTAAAGAGTTCTATCCCCTAATCAAACTTCTGCTCCCAAAATTCAGTACTACCCAGCACTTTATGCCCTCCTATCCTTGGACAGGACTTTAAGGTGAACTGATTCCACATCCAAGTGTCACTCAGCCCTTTCTGTCTCATTTTCCTTTTGGGCTGCCATTGGGTCTACCACCCTGACTTAATTCCAAGCCTCCTCTCGTTTATCTTGGTCTCACCATCAATTCACTGCTTCCCATGTAGTCAGCTTCTTTCCATATGTGTTCCATACCTCACCATACTTGTACTCAGTGCATATTAAGGAAATTAAATTCCTGTTAATGATCAGGCCACTTGATCTTATTTCATTCATTCAGAACATAGACAGGTTATATTTCCCTGCCAGTGATTCAGTTTCATTGAGAACCTCTGCCTTATAGAACTTAGGTGGCTTAGAAACCACCTTAGATTTAGTGAACTCATCACTTGGAAGGTCAGCTAGAGAATATCGTCAGGCTGGGCTAGACATGACACTGTATCATGTGCTCAGGCCTCTTAAGAACACGGAGGTAACACATTTAACATGCCAAATTTAGGGATGGCTCAGAGAAAGCAGTTAGGTCTAGTCATTTCTGTTTCCTTAGGGTTTTGTCTTTACTAGAGGAAAAAAAAAGCAAAACACCCATTTATCTAAATCAACCGTTATTACAGTCAGTTGCAATTGGTGGAGGTAAAAATAGGTGAATGGGTTCAGAGCCATGATGCTCTATAAAATGAGTGGATTAAAAAACAGCTCAAAACCACTCAGGCTAAATCATTCAAGAGAGTGAATTTCTCCTACACTCAGCAGTACAGCATGCAGAACTGTATCCAGTCCTTTGGGATAGAACATGATGGAAGACATTATAAGAAAAAGGAAAAAAAATATGTATGATTGGGTCACTTTGCTGTACACCCGAAATTGACACAATGTAGATCAACTATACTTTAATAAAATAAATAAATTGTAAAAAATGAAAGTGAATATCGTCTAGTCAAGGGATGCTTAGAATGAGTCCAAATGCTAAGGCCAGAGCTGCCTGTTGGCAATGACAACCATAAGAGAAGGTTGTGGAGAAGAGAAACTGCACATCAACAACAAGGCCCTACTGTACAGCACAGGGAACTATATTCAATATCCTATGATAAACCATAATGGATAAGAACATTGAAAAAATAATTAAAAAATAAAAATCACCGCTGAGCACTAAAAAGAAAAAAGAACAAAGAAACTGCACACCAGATGTAGGTCTTTATGTCCTATATGTGATAGCATACTCAAAGGCAATGTGAAAGGTGATGATTGACCATGCTTACAAGGGGAGTCAAAAATGTGGGGAATTTAAAAGCAAAACCCTCCAGAAAATTTATTTGTCTGATTATTTTTAGGTTCATGAAAGAAAAGAAATGGATAGAGTTTCAGCTGAAATCATGACTAATTTGTAGGAGATTATAGAGCATTATTTCTATAAACTTTGTATTTTTAGAGCTCTCATTATTGCCAAAGAATGAGGAATAAAAACATTCAACAACACCCACAGGAAAATAAAAACGGTTATGTCCAAAAATGTCTAAAACCTTGTGGGTATTAGAAATTGGCACAAACTTCAAAAAAATGTTTTTTATCCTATGCCCGAGGCAAAGTTCAAGATTTTGTCCTTTATTATGTTTAGTGTTTTAGAAAGGGCTTGTTTTTACCACTGAGTTTTACAGTCTCTTTCTCCAGGAAAATTATTTGGCCAGGTTTTCCTTAATACCTGGGACCCCAAGGAAAACCCTCAGCCATGGGGAATGTTATTTACCATCGAAAAATTCTATAATGAAGTCATCTAAACTTGTTGGCCATCTCTGCAGCTTTGAATGTTTGGAATCAAGTCCAAAGTATTTTATCTATAGTATACATGGACCTTTGTCCACAAGTCTTTTCTCTAATTTTCTTTTTTCCCTCTTTTCTTAAAAGATTTTAATTAGGTTATCTTCACACATTTCTTTGATATTTTAAAGTTATATCCTAAGGTCTGAAGATTTAAGAAATGTGTTCATAGAGGAGTATTTTCCCTTTTTAAATAACACTCTTAAGACGAACAGGAGGAAGAATTCAATTTTTGTTCCTGCAGGCATTCATCCAAACCTATAAAATCTCCTGTCTCAACTGGAAATGAAAAAGAAGCCTGTGAAAATCATCTCTTCCTGCTGGTGTGAAACTCTCCTCCAAGCTGGGATTAAGGCTGGGTAGGCCGACCTGACAAAAAATGGCCATTGGTGTCAACAGCTTAACTAATTTCATGAAAGGATGAGATCCTAAAATACATGACTTCAACCTTTTTCTTCTCTCTCCCCCACTTGTTTATAATAATTTTTATTAACAAACTCTCCCTAAAAGATCAAATCCACTCTTCAAGGGCAGCCCAGGGATTTACGCTGCTTTCTGTGCATTTCCTGGAGCCATGGAGAAGCAGTGTTTGTAAGACTCCAAAGTGGACAAACCCGTCTCCTCCTACCTGCCATGAGACTTTTCTCTAGGAATTGAGATGGGAGATTTCCTCTCCCTTACAGGTTTAACTTGGATTCGAGTCTAGGTGTCCCTTTAGCAAAACTGAGCCCTGGACTCTTGCAGTGCTTTCCTGTCTCCTGATGGGCTTTGTATTGGGAAGGGATGCAACAGTTGTGAAAGTGACCTCAATTGCCTCTTGACAGGGATGCATGCCTTGTATCAGGAATTGCATTTGTGGGCATGACCCCTGGGCTGCAGAGACTATTGTCTCTGTTTCCATCTTCAGGATCTCTATGTATTCCTCAGTCCATCTGGGTTTGGGATCTGGAGATAACATTTTCAGCTTCAGAGTAACAAGACTATACCCATAATTAAGTTGAGTGAGCATTTTATGATACTGCTATTGCCCCTCAAGTAGCAGAGAAGCAATCCAGAATTAAAATAATGCTGGTTAGGCATTAAAACTTTTGGGGAAGAATTAAAAGATGACATGATTTAAAGTAATAACAAAAAATAAAATAGAGTGCTGAGAATAAAAAATGGCACCTGCTGTTTGACCGATGTATGCCAGGTTCTCTATTTGGAAATTTGTTGACATGATTCCATGTGATTCTCACAGTGGAATTAAGAACATCTACCCCTATGTTCATAGCAGCACTATTCACAATAGTCTTGACATGAAACAACCTAAATGCCCAAACAGATTAATGGATAAAGAAGATATGGTATATATACAGTGGAATACTACTCAGCCACGAAAAAGAACAAAATAATGCCATTTGCAGCAACATGGATTGACCTAGAGATTATCATACTAAGTGAAATAAGTAAGAAAGATAAAGACAAATACCAGTATGATATCATTTACATGTGGAATCTAAAATATGACACAGGAGTTCCTGCTGTGGTGCAATGGGATTGGTGGCATCGTGGGAGAGCTGGGACACGGGTTCAACCCCCTGACATAGTGGGTTAAGGATCTGGAATTGCTGTAGGTGAGGCTTAAGGTTGCAACTGTGTCTTCAATCTGATCCCTGGCCTGGGAACCCCATATGCCATGGAGCGGTTAAAAAAAAAAAAAGGAAAGAAAGAAAGAAAAGAAAGTAAGAAAGAAAAAGAAGAAAAAAAAATACAACACCAATCAACATATCTATGAGACAGAAACAGGCTCACAGGAATAGAGACCAGACTTGTGGTTGCCAGAGGGGAGGAGAGTAGGGAAGGGAAGAATGGGGACTATGGGATTAGCAGATGCAAAGTCTTATTTATAGGATGGATAAACAAGGTCCTACTGTATAGCATAGGGAACTCTATTTAATATCCTGTGATAATTTATAATGGAAAAGAACATGAAAAACAATACACATACACACACATATAAAACTGAGCCACTTTGCTGTATAGCAGAAATTAACCACTGTAAATCAACTATACTTCAATAAACAAACAACAACAAAAGAAGAAAATGTAGGCAGGAAGGAAGAAGTGCCAAAAAGGCTGGAGAGAAGTGAGGCCAAGTGTAGTCAAACCATTTGCTCAAGGTTATACAACTGGCAAGTGAGGATTCAAACCTACATCTAATTCTATTACCCATTTTCCAGAAGGGACTTGAGTTAGCAGTAGACGATTCCTTCTGTATAAACAATACAGCTTATAAGGGGTTGGCCAATGTCACGACACTTGCAGGGAGAGCAGGAGACTGAACTGGACCTCAGTGAGGGTGGTGTGTGTCCGTGTGACTCTACGTGATGGTAGCATGGAATTTACTGACCACCGCCCATCACTCACAGTCATTGCAGTCCTGTGACCTTGGTCCTTTAATTTTGGACCTTATCTGAGTGACTAACTAATTGGATGTTTGAGAAGAGAACCCCCTAAACTCTGAGACTGGTATCAGAGTATTTAAAGATATGCACTTTTCAGCTGCAGTCCTGGTTTGGCAAATGAACATGAAAATTTTTATAGGAAAAAAAATGCAGAGAAGTGAATTAGGAGATATTTTTGTGCCTCTTGATGATAAGTTCTTGCTAAACTTGGCTCAGTGAAAGGATCCTAATGAAAAACTGTTCCCAGCAGCCTGGGTGACAGCTAATTCACATCTCCTGCTTTCATAGACAACGAATCGTCCTGGTTTTGTAGATATGAACCCCTGACATGTCTGGAAAACTTAAGTATAGTCAGACTCAACTACACATTCAAGGCTTCCAGGCATATTGGGGGTCCACTGAATATTTGTTAAAGAAATAAATCTATCAATTAATACAGCTTACATGTAAATGTGGGGGGGGCGGGTAGAGAGAGAAGGCAGGGGAGGGAGGGAGGTAAAGAGGGAGGGAGAGAAAGAGGGACTGATCAGGTCTTGTATTCTACGTTTTCTTGTGATAAATTCTGCATCCAAGACCATTCTGATTTCTTACTGAATCACAATAACTGAAAAGTGCTAAGACTAAGGGTTCTGTTTCCAGCTTTATGTGAACCTATGTGAAGGACCATGCCTTGGTGAGAGGCAGTAACATGAAGTGGTGGTGAAAACCAGGAGCTTTGGGTGGAAACATCAACATATAAACCCACAGTCCTGCTACTTACTGGTATGTGAACCTTGGGCAAGTGATTAAGATCCACTGTGCCTAAATTTCCTTCTCTGTGAAGTAGGGGAAATAATAAAATACCTAAATAGGGTTGTCATGGGTATCAAATGATGGTAACACAATTAAAGAGGTTGGCACATTGCCTGGCACAGAGTACGTTCTCAATAAATGTCAGGTGTTACCATTGCTAAATGCAGGAATTAAGCATTGCAGATTTTTATATGAACTTGTATTGACTTCTTCGGGCTTCCATAACAAAATACCAAAACCCTGGATGCCTAAAACAACAGAAATTTATTCTCTCAATGTTATGGTGGCTAGGAGTAAAAAGAATCAAAGTGTTCTCAGGGACACTCTACCTCTGAAGGCTCTAGGGGACGGTCCCTCCTTGCCTTTCCGAGCTTATGCTGCCCCAGTGTTCCTTGGTTTGTGGCGGTTTCTCTCTAGTTTCCATCTCCATCTTCACATGGTATTCTCTGTGTGTCTGTCTGTCTATGTGTCTGCATGTCTGTGTGTCTCTCTGTGCTCTCTCTTCTAGTAAGGATGCTTCCATTGGAGTCAGGGCCCACCCTAGTCCAGTACAACCTTGCCTTAATGTCATTACCTTTTAAAGAGTCTATTTCCAAACAAGGTCACATTCTGAGGATCTGGGTGGACATGCATTTGGGGCAGAGGGATGCTATTCGATCCATGACTGTATTCAACTATGAACATTTAACATAGAAATGGCTGTAGCCACTACAGGTTTGTTATTTTCTCCCTTGCTTGAAAACACAGCAAAGACACACAGAGAGTTTGCTTCTAAGTATGCTGCTAATTTCTGGTTAGAAATAAGAAATGAGGTTTAGAGTCATAAAATACGTTCTGAGGCTTGCCTATCTGAGAAGGCCTAGGTCTAACTAGAGAACAGTACCTTTGGCGTGGCCGGGCGATTATCCACTTTGTCCCCAGGGGGGTCTCCACTAACCCTGGGGATGCCAGACCCAGCAAGTAGCCTGCTGAGTAGGCTGGGGTGCGGCTATGCTCCCATAGGCATCTACAGCCTTGGCCAATGGGCAGCCAAGGAACCATGCCAAGGATGGAGCTGTCTGTGCTGAGATGCATGACTGATGGCGGGTGGGCATTCAAGACATGGTTATCCATAGAGATGAGGTGACAAGCTCAAGGGCCTAGTTACAGAGTTCCCAGGATGCCCTCAAGCTCTCCCCAAACCCGAATTTCTCCCCAGTCAGCATTCCTGCTTCATAGCTCTGCCCCGGAGAGCTAACACCTTAAGTGATGATCAAACCTGTTTAGAGATTCATTTGGAAAAAGGCTCTGGGAGAAGTTTTGGATAAGATCTTATGGTAGGGTAGAAAGGAGTGTTTCATATCTATACTTTGCTGGTGGGGGACACTGACCATCAGTGTATCATCTATAAAGCAAAAGAGCGTGATCAAGAAGGACCTGCTTAAATCTAGCCTTGTCCTCCTGAGCTTACTGTAGCAGCACATGGCAATTTGATTTGCACATGCAACCACATATATGTCTTTTTGAACCAAGAGAAAGACAAGAGGCCTACTGGGTTCTGTACCTGTCTTAGAGTGAGCCTCTCATATGGGTGAGTATGATACAAGTGTGTTTTCTTCTCTCTCTCTCTCTCTTTTTTTTTTCCCCTTGCCTACAGCTTGCAGCATATGGATGTAGGATCTCAGTTCCCAGACCAGGTATTAAACCTGGACTGCTGAATCCTAACCACTAGACAACCAGGGAACTCCCAACAAGTGAGAGAGTTGAGAGTTGGCCCCAACAAGGCAGATCCTTCCACTAGTGCCCACGTGAAGCGTGAGTGTTTTGAAGACTTGTGAAAAAACGGGCTCTGTTAAATGCATTGAGAGATGTATTTTTCACAGATAAGTTAATTATATGCAGTTTTCACCCAAGATACAACTCCATTCTAGACAGTATGATTAGATGGTATGATGGTTTCTCGTTAATAACTAGATATTTTCTAACCAGAGGCAGTTGACCCTTGAATGCCTGGGGTAAAAACTCTGACTCTTAGTTCTTAGTTCTTCCCCTAAAGAGGCAAAATTGAGGAAAAAGATGTGATGCCTTATGTGTTGCATAAAGATTAGAAAGCACAGCACAAAGATGAGAAAATAAATACTGGTGTTTTTCTCTCCCCCCCAGAATAATGACAGGTAATATTCTGATGTGTTTTCTTACAGTTTGCTTTCTGTGTGTGTGTATGTCTGTGTGTTTGATTTTGTATAGACATATAATCATGGTATGTTGGGACCTGTTTCATTAACTTAGCAAAATGTCGTGGGCATTTTTCCACATCCACAAGCACAGAACTTGTTCTAGCAAAGAAAGGCCTGCAAAGGAGTTCAGGAGCTCACTCTCTGGTGGATCACTATGGCTGCTTTTTCTAGAGGCTGAGTTGTTTGGCTGCAACCCTCACTGCCCGCCCTGCCCTAAGCCGCCCACCTCTGAGTGTGTGGTCACAGGAGCAGCTGCTCCGGATGGTGAGGCCCAGAAGAGAGGGGTAACCTGGCTGGAGGCCTTGGGGAAGGACCACACCCTCTTGTGAATGAGCTTGCCTTGCTATAGATGAAGCTCTTCCCAGATTCCTCTCAACCAGCACCACCTTCATCCTCTCCAAGCTAGTAGGATTCTTGTCTTGACTCAGAAGGATGCCCATGAATACTTTCCAAATATGATCTGCAGTTTTTCATTTTAATTGTTTTTGGTGAAAGCCACTAATTGAGTCAAATGTAAACTCATCCTGCTCAACAGACATTAAGAGAATATTTAGGGGTCTTTTGTGTAAACTCTTAGAAATAATGTCAATGGGACTCACAGGCTTCCTTTGACTTTATCTCAAACATTGGCAAGGATGAAGGGTAAATGCCTTTCTATTTGTGAATATTGCCTATTAACCCCCAGAGGTTGTGGAAGAGCCGCTGTACTTAAGTCTCCAGAAATAAGGGACTCGTGATTTTCTTTAAATTGGCACTTATGCAGTGGAATCTCTCAGGCGTTAGTGCTTACTTGATTGCGTTCAGACACCACTTTGGCAATGGAATGACTGCATTAAATTAGCATCCAGCACAATGAATGGTAATTGCAAGACTGTCATTTCTACAAGTGCAAAATTAATGTGTTCTGCAAACCCATCCCATTGTGTGCCACCGGGAAATCATGGAACTATGTGGTTGCGAGCAGAAGAACACTCTGTAATAGCAGTGTTAATGTGCTGGGGATTATTCAGCAGTGGTGTTCCTTTCCACCTTTGTTGTTGTCTCACGCTCATTCTTCAAACCCTGCCTGCCCTAATTTGTATGCTTATATTACAGCACTGCCAGACAGTAGCCTGGATGTACGGAGAATGTTATGGAACAATTCCTCCTTCTGTGTGGCATCTTGTGTGAATAATGCCAGCATAAACAACCTTCCATGTATTCACGAGAGTATGAATAGGCTACTTATGTAAAGCTTCTTATAAAGAGAAGCACCAACCATTTACAGAAAACTTTATCCAAATGCTATACATTCATTTAGAGTGATTTACACGCAGTTCAATTGTAGTTTAAGAAGGGTGCCAGCTCGGCCTCTCTCCATCCCCCTTGTTTACAGGTGGGAAATGAAGCCACAGGCCAGCTGAGTGCAATTCGTCTGGTCATGCAAGATCACAGGAGTGGGAGGGTCAGGCCTGAGTCCCCTTTCAACGGCCACTTCCTGTGTCCCTAGCTGTTAAGACATGATATAGCTGTTTGCTTTGTAATCTTCCAGTCAGTGTAAAGTTTGCTAAAATTTGAGAGGACAGTGCACCACATTCAAAGCTTCTCTCATCTTAATAAACAACAAAGACTAGGGAATGGTTTAGGACACATCCTACCGAAGATGGAAGAGGAATTCCAAACATCTTACCCTCAGAATAAAGTACACTTGTGGACAGCTGAAAAACCATTCAATGGGTGATTTGGGCTTCAAAGATGTGTAAAAACGGCTCTGGAAACTGGTTCTGACTTACCCTTGTTGCAAAATGTTCCATCATAGGCTGTGTTGGAGCAATCACAGGAATACCCGTGGTATTTCTCTATGCATTTGCCTCCATTCTCACAATTCGCCCCATAGCTGGTGCAGTGGCCGGAGCACCCAGACTTGAACCCGGATGTGACCTTGGCTCTTTCCTCCAGGTCCAGTGTCACTCCATTCATCCTCAGGGAGCGGATGCAGCCCAGGAAGCCCTGCTGGCCTCCAGCACCACCTAGGAAGACAGAAGGAGTGGAGCTCAGGTAGAGTAACTTCTGTTGTGGCTCCTGTGTCATTCATCACCCCTTGGACTGTCATGGCAGGAGATAAGCCTGCCACGTGCAGCCCGCATGCTTACTGTCAAGTTGGTCCTGCTCAATAGAAGAGCTTTCAGCATTTCTCCCTTAGGCTATAATGTCAAGTTACAAGCAATACATTTGCTATAAAACTAAAATGTTTGGAGACACACAAAAATTATATAAGCTGTTTTGGAAGTCTAATTTGGTTTCCCACAAAAAAGTTTATAGAAATCTTAAAGTTCCATGTTTTTAGATCTCACGGCATAGCATTATCTATTGGAAGAGATATAAAAAGGCAGAGGAACATGAATACATTAGCATAGTTAACAAGTCAATTAGTCGGAAGACATAAATCCATTTGGAATGTGATTGTACGTCCTGGTTCTTGTCTCAGGAAATGCTTTGAAGTTCATGTTAAGGGTTTCAGGGCTTCTTGTCTGGGGTGGAGGAAATTGGAATTGATAATTTTCACAGACATCAGCTACACTGCATTTATTACCAGGTCAGTTTCAATTTCCTTGCTTTTGTTTAAATGCCACTGCAAGACACATAACAAAAAGCAAGTTCATTGTAATTTTCTGAGCGACCATGAAAATATTAAAATATTCCTTACAAATTTCATAGAAGAATTCACTGGAGAATTACATCACAAGAGGATTGTATCTACAATAACCTTTGCTATGATTTTTTTTTTTTCCAAAGCAGCTGGTACAAAAGGAGCAACTCAAGTTTATAAATGTGCTTGCATTTTAGAGAGACAACTTTTCTGGAAACTAAATGAACAGTAGTTAAAATTATTAAAAGAAATATCTGATGGGGATTTTAGAAAACAAGATATGGTTAGTAGAGTGGAAGTTACTCTTTTATTGAGAACCAGGGAGTAGGTCCTCTACTAGGTACTTTGCATTTGATATTCACCTGACTCTCACCACAACCTGGCAAGGCAGGCATTGTTATCTTACCCCACTGTACAGAAGAGGCAGCTGAGACTTAGAGAAATTAAGATGTTTATTCAAGGACTCATAGCTCCGAAGTGCCAGAGCCATGCCGGATCTATTTTATTCTTAAGCTTGTGGTCTTAACCTCTGCTCTGTGTTGATCCTCTAATACAGAAGAACTTCAGGATCTGGGGCCTCATAAATGGACATGTTTTTGAGGTATAGGTTTGGATGTTGTTAAAAATGGTGTGGTCAACAGCATCGGCAGACGTTGGGTAAGGCTGCAGGCTGGGGATTGATTCTAATCACTTCGCCTAGTATTCTGAGAAGAAGTGTGCCATCTGGTAGACTCCTCAGACAGGGCTGGTGGATCAAAGGCTTTTGCGGCAGTGACGGATTAGCATTTGCTTATACCTGTGAATCCTCAGCCGTGAAACGGCAAATGACTTGCTCTATCATCTTTATAAACCTAAGCCTTGCAGTCCTCTTATTGGGTAGTACATAGATAGATTTGAAGGATGATTCTCCAGGGGTTATTCTTTTTTAATAAAATATTTAAATAGAATAGGATTAACTGAAGGGAGACTAATGCACTTTTTGATCAGAGATATGGGAGAGTAGATGGCAAAAGAAATTATTAAAAACAACCACTTTGAAGGATTTCCCATTTTGCAATCTTCTCATCAGCACCGCTGCACACCTTTGGGCTGAAGAGAATTTGGGCCTTTGCTATAATCTGGAAGAATTTCAATCCATTAGTCAACCTCTATGTGTTGAAATTTCAATTTGGCTCCTATCGTTTTAGCAACTACGGCTTTTGTTCTGGAAATAAGGGCTTTCTAAAGGGCCTTTTGTCTAATAAATGCCTAGTCATTTAAGCTTTCATCACTAGTCATTTAAAACAATTATATCCTATCAAAATATGGTGAAAATTTGAAACTGTTGTTTTTAGATGTCTCCCTCTCCTTTCCCCTGGTTACAAATGTCATAGTTTTTCATTGTGGAAACCATAAAATATTGACAAGCAAAATGAAAGAGAGAATCTGTAATGCTACTCAGACCTACTTTCACTTTTGGCAAATAGCCAAATATACATATGAGTAGAAAAAGAAAACAAAGGAAAAAGTGGGATATATACAATGTTTTGAAATTTGCTCTTTTCACCTAATGTATCATAAAACCTTTCCCCAACAATAAATATTCAGCTAGAACCTTGTTTAACATAGCACCCCATCCTGTGATGCACTATAACTTATTTTGTCATTCTTTTACCATTGCAATTTAAAGCTTATTCCAATTTCCATTTTATATGATACTATAATAAATACCCTTATAAAAACCTTTACACACTTGTCCAGTTTTTTCTTAGAATTAATTCTTAGAAGTGTAATTGCTGGGTACAAGGGCATATACATTTTAAAGTCATTTGCAATATATTTTCCTCTAAGAAGGCTTTATCACTTTGTATTTCACCAGTGAGGTACAAGATTCCTGCCTTCCCCACACCAATTTTAATACTGGGCAGGAAACTTTTGAATTTATAGGCGAGGGGGAAAAAAAGAGTTCGTTGTCTTAATTTGCATTGCTTCAAACAATGAGTTGAATCATTTTTAATTTTTCTTCATTATTATTCTTTGTTTCTTCATGTCCTTTGCTTTTTGGGGGGAATAGGAGAAGATATATTTCTTATTAATTGATATCAGTATTTGGGGCCTTCTTTGTTATAAATTTGGCAATTATATCCTTCCAGCTTTTTTAAACTTGAAAATAATATTTCTTTTTTTCCTATGAAAGGTTTTGATGTTTATGTACTCACATGAATCTATTTTATTTTTATGATTTCTGCCTTTGGTATTAGGCTTATAAATACCTTCTCTAATCAAAATAATATAATTATTCAATTATATTTTCTTCTAGAACTTTTATGATTTTAGTTGCTTTAACATTTCTTTCTTTAACCTATCTGGGATGTAGTTTAATTTGGAAATAACTCATATTTAAGAGAAAGAAGTTTTAGGGGCAGATTTCTCTGTCTCTGTTTCTGTCTTTGATCCTTTCTGGTTGTTCTTTCTGAGCTTCTATGCCTGCTGGTCTTTCTTCCTGCCTTTGTGTTTGTCTATCTTTCCCTTTTAGGACTGTTGACTGTTTTAGGCTAGTTATGAGAATTTCATCAAATCGCTGAATCTCTCAGCATCAGTTTTTCTATCCCTAAAATGAGGTTTAACTAGATGTCTCTGGTCCTACCAGCTCTAAATTACTCTGGTCCATGATGTCCAACCTCTCCCACTTGGGCTTCTGTGCCTCCCAGTCTACATTTCAGCAAATTACTCTCAATTTCTCCTAAATTTCTTCTTGCTTCCTTTCCTCTCTTTGCACTGTTGCCTGGCCTTTCCCCCTCTTCTCCATATAATTGACCATAATGTATGACTGCAGCCTAATTTGTTGCATTCATTAAATAAAGTTTTATACTCCCTCTTCTTAATCTATAAAGAAGGAAAGTAGAATGCCATTTATCTCTAAATAAAGGAAAACTAAATAAATTACAGTCTTTTTTAAAGATAGTCCCTGATTTATTAAATGGGCCAAAGAGCTGGAAAGTACTTTTACTGATCTAGTCTATATGAAGAAAAATCTTTGGTCCTGAAAATGGTCCTTATATATTGTGCAAAAGATGTTAATGCACTAGAACCAGTGATAATTATTTGAGTTCAACTTATGTGCTCTGTAGAAATTTTTCTTGATGACAGATGTCACAAGTTTAAATTGTAGGTCTGCAAGCAAAAATGCTACTAACCTTTGTTAATTAGAAAATCACATTGTCATTGGCAAAAGCCCCCTGCCAGGCAAGGGACTCATGCACACTTGTCAGACCCGTGATAATCACCCAAGGTGAGAGGTGGGTTTAATTTGTAAATCATTTTTCATGAGAAATGCTAGTCAAGAACTGCAATTAATGATTAATTATGAAAATGCTATAACTACCCATAATGAATGATACAACCATCAAGGCACGAAAGATTGGGGCAAAATAATCAGGTATTAAATTGAACAAAAAGGGCTAAAACAATGATTAGGAGTAATCCTTAAAAAAAACACTGTTTCATACTCGGAGTTTTCAAAGCAGTGAAGTTGGGTTCTAGAGCACCTGTGCCTAGAGAGACTAGCTCCTCATTCACTTTAGAGAGTAACTGCACCAAGGCTCACACGTGGAATCTAATACACCATCCAGTAAGTATTTATTTCATGTCTATTATCAGCCAGGCCTTGTGTAGTTGTTTAGAAGGCACTATGAAGCCAAGCATACTAGACATTTTTGCCCATGTTGAGTTTATATTCTTGTCGAGGGAGAGGGGAATTTAACAATAAACTCAGTAAGTTAAGCATTTTGTGTGTTAGACATCAGTTTGGGTTCAGTGGGATTGGGAGTGGCAGTAGGATGGGTGGGGGAGGTCCTGTTTCTAAAAAGAGCCTTTCAGAGAGATCCCACTGAGAACCAGACAGAAAGAGTCTTCACGTGCACATCCCTCAGAGGACCAAAGGGTAAGGGGCGGGGGCTGCCTGTGGGTGGGGAGGGCAGGGGTGTGAGCTGGGGACCTGTTTCCAGGTGTTCAGAGGAGCAAAGTCACTAATCAGAGGCACTGGGAAAGGCATTTCTAGAAAGATGGAAGAGACATACTTCTTGCCTTCAGGTTAATACAAATACAATCACAAAGAGTCATACTCGGTGCCAGATGATGTGACTCCAGAGAGCCAGCAAACAGAGGTGAGGAGAGCCCGAACTATGGTCACAAAGGTCCACTTGTGTGTCTTGCCTTTGCTGCTCACTGCTTGACCTTCCCAGCTCCTCTTTGGACCTCACTCTCCTTATGTATGAAACTTGCAGAGCAGTACGCACCTTGCAGGGCCATATTCATAACAGATGATATACCATGTTACTAATCTGACCCCTCTGTACTAATGCTCACTTAGTGGTAGCTGTTTCTTATTATTACTACTATTCAGTATAAACAAAATTCTACAGAAGCACGGAGTTGGAAGTTAAATACAGCTAAGGTGAGTGAACACAATCTGATACCAGAGGTATCCAGAGTGTTATGGAATGAACTGTGTTGCCTCCAAATTCCTATGTCTAACCTTCAGTGTGACTGTATTTGGAGGTTGGATCTTTAAAGACGAAATTAAGCATAAGTGAGATCCTGGCCATCATTAATAAGTCCACAAATAACAAACGCTGGAGAGGGTGTGGAAAAAAGGGAACCCTCCTACACTGTTGGTGGGAATGTTGGTACAACCACTATGGAAAACAGTATGGAGGTACTTTAGAAACTATACACAGAACTACCATGTGGCCCAGCATCCCACTCCTGGGCATATACCCAGACAAAACTTTCCTTGAAAAACACACACGCAACTGCATGTTCATTGCAGCACTATTCACAACAGCCAAGACATGGAAACAACCTAAATGTCCATCGACAGACGACTGTATTAAGAAGATGTGGTATATATACACAATGGAATACTACTCAGCTATAAAAAGGAACAAAATAATGTCAGGAACATGGACGGAACTAGAGACTCTCATACTAAGTGAAGTAAGTCAGAAAGAGAAAGAAATACCATATGATTTCACTAACATCTGGAATCTACTATATAGCACAAACAAACCTTTCCACAGAAAAGAAACTCATGGACATGGAGAACAGACTTGCGGTTGCCATGAGGGAGGGGGACGGAGTGGGAGGGACTTGGAATTTGGGGTTAATAGATGCAAACTATAGCCTTTGGAATGGCTAAGCAATGGAATCCTGCTGTCTAGCACTGGGAACTATGCCTGGTCACTTATGGTGGACCATGATAATGTGAGAAAAAAGAATGTATACATGTATATGTAACTAGGTCACCTTGCTGTGCAGCAGAAAATTGACAGAACACTGGAAATCAGCTATAGTGGAAAAAATAAAAATCATTACAAAAAAATAAAAATAAAGATTAAATGAGATCCTAAGGGTGGGTCCCTAATCCAATCTGAGTGGTGTCCTTTGTAAGTAGAGAGAGAGACTCTGGGATGTGTTCACACAGACAAACAGCCATGTGAGAAGGCAGGGGTCTGCAAGCCAAGGAGAGAGGCCTCAGGAGAAGTCAAACTAGCCAGTCCCTTGATCTTGGGCTTCCAGCCTATAGAATCGTGAGAAATAGGTTTCTGTTGTTTAAACTACCCAGTCTGTGGTATTAGGGCAGCCTGAGCAGACAGTGAGTAAAGGGTTAACTTCAAGCTCAGGCTGGTCCGGACCTGCCAGAGAGAATGATTTTGGCCTCTACCTTATAATCACCTTGTTTCCTTAGGAGGCTCAGGGTTTAGGATGGGTGATTTCTTTCTCTTATTTGCTGTGTGGGACTGGATCTGGACTGGGGGAACTGTGAGTTGGCAAAGAGGCGTTAAACCTGTGACTGACTAGTATAAAAGACTGATGGAAAACAGAGCTGTGATTACCATGTCCAGGTAACCCACCCAGACCTTGGCTCTCCTCTGTGGCAGTCAGACCTGGCCCATGCAGGTCAGGGGGCAGAAGCTGCTACGTGGACAGGCTGGGCCTCCAAGTAGCAGGCGCTGCACCTGCTGTGTCTTCTGCTTCTTACGTTACCACGATCGTCTTTCAGGTCTTGACTGTCAACTTGAACAACTTTACTGTCAGTACAGGTGTATAAAATAAAAACCCAGTTATCTGGTTAATCTGAGGACCTCAGGGTGGTCAGATTCTTTAGTACTAGAGGGAGTTAAAGAATGTGGCTGACATTACGTGGTTCAGAGCTGCGTGACTGACACATATTGATTAGGGAGGCCTCTGTCAGCTGCATATTGGAGGGCACATATGAAAAAGTTTATCCGTACTCGGAGAGCTGGGCTTCAGGGGATTGCTTTTTCAGAGAATGCTCATGAATTCTCCTTCATAATGTCATTCAATAGGATGGATTTTTTTCAAGTTCGTTATCACTGCATGAATTTCGTATGTCCTCTGAGTAGAGGACATGGAGAATATGTGACTCCAAGGTATTGAAACTAGAAGACTACTGAGAGACTGAGGAAATACTGAGTTTCTGAGAGAACACTCATGTGTCTGAATATGAATCGCTCTGTGGTGGGGAGGGTGCCAAGAGGTCTGCATTCATTCTGGAGGCTCAGGTGTCAGGGCCACCATGATAAAATAGTAGCTATTTCAGAAGCTAATATTAATTGAATGCTCGCTGTACCAGCTACTGTTTCAATCTTCATATTTTTTAACTCTCAGAGATAAATACTATTACCACGCCCATTTTACAGGTGAGGAAACCGAGACCAGGAGAGCTGATCTGGCCGGTGTTACACAGGTGGTAAGAGGCCACAGTTCACCCCCAGGCTTTCTGGTTGTTAAGCCGGCACACTTGCAATGTCATAGCTGCATTTTGATTTTGGGGTTTGCATCATATGAGAATCTTCCCCGACATCTAACACGTTTCTAGGCATTGCCGTGCTTGGGAAATGCTGGCAGAATGATTCCTATCTGAGATAAACAGGACGGCTGAAGTTGAGAGTGGAATGCTGTGTTCAGAGGTCAGAGTCAGGACTATGAACATGTGGAGGTCCAAACAACCTCTAGGCCACAAAGAGGAGACACCTCTTTGATGCTGTCCTTAGAGTCACTTTCTTTTCTGGATGCCAAAGCTTAATATTACGTCTTTAAACCTAGAGCCATAAAAAAAGAACAAAATAATGCCATTTGAAGCAACATGGATGCAACCAGAGACTCTCTTGCTTAATGAAGTCAGAAAGAGAATGACAAATACCATATGATGTCACTTATATGTGGAATCTAAAATGTGGCACAGATGAACCTATCTACAGAACAGAAACAGATTCACAGACATAGAGAACAGACTTGTGGTTGCCAAGGGGGAGGGAGGAGGAAGTGGGATGGTAGGGGAGTTTGGGGATAGTAGATACAAGCTATTACATTTAGAATGAATAAGCAATGAGGTCCTGCTGTATAGTACAGGGAACCATATCCAATCTCATGATACTTATGATAGAACATGATGGAAGATATTATGAGAAAAAAAATATGTATGACTGGGTCACTTTGCTGTACAGCAGAACTTGAGACAACATTGTAAATCAACCACACAATAAAAACAAAAACAAAAACTATCAGATCAGCAATGATGTGGTTGTGGCGTAGGCTGGTAGTTGTAGCTCCAAATTGATCCCTGGCCTGGGAACTTCCATATGCCACAGGTAAGGATGTAAAAACAAAAAACAAAAAATAAAACAGAGCAGTGATAACCATTGGTTTCTGGACGGTGGGAGGTTGGTCAGCTCCCCCCACTTGGTCTGCCAGTGGCAGTTCAGAGGACTAGCCCTGCAGTGGGTCTCATGGTTTCGAGTGCCTCAGGAGTGGGGGACTATGGAACAGTGACACAACACCATATCCTGGCCAGGTTCAACTTTTAAATTATTAATAGTTACTTTAGCAAACTGCAGTGCAAATCCAGATTTCAAATACATCAGCTTACAAGTCTGTCTAAATATTTCTTTTACAAATATTTGTATGGTTTTGTTTTGTTCATATGTTGTGTCTTGTGTCATCTTTGGAGCAGAATTAGCATCTTCTTTCTGCTGATCTTCACATCTTCCATGTCCCCCCCACCCCATACACAACAGAAATGACCCAGGTTGATCTACCTCTCTCTCTCTCTCTGTCTTTATTTCCTGCCTTTAAGAGCCTTTATTCTTTTTGTGTGTGTGGTTAGGAATTCTTTTTTTTTTTATTATAGTCAGTTTATAATGTTGTGCCAATTTCTTCTGTACAGCAAAGTGACCTAGTCATACATATGTATACATTTCTTTTCTTATATTATCTTCCATCATGTTCTATCCTAAGAAATTGGATATAGTTCCCCATGCTGTGCAGTAGGACCTCATTGAAAAGCTTTTATTTTGCAAACAACTGTATTGAGTCCCTGTTGATCCACAGTCAAGAGCCAGAGCTGTTATCTACCTATCACCTTGCTCTCTCACCCTCAGATTCCAGACTTCAAACAAGCATTTGCAGATGTTATAAATCCTGGGTCAAGGCTGGATTTATGGATCTGGGAAGGATCAGTATAGCTCTGATCACCAACATCCCAGGCTGTACAAGCTTCCTGAGGCAGGAGTATGGTAGAAAAAAGAAATGAGGGTTGGGCTGGGGGGGGCAGGTGGGAGCTGGCTGAGAAGTTGAGGACAGGACCCTGGGGCGCTCTGAGGTCAGGGCCGCAAGGGGTGTGTGGTTATGAGTGTTAAATGATACCAGGGCTCATGGAGAATAATAAAACATTTGATTTGATTATCTTGGAGACAGCCCCTCCAATGCAGCAATGAGATCCTTGTCAGTGAGGGAATGGGCAGTGAGGATAGCTTTGGCAGGTGAAGATACAGCACACGACTGAGGATCAACCACAGCAGAGTGGCTGTGCCTGTCGGGGCAGGAGGGGGCGTTCTAAATTGTGTGGGGACAGGAGGGACACATAGAGGCGGGGACAGGAGAGGATCAGGGCAGTGGGAAATCAGTGGTTCCACATCCTGAGACAGGTTCTTTCTCTGCATCCTGGACTCTTCAACAGGAACACAGCTCAGGGCCGGAGCGTGTGACAAAGGCAGAGGATGCCTGCGGTAATCTTGAGGGAGCAATCAGGGATTGACATGACCTCTGAGGAGGGGACATGTTATGAAGAAAGGACAATGGCACAAGCTGTATCGGGAGAGGCAGAAAAACAGGAAACTAACCCAACAGACTTCTTTATTATTGTCCCGACATGAAATAGCAGCCAAATTAGCACGGTGATGCTCTCATGATGCAAACATGAGTTGATGACAAAGTTTTATGAAGAAGAATTGGTTGGAGATGCTCAGAATGAAAAAACTTGTAATTGCTGAAGAACAGACTAGCTAGAGCCGAAGAACAGTTTAGTGGGTTAGAATGCTGGGTCAATAAACCTTCCTCACAGGAAATAGGAAAAGACAAGGAGATTAAAAGCATGAAAGAAAAGCTATGGAGGGTATAAGAAGTGTCACCATTTATATTACAATAACCCCAGAAGAAGAGAAAAGGGTGACACAAGAAAGAACTGTGTGAAGAAATAACAGCTCAGAATTTTCTGGAATAAAGAATAACTAGATTTCGGAATGAAGGGGCTCATAAGTGCAAAACAGCAGCTAAGAAAAAACTCCCCACCTACACCTATAGCTGTGGTTCTTAATTAACTGGGGGTCCACAACCCATCGTTCATGGATAGGAGTCAGGAGGCTTGAGAACACAGATGGGAAAAAGCTTTCATGTTCATTTTTACTAACTTCTAAAAAATGTGGCATTGGCTTTAGTTAGGAATGTAGGCCAAAAAAAAAAAAAATCACGGTAGCATCAGCAGCTTCTGTGTCACTACTGCTAATGAAAAAGCATAGACTTTCTATGTTGTAGATTGCTGAAATATCATTTATGATCCGGGGTGAATTTGAAGTTATGAGTTACGAGCAGTTATAACACCTGATGCTATTATTTAAAATACTAGTAACGAAGCACATATATTACTGCTGTGATACAAATTTGCTATTTTCAATGTTTTGGTAAATGTATTGTTTCATTTGTAATTCTATATCTTTTATTTATAGAAAATATCACTCTGAGAAGAGAGACATAGCCCCAGAAGGTTAAGAACTGCTGCATTATATAAAGCTAAGAAACATTAAAGGAAAAGAAGGAAAGGTTCAGGAATAAGAGCATAACTGACATCTCACTTCTCAGTGGCAACACTGCCGATAAAAGACAATGAACTGATATCCTCACAGTGTTGATTCTAAGTAAGAAGTTTCCAAAAAAAATTGCTCTTGAGTAAAAGGGGAAACGAATCCAAGAGGAGACAAGATATGGGAAATAAGAGTAAGTGAAAAGAGAAACAGTAAATATTAATAATTTCTATTAAGCAGTAAAGTATAATTAAATATAAATACAAATTAAATATTTAAATTAAATATGAATACAAAGTATAGCCATAAGTTTCTGCAATTAAAACCACAGATGCTACCCACGTGGCAGGTAGGGGGTGGGGGGAAGGAGATCAAGGTGTTCCTGGTTTCTCATTCGGGTGAACAGGGAAATCAGTTTGCTTTTGTGCATGACAGAGAAAAAAGCCTAAGTATCAGCCTTAAGAAGTTAGGCATGGCAGCCAGAGGGATGAAAGCAGAATGCACACCTTTCGAATCAGTAGAATCATACCCAATTTAACCAACAGAAAGCAGTTGGGGGGGGAAGGGTCAGCAAACAGAGAAAACAGTAAATCGAAAACTCAAGGTAAGACAGCAGAAAATACACCCTTATATAACAGTAGGTACAAAACTGAAGAAAAAGACAGAGATTTTCAAACTAGATTTTTAAAAGATTCAGCATTATGCTCTCTAAGAGACACACTTAAATAAAAGGACTCAAACACCGATATAAAAACATCAGGTGAATATCAACAGCAAAAGGAACTGCACAGTTGTTGAAAGAGCAGAAATAAAATTGTGGGATGACAAACATCAGTAGGAATAAGGATGGAAATTACATACTTGTATAAGGAGCAATAAATCAGGAAGATCATGAACACACCTAATGAACAAAACAGCCTCAAATAATACAGAGTTACTAATGCTAGAACCACTGCTATCCGTTCAGACAAGCAGTACTTCATGAAATTAACTATGCAAAAAGCCTATGACTCAGTAACTCTGGACGTACACAGACACAAGAAAATCTCCTACAGGTGACGAGGGGATATAAACAAATATTTTCACTAAATAGTTATTTACGGTAGCAAAGAGTTCAGAGAAACTTAGGTATTCACCACTAGGGTGTGGAATAAATAAAGGGTGGATATACGCATAATGGAACACTATACCCATAATATTCACAGAGCTACACAAACCCATTTTAAAAATACAAGACTGAGTGAAAGAGTAAGAAATAGAATGAGATTTGCAGTACAATGTCATTCATATAAATGTATTTTAGATGAAAAAAGAACATATAAATAACACTCAAAAGGCAATATTATGAGTTTTCCAGGACATACACATATTTTGAACAAGCATATAGAGGGTGGGGCTAGAACGTTCTCCATAAGATAGATCCAAGTGGGTGCCTGAGACGGGGAGAGAGAGTGGAATTGAGAACGGTGAAGAAACATGAAAAACGACAAAGTAAAATGAAAACGAATGAGGCACACTTCTAGGATGTGACAATAGGGCCTGACAGGAACTGTTGAGGCCCACAAATTCCTACACACCAGGGGATCTTAAAAATGACGCTGCCAAAAGAAAAGAGGATTAAACATATAGCACTGGGTAGGAAACAACTCTGTTTGTTTAAGCTGGTAAAAGCAATGTTTTTTTCCTTGCTTTCTTAGGATATCACAGTAGGGGCTGTGGGGCTGTGAGTACCCGTTCCTTCCTCAAAATCATGTCACTGATACCAATTTCTTTTATTACAATCTTTTCCCATGTGACAAGGGCCATTTATTATGATGACATTTAGTCTAGTCATTACCGAAAGAATAAAAAACCCACATGAAATATCATTGAGAAATCTATTTTAAACCCCGCCTTTTCCCGTAATGATTTCAAAATTGATGCCTTTACATTAAAATGTCTCCCCTGGATCAGAACATGCCAACTATCACGAGGAAACTGGAATGAAAGACTTCAGAATCCATAAAACGTTTGTTCTTGTGGTATGTGAGCTGTTTTACCCAGAAGGTGAACCATAGGTTTGGTTCTTTTCTCAGGTTCACAGTCCTCTCTAAAGGGGTACAGCTCAGCAGAAGAGCATTTGACTGCGAAATCTCTCTCTAAAACTTTCTAAACACACCATCTCTGCCTTAGAAAATCAGCTCAGCACCTATGGAAATAGGTAGTGAGCAGACTACATTTTGAAGGTTCGAGGAGGTTAAAAGTACATTGTCAATTTAATTATGTTGGTAGCATATGTAAGAAAGGCAAAAATAGCATCGGTCATAACTCAATACGTTAAAACTCTAATTGTAAAATTAGACAGCTTGCAAAAGTTAATTAGTTTTGACCACTGAAAGGCAAAGGGCAGGAAACCATATGGTGACGCCTAGTGGGGAAAGGCCATCCTGCCCGTGAGGTCGGCTGAAAGAGGCGAGTGGGGGGTTTCGTGGGAGACAGTTCTGTTGACGAGGGCAGATGCCTCACACTGACTTCGTGGCAGAGCTTGGTGAAAGGCAGTTGTGTTAAGAAAAGAATAAATGTGCTGGGGATCCTTGTGGTGAACAGCTGTGAAGGAGAAACTTCTGTATTTTATTTGCATTTCTGCTTTGTAGGTAGTTTACTGATTTCAGCTAGTGATTGCTTAAAACTAGATTTTCTCTGGCACATCTTCTTTTGCTCTTTTTAGGGCTACACCTACGGCACATCAAAGCTCCCGGACTGGGGATCGAATTGGAGCTGCAGCTGCCGGCCTATGCCACAGCCATAGCAACACCAGATCCAAGCTGCATCTGTTACCTACACTGCAGCGTGTGGCAACGCTGGATCCTTAAGCCTCTGAGTGAGGCCAGGGATTGAAACTGCATCGTCATGGATACTAGTCAGGTTCTTAACCTGATGAGCCACAATGGGAACTCCACAGGTCATTTTATTTTATTATTTTACCCATGGCAGTGGTTCCTAATGATGACATCACTCCCTGTCTCTGTTTGGGAGAGAACCAGGGGACAAGCTGTAAGGGTTGGGGCAGAAACTCTTTTGCATTAGGGACCTAGCTAGCATCTCAGCGACTGCCAAACAGGTGAGACCTCAATTTGAGAGAGGGAGACTAAAAATGGTACATAGGGCCTGAGAGGCTATCATTTATCATATAAATTTCTCTGTGACTCTTTTCTTATTTTATTGTATTTTTGGTTCCCATCATGCTTGATTTCAGTCTGTGGTAATTATGAAAAAGACATTTCAAAGTATGGCAATATGACTGTTAACTCAGAGAAGTAACTAAAAAAATATAATTCACTCCTTCATTTAACCTATTGCTTACTCAGCAAACTCACCGGGCAACCACTGCAGTGTTATTCTAGATATCTGTCGCCACGTATTTTACTTTCTAGGGGAAGGACACAAAGAAATGAAAACATCACAAGTTCTAAGGAGAATGTAAAATGGTAAATGACTGGCTCTGTTGAATTGAGTGGTCAGAGAAGGCCTCTCTGAGGAGGTAGGGAGCTGAGATTGAAGGACAAGAAGGAGACAGTTTTGAAGATATGGAAGCAACCTATGTGTGCATCAACAGAGGAATGGATAAAGGATATATGGTACATATACACAAAGGAATACTACTCAATCATAAAAAGAATGAAATATTGCTGCTTGCGGCAACATGGATGGAATTCAAAGGGCATTATGCTAAGTGAAATAAGTCAGAGAAAAAAATACTCTATGTTATTTATTACTTATAGGTGGAATCTGAAAAATAAAACAAATGAAGGTAGGTAACAATGCAGAGACACATATACAGAGAGCAAACTAGTGGTTATTAGTGAGGAGGGAGGTAGGAGAGGCAAGATAAGGGTATGGGATTAAAAGACACAAACTGCTGGAGTTCCCTTTGTGGCTCAGAGGATATGGGCTAATATCCAAGAGTATATGGGTTCGATCCCTGGCTTCGCTCAGTGGGTTAAGGATCTGGTGTAGCCATGAGCTGGGATGTAGGTCATAGACACGGCTCCGATCCCTCATTGCTATGGCTGCGGTATAGGCCCACAGCTCCGATTCGACCCCTAGCCTTGAGCTTTCATATGCCATGGGTGCGGCCCTAAAAAGACAAAAAAAAAAAAAAATAGACACAACTACTATGTGAATAAAATAAATAAGCATCAAGGACCTATTGTATAGCACAGGGAAATATAGCCATTGTTTCATAATAACTTTAAATGGAGTATAATTTATAATAACATTGACTCATTATGTAGTGCACATGAAACTGATATATTATTGTAAATCAACTATACTTCAACAAAAAAAAAAAGGGAGCCAGCCTTGTGGATGTCTGGGGAGGTGTTTCAGCCAGAGGGAACAGTGGGTGTAAGTGCTCTAAAGCTGGAATAGGCTTGGCGTGTTCAAGAGACACACCAAGACAGCAGACCAGGCAGGAGACTAGTTAAAATAGTCCAAGAAGGAACAACTGTGGCTTCGACCAGTGTCGGACCCATAGCAGGAGACAGCAGTGGGTACATTGGGACACAGTCTGGAGGTGTTGTCACAAGACTTACTGTGATGGGCAGTGATAATCCATCACATCCAGAGGAAATCAAGGATAATGCCACGTTGGGGGCTCGAGTAAAAATGGGTGGATAGTGATGCCATTTACTGAGACAAGAAGGTTGGCAGAGCGAGTTGGAAGAACAAGTTTGGGGCCAGCATCGGGAGTCCCTCCCTGCCGTGTTTACTCTGAGATGCCCATCGGACATACAAGCTGAGAGGCCAGGTAGACAGTGCATACGTGGGTGCAGAGTTCTCAGGAAGAGAGGGGTCTGGAGATTCTGATTTCATAGTCATTGGCGCATGAATAGCACTGGAAGCCACCGGACTAGATGAGATCACCTGGGGGACGTACAGCTGGAGAAGAGAGGAGGGCTCTGTGACATTCCACCAGAGGAAGAGAACCACACAAGAGGCAGAAGCTGTGGCCAGTGAGGGCGAGGCAAAGTGGGTGAGCACACACCATGGAAACCAAGAGAAGAGAGTATTCCAGGAAGAGGGCCGCTGGGAGTTGGTGGAGAGAAGGCCAGAAGATCGTGTTCCGCACACAGCTCTGGAGAGACCCCTGTTGACTTTGCCAACCTTTGTCAAGGATTTACCAAAATAGCCAAAAAGAAAAAGAGCTTATCTCTGTATCACAGAGGCTCTTGAGCAAGGTGTCTCATTCCCAGCCAGGAGTGCTTCTCCATAGAATTCTGCTGTGAATCCCAGCCTTTGTGTGCATGTCAGATGATAAGTCCTTATCTGCCCCGATTTTTTGCCACTGTGATTTGTAACCCACAGAACACTTGCCGGGCTGGACCCAGCCTGGCCTGACCTCCTGTCTCAACCACAGGCTCTGTGACTGAGAGCAGCATTTTGGGACAGGCATGGTGGCCATCTGGGGGTGCCAGACTTTGTGGGGATGGATTCTCTCGTGCGTCACGGGCAGTTCTGCCTTCAGCTGGAGCTGTGCTAAGGTGGCACTCCAAAGCCATCACCGGTGGGCCACAGTAGCTCCCAGGATGAGAGAGAGACTCTGGTATAGATGATCAAGACGGCCTTACAATTGCCCTCAGTATGCCTAAAATTTAGGCAGTTTTCTTCTGACTCTAGACCCCTGACACCCCGATTCTTAGAGCTTTTACTTAAATTCTTTCTATGCTGTTTTGAGACATCTATCTTTTAAAAAATCCTTCAGCCAGTTTTACAGTCTAGGAGCATCTTTCTCCAGGACCTGGGGGCCATGTCTTTGAAAGGTAAACCTACAGGGAGCTGCTGCCTCTACCTCTGTTTCTGTGGGAGGGGAGGAGCCCCACTTCCCCAGGGCGGGCAACTTGCTCGGAACTGTAAACGCAAAAAGCAACTTTCTCGTCCTTTCCTTCCGCAGACTTGAGCTCGCCCTGAACTCTGGCCTCTCTCCCCTACAGCAATTGTCTGGAATGGCATCTTTCTTGCCTGTCCAACTTTGGGACAATTTTTTCTTTGACAAGATGAATGGTTATGTCTCTGGATCCAGACTCTGAGATCAAACCCCAGCTCCTGTCTCTAACTAGCTTCTTGCCCTTGGGCTATTAGCAGCAAATGTTTACCTTTCATTTCTTCATAGAGAAAAGAAAACAGGAATCATTAACAGCATCTACTTTATAAGGTTCTCTGTGGATTAAATGAGGTAAATAAAGCATACAAAGCACTTGGCCTTGAAGCATCACCCAGGACACCTCAGGCAACATGTATGTAGCTGCTATGGACTCGGGTTTGCAGGAAATGGGAACAAACAGCGTAGTTCCTATGTTTTAATTACTTCAGTTGGGATTGTATTTTTTTTCTCTAAAGTTTTCAGATACCACTGAAAGAAACAACCACTTTATACTACACAGATTTGAGTGTACTTGATGACAGAAATTCCATTTTTCTCCATTGCATGCAAATGTTGATTTTCTCTTTACTGCCTCAATGACCCTCCATTTCAGATGGCCATGGAATTGTCCACTCATGATTATGGAGTATGTGGGTATGCAAAGCAGCTGACTAGGCGAGCTACCCTATCAAGTTTGGGGAAGCAGGCAATTTATGGGGCTGCTCGCCAGGCAGAGCTCAGAGCGTGGTCATGGCACTCTGGTTCACATTTACTTATAGCCCATCTGATAAACCTCAACTCTGCCATAGACTCAAGTTGCCACTCATCTTCCAGAGGAATGGAGGCTGCAGGCTGCCTGTTCCCATCAGTCACTGACACCAGCTAAAGACAATGCTTCTCCCATCAAACTGCCAACTAGGCCTCCTGTGCAGCACAGATCCTATGGAGTGCGGATGACTTTTCAGCTCCTTTTGAGTGACATCTTGCACAAAAGGGTTAGCTTCCTTTAAAGCAGAGGGATTGTGGAAGAGGTCAGAGCCAAGTGAGTTGAGCCTGGACATCACAGTTCAGATAATCTAACCTTATTGCTCAAGGAGCCACTCAGGAGCTTGACTTCTTCCTGAAGCTTCCCGAAGTGGCCTCTGGCTCTCCTGAACACCGACAGTCTCCTTAAACTCCTGCCGAGCAACGACATGCTCTGACCTGTATCTGTTTTGCTGCCCACGAGCCCCCGCACGAGCCACCTGCCCAGAAGTGCCTGTTTCCCTCTGCCCTGTGGCTCACACTGACCTGCCCTGGGCTGACTGTGGGCTCCAGGCCCGACAGATGCCTGCTCCCTCCCAGCCCCACCACTGCCAGGACTCTAAACTCCCTGGCATGTTTCTGTGCCAAAGAGGGCCTTGGCTCAATGCAGTCTGGCTTGTTCATGTGTAATGACCTTGAGCACGTTTGCTCTCCACCTGTCAAGAGAAATCTGGCCCGTGGCTTTCACGGAGGATTCAGGTCTGAGCACCCAGGCTGCTGAGGCTGCAGATCTCCTTGTGGTTAAAGTGCCTCTGCTGGGCCGTCCTGGGAACTCACGCTAGTTAGTCACTCATATTGGACCAAAGACATGAGAGAGCTTCTTATGCTTTTCAGACCAATACCAGCAACTGACATTTTCTTCCTAAGTCAATTTTTATTTTAAAATTTGTTTTTCACTAAACCAGAATCATAGCAGGCTTCTCGTAACTTCTAAAAGATATATGTTAGCTTTCTGCTGATGGCAGCTTCTAGTTATATTTTACATGTAGAATGAGAACTGTATCCCGTCTGTTTTTTAGTGACTTTGGAAGAGGAGATGTGAGCCTGGCCTTGCTAACGTGGGCAGAGGGTGGCCTTCCTTGGAGTCCACTCTGGGTCCAAAGCCAAGAAAGACTTCTGGTCTGAACCCAGATGGAGCTCTGCCTCACATCTCTGCTGTGGACAGGGATTCTGGGTGGCATTTTCAGAGAGACGGCTACTTTCTTGGTGAGAAAATTCCTGGGCCCTTGCTTGCTGCTCTGTGGCTACCATGGCAGGTGAGTAGAGTAACTGCAGAATGATTTGGATGTCAAGGGAAACAGGGCGTGTGAACTTTCCTTCAGGGCTTGTGGGCTGAAGTGATCCCATTTCAGGTCAGTATTTTTGGGGAAAAAAAAGCAAGCCAGTTGGGAGTGAGTTGTATAGGGAAGTGAGTTCCGTAGGAGCGGATGAATGTTACATGAAGGAAGAAGAACGCTAGCGGAGTAAAAGCTAAAGGAAAAGGTGGAGAAATACCTCTTATTTGACGAGTGCTGACTTCACCAAGTCCTTGAAGGAGCGCTTAGCATGGACTATCTCATCTCCTTCTGAGACAGAGGAATGGTAACCCCATTTGGCAGAAGTACTAGCTAAGTGGTCTGTGGTCTCCCAGCTGGTAAGTGGCAAGTGGGATTCAAAGCCCATGTTAACCACATCACACTGGGGAGGGTAGTCGCGTGGCAACTCAGACATTTTCAGACCATTTCTAAGCACACAATCATAAATGGTTAAAGTTGGATGAAAGTTTGGGGACCAACTAAGCCAACACCTTTGTTAGATAAAAAAAGGGACTGAATGAAGAAAAGCGGTAACATTTGTTATTAGAGTTGAACTGAGAACAACTTCCTTGTTGCCTGAGACCTTACTGAAGAGTCTTAGGAAAACTGGCTCCAGGACATCATAGCTGTTGAACTTTTTTTTTTTTTCTCCTTCTTCTTCTTCTGGAAACGTGCCCCTCTCCCCACTTCCATGGAGTGGACTTCTATTGCAGAACAATATTTTTCACACTGGCTCAAATAACTCCGGGAGGCCTGCCTCACACCTACATTGTACATAATAGGAAATTAGAAACTGGCACAGGAGACCTAGCCTTTTTCATCAAGTAAAGGAAGTTGCTGACTCATCATGTCAGTCCCCTGTTCTGAAACTTCTCTCTCTCCAAGGTCACTAGTTTCATAATGACTAAATTCAAAGAGCATTTTCCTAGCTTTATTTTACACATGGCACTTGATGATATTTGTCAATAATAAGCAAACAGTTTCATGAAACACTCCTCCTGTGACAGCCCCTCTCCTGGCTTTTCCTTGCTTGCTCCTATCATTCCTCTTCAGTTTTCTTCTTGAGATGATTTTTTTCTGCCTGTCCCTTAAATTTTTATCTTGTCCTGTCAGATTCTGACCCCGGCACTCTCCTTTTCTCTTTGTATAAGCTGTTCCTGGGTCATCTTGTTTAAATGAATCAAAATTCTTTCCAAGACCATAATAAATGCTCCCCTAAATCCCCTTTCCTTTTCTAGCTTTACTTAGTCCCCCAAATTCTTGAAGACCACTAGACTTCAAAAGGATAAAAGTAAACCTGGACCTCTGCATCGAAGGGATATCTCAGAAAGATGAGGAATGGGGTCAATTAGGGTCACCTGTTATAACGAAAACCAAGTAGACTCTAACCAGCCAACCTGAGATGAACAGGCTTAAGGAAGAAACGTAAACTAGGGAATCCAGGCAAGATGTACCGATAAAATGTCTTGCTCATAGTAGCCAGCAGGATCAGCAAACCCGATGTTTAATAAAAAGGAATGTGTGATCGTGAGAACTATAACTTGAAGGGAGGATCTGGAAGGGGCTGAGTTCTAGTTGGGGTGGAGGGGTCAGTATTTTATTACAAGATCTGTGACTCTTTCATGGCCCCTGGCTAATGTGCCTTGTCATCAGGTCAGCTTTATTTCCAAAGCTAACTGACCAAGCTGATGCTTTTTTGTTGGTCCACATCCCACCAAATGGACACCTAAGTTTACCTGTCTCTTGTGACCTTCTAATGTTTTAAAAGCATCACACCATAATTAAGAAAAACACCATGGGGGCTCTGCCCCCCACTGAGTGGAGCCGGGGTGGCAGGTGCTCTGACGTGAGCAAAGCCTGGTCACTTCTGCTTTTGCTCAGCTGGAGACCAGCATAGCTGACTGACCTGACCAGTTAACACCCACAGACCCAGAGAGGGGACTTCTAAGGCAGCCACAAAGTCCTTCAAATTTGCATTCTTTGCATTCAGCATAGGAGAGACAGATAATTTCTCAAAATACTAGTATTCTGGAAAATACAATTAATTTTTGCTTTTTATAGCCACACCTGCGGCAATTGGAAGTTCCCAGGTCGGGGTTGCACTGGAACTGGAGCTCAGGCCTACACCACAGCCACAGCAACACCAAATCTGAGATACATCTGCGACCTATGCCACAACTTGTGGCAATGCCAGATTCTTAACCTACTGAGCAAGGCTGGGGATGGAACCTGCATCCTCACTAAGATAACATCAGATCCTTAACCCACTGAGCCACATGGGAACTCTGCACTATCTAGAAATTACCTAGCCATGGAAACAGGTATGGACTGGAAGTTTATTCAGCTAGGACATGTCATAAGCAAAGGCTAGACTGTGAGGCTGGATCTACTTCTTTCAAGGGATGCTTCACTTTTTGCTCTGTTTCAGTATCTTCTCCCTGTTGATCTCTTTCCCCTGTGCAATGATGCTATGTAAGGAGAAGTCTAAATCTTTCCCTGCCTGGGACCTTGAAGCTGGGCATAGAAAGGAATGGGTTTCTACTTATCATTTCAAGTAAACCTGAGCTTAGGGAGCCCATTTTCTTCTCTCCCCTCTCTTCCTCTCTTCTTCCTTTTCTTCTAATACCATAAACCTCAAACTGCGTAGATCAGAGACCCCGGCGATGTCCTAGGCGACTTTCTGATTTTGTTGATGGGGATTGTGGGCTCTAGAAAGCAGAGAGTGCAACTAGATTTAGGGCTCCTTTGTCCTCTTTCTTATTCATTCTCTCTTGGAGGAGACCACTATTGGAAAAAATCTCCATCAGAACCCCCTGTAGGCTGTTTTATTTGTTTTTTTTTTTCTATTGTGAAATGTATTACAACCCACAGAGAAGTCAGGATTGCTATACTATTACTCACCGACAAACAGCTGGCTGTAGAGTTCCAGGCGGGTGTGGCCTTCCATCGGAGCCTTGCGGACTTGCTGTGGCAGCCGGTCCACCTGCAGGCTGGCCTGCTTGACATTCCTCTCTGCGGTGACCCGGTGCCACTGGTCATCATTGAGAGGGGAGGGTGACCTCACCACAATCTCCACGGGCCCGTTCCCCACATCGAATGAAAAGGACACTTCTGTGGCAGCTGGAGGAGCAGAAAGCATGAAAGCACATGAGTAGTTCCCTCCCAGATACCAAAGAGCAGTGAATTCTAGAGGGAAAACAAGGCAAGGAGAGGAGAATAATCTAAGCCAGTCACTTGCTACAAAGGTCCCAGGCAAAATCACCTGAGGAAGGAAAAAACATCAATCCACTGTTAACTGTTAGTAAGCAAAGGGAGGAAAATAAACATGGATTGGGGGATGGGTATCCGTTCATTTCCTTAATTCATCAAGAAGTGACCATCACTGACTCTTTCAAAATAAGAAGCTGAAGCCTGGAGCACTTGAGTGCATCTTGAGTGTCTTAGATTTAGTGAGCAGTGGCGTCGGGATCTGAACCAGGCTTATGGGGTTTCAGAGCCTGAGATCTTTTGACTCTTTGAACAAGGTGACTCTTCAAACAAGGTGACTCTTCAGTAGCCCTCAGGGGGTGACTTCAGCCCTGGCTGCATCTTAAGAGTTACCTGGGAGCTTGATGGAACACCTGAGTCCAGCTGCATCCCCAGGGATTCCCACCGGGAATGTTCTGGGATAGGCACTGGTATTTTTTAAAAGTTCTCTGAAAATATGAATATAGAGTGAGAGCTGAGAGCTATTTCTTTGGGGGAATTCATAAAACTTTATTTCCTTAATCTAATCCTTGAAGTTCCTATGGAAAGTTAGGGAGTCATGGATGGTGCAGGCAAGGGGAATGGCCCACATCGTTTCCGGGCTGCTGGGGCTGCGCGGCTCCGGATTCCTGCAGAAGGACCCCTTTCTGAATCGTCTGTTGCACCCCCTGAATACTCAACATCTGTGATGTCAGGTTCTTCTCCTAACCTACCCTCCAGCACTGACAACACATTGTTCTTTGTTTTTCATACATCTTCTCCCAATCAAATCTCTTTCTTTAATAAATCACTTTCAATTATGGAAAAATGGATTAGGTGGTTGCTTTGGTAACTGCAATTGTAAGTAGCTTTCTTACCTCACATTTTAGGTTTTAAGTTCCTCAGTGACCACCTACTGCTTTATAAACATGCTTTTCTTCTTCTTCTTCTTTTTAAGACTACACCTGAATTGGAGTATATGGAAGTGCCTGAATTGGAGCTGCAGCTGGTGGCCTATGCCAAAGTCATGGCAACACCAGATCTGAGCCGCATCTTTGACTTACACTGCAGCTTGTGGCATTGATCCTCAACCCACTCAGCAAGGCCGGGGATCCAACCCACGTTCTCACAGAGAAAATGTTGGGTTCTTAACCTGCTGAGCCACAATGGGAACTCCTATAAACACGTTTTCTAAAGTGTATCTTTTCCCTGCGATTGGCAGGAGAGATGGTGAAATGTGGAAGGGACACGTGGGTCCCAGCTCCTTAGCTTGGTGAATTACCTTCCACACGGAAGATGTGGCAACCACTGGATTTCCTAACTTTGCTCATAAAGGGATTCAGCCCCTCTATCAATAAGCCTCTGCCTAATCTCAGAGCAATTTAATTAAATATCTGTCATTTTTTTCCCCAGGCTAATGAAAAATTCAGCTTCTCTGGACTGGTACCATTTTTAGATGATGTTGCAAGCAATCAAACTTCTAATTTAAAAACCACAGTGGGCCAGATTCTCTCAGGACCTAGACTCTTTCCCGCCTCTGGGTCAGGGCCCTCTGAAAGCTGCATTAACTTTATTGAGCTACAGGGGTATTAGAAGCAGAGCTCAATTTAATCAAACTAATTGGACCAAGGAATCTGAATCCTTTATGTCATTAGAAAGGGAACTTTAATTTAAACACCTGTGGTGATGCCACATGTGCTCTGATAAAATTTCTTCCGTAAATTAGGAGCTCCTGCCTTCAGGGGTCATTGTGACTTGATGGAGGCCAGCGACCCTCATCAAAGTTTCTATGGAACTATGATCAGAATATGGGTCGACAATCATTTTGTTACAGAAAGTGGGCTCTGGCTGCTCGCCGCTCTAAAGCCAATAAACAAGCCAGGTTGGTGGAGAGGGAAGTTTGCTTTATTTTGGGGGCTGGTAAAGGGGGGGAAGGTAGGCTTGTGTCCAAAGACCAATTTCTCCCTTACTGACAATCAGTGGGCAAGAGCTTTTAAAAGTGGAGGGGGGGCTACATTCAGAACAGCACCGTCAGCTCTGAGAGTCATCTTGACATCAGTCATGCAGCAGTCTGATCAGTATCATCTTGATTATTTTAAGTACAGTTAGCCTTCAGTTCCAGGGTGAGCTTCTCCCCGTTTCCTTGAGGCCAGTTCTTGGGATTGTGGCAGCTTATGTCATGGTTACAGTCTGGTCATCACGAAGCTGACTTTTTCTGCCTGGTGGGAGTTTCGGTATCTATAGGACAACTCACTGGAATATTATCTGAGGAGCAACTAAAGGTCCTTGATTTTTGTTTAATAACTCAACTATAATATTTTGTCCTGTCTGACTGCTTTCCTTCGGTTCTGCATTTTCTTACTTCTCTGGTTAAGCTTTCTCTTTGGCTAACGTTTTCCCGCAGACAAAGGCAGGCAGAGGACATGGGTGGGAGAGGACCATACTGTCCTGCTTCATCTCAATATGACTCATGGATGGATTGATCTTTCCCTGAATATCTGGTGTGGCCACAGGGGTAAAAGTAACCTCAGTTTTAAGACTGAATATGTTCTGTTCTTGCAGTGCTGTGTTGAAGCCAATGCATTTTTAAATGTAAATTGTCAGAATAGCGAGAGAACAAGGCTTCCTGAGCTAAGGGGGAAAGACAGTTTTGTTTTAAAGGCATCAACAACCATCAGGGAAATACAATTTAGGGATAAATTGAGTTTAACCCCAAGGTTTGACACTGAGGGATTAAGGGTGCTCTAATTTCCTCCACATCTCTCCTCCTGCTGTGATGAATCTTTGTTCAGGTCTTTAAACTGTCACTCTCTGGAGAAATTCTGAGGACTAGCACTAAACAGGAAATAACCATACTTTCTTCTGGACTTGTTACACTACATCCCCTATTTCTGCCTCTGGACCAGTCTTCTTAACATCAACACCTCCCTATGGAGCAAGAAAGAAGGTCTCCAGGATCTGTCTGTAGCACTGTCTTCTCACCCCAGCTGGA
The DNA here is from genome assembly GCA_004024745.2 of Catagonus wagneri. Classification (NCBI taxonomy): domain Eukaryota; kingdom Metazoa; phylum Chordata; class Mammalia; order Artiodactyla; family Tayassuidae; genus Catagonus; species Catagonus wagneri. The sequence goes on from PVHT020000175.1 coordinate 2,380,941, forward strand.
TGCTGTAAAAGGAACTCAAGGCCAAGGACCTCTGAGAGCTGATTCCTCCCCAGTCCAGGCTCTGTCAAAGAAATGTTCACAATTGAGCCATCCCACATCCCTTCTGGTGCTTCCCAAGGAAGGGGCTGTGAGGCCCCACAGGACAGTGAAGGAAAGGCTTCCTTTTCCTCACTCAATATCAGCTTCCCTGACATTGCTAAGGAAAGCCTCTGAGAAATCCCATCTCCCAGTTCAACTGGCAAGTGTGTTTTAAAAAGCTTCTAAAGTTCAGTCTGTGGCTGATTGCTCTTGGTCTTCTGGGTGAGAGGAGCTGACATTTTAAAAGAGATAATTACAGAGAGAGTCAGACAGTGAATGAAGGGGAGGCGGCATAAAAGACACCAGGGCCAGTGACACCATCCTTACTTAATGTGTGAAGACTGAAGTGTTGTCCCGTTTCTGCTTGTGGAAAAGGAATTTCTGACATATCGAAACTATTCTTATTTATAGAAATAGGTATTTGAGAACTGGCTGTTTGTAGCGTGGCTCATTAGAAGGAACACCTTAGCAAACACTAGTGATTGCCTTTCTGTTAGTGTCAGGAACCGCGAAGCATCTGGGATTTTTTATCTTTCTCGCAAACTAACAAGAAAGCCTAACATCCTTTCATAGATGTTGGCAAAAGACAGGAGATTCCTGGGTCAGAAGCAAAGCCCTTTATTCTTCACAATGCAGCAGGTAGCATGAGTGTCCATCCACTTTGGTTTCTCCGGTCTCTGGGGCCACAGGGGCCACACAGAGCAGCCCAGGTGGATGCTGCATATGCAGTGAGTTTGCGTCACAGCTCAGGAACCTGAACTTAAGGAACCTAAGTTTTAAAGGGGCTGCTAGCAAAGCTTTAAAAATGTTTCACATTTGCCCTGGGGAGAAACAGGTTAAGAAACAAATCTTCCCTCTGTTCTGGAGGAAGACATTCTATCTTTCAGGACTGCTATACACACATCCTTTAAAAGGTCTGAACAACGCTGACAAAGCCTCTTGTTCAGAAGACAAGCAGAAATAGGTGACCCCCATGGAGAATTTTCCTGACAATCTGCCACTTGCCCACCCTTTTCCTTGGGAGATGACCCAGTTTTGCCCAGGAAGATACGTGTTTCTATACAACTTTTTGCTTCAGGTATGGACGGCCATACCCCAGGCCCAGAGGATGAATCTGGATCTGTCTAAATCAAACTTGAGGATTCTGTGCACCTTGCCAGTAATCCACTTAAGATGGGACATATCTTTTCCTCCTGGCCAATAAGACAGTAGCGGGTAGCTTTAGAAGCTCTTTGGGGACAAACTTATCAGTTCGTAAGAAAAGAGATAATCATTTATTTTCTGCTCCATGATCTTGGTTGGAGGTGTGGTTCCTAGGGTTGGTGGAGCCATCCTATAAACATCAGACTCACCAAGGAAGGCACAGGGATGAACCTGGGTCTTAGGTGACATTGTTCAGCCCCTAAATTATTCTTGGAGCCACCTCGAGACTCTTATGTAAGATACCCATTGCTGTTAAAGCCATCGTTGTTGCAGCTGAAAGCACCTTTACTGATGCAGAAAATGGTTTAGCAATTAGTATCTGAGTTCTAGTCCACACTGCCTTGTCACATTTGGGAACTCCCTTTATTGGTATCTGAAAGGAGGGTCATATCTATAGTTTCTCTAGAGTTTCTGTGTCCAAAATGCATTTGAAAACGCACTGATGAGCCCTAAGGTCCCTTCAGAGGTGAATGTCCTATGATCTAATGTCCAAGAGATTCCAAGACAAAAAATAAATGAAAAACAGCTGGTTTTACTAGTAGTTTAAGTATAGGATCACTACAGGGGAAAAAGAAAGATACTGAAAAAGAAATGCACAAGGTGGCATCAGAAACAAGCATCAATGGCAGAAATGATCTTTATCACATTTGGATCATGGCTTCATCAGAGTGACAAAGCAACGAGTGAGACAAAACCATGGACACTGGAAGAGTTCCCCTGCCCGCCTTCCTGTGCAGTTCCAGCAGGGGGCATCGTTTGCTCTCATTCTAACCCTAAGTCTCAAACAAGTTACTCTGTGCTTAATGTACTGAGCGACAAATTTAACAACTGACCAGAAGAGAAGACTTTTGGAGTCTGAGTTTTCCCAGAAGGTGAGGTAACATTTCGACATTAGACTCAAAGTGGCAGCTGGCAGCAGCAGAAGAAATTGGTCATTCAATATAGAATAGGTAAAAAGACAAGGGAAGGTACACTGAGCAAGCACACTGAGACCAGCAGATACAGTGGCAGTTTTGACTCTGATTTGTTTCTTTCATTATCAAGTGAAGTTCAAGGATTGACAGTTTCCAAATAGACATTCTATGCCACATCTCAAACCATACCACCAAAAAGGTAATAAGAGCAGATATTTTAGCCTCACTCTGTGGTGGAGAGTTATGATTATATTTTCTGCTTTCTTTTTCTTTTTCATGAAGGAAGGGCTAAGTGTCCATCAGGAGACAAATAATTTAGACAACACGAGAGGGTACGAGAAGAGGCAGGTAGGCTGAAAATGAGGTCCCTGTGGGAATCAGAGGTGAGGATGAAGAAGTAAAGAGAATGTCTTTGTTTCTGTCCAAAGCCAGCTGCTCCACTGCTCACTGGGTGCCCTCACTTCTTACCTGCTCCAGGTCATCCCTCTAGCAATCCTCCCTTCTCTTCTACAGCATCAATAATTTGCGCTCTACTGGATCATCCTATGTGAACATGCTGACATGTCTCTAATACTAACAGCCACCACCATTATAAAACCCTTCTCTTGTCCTTATATCCCACTGCTTTGCTCCCTTTTGTTGCAAACTTCCTTGAAAGAGCTGTTTGTACTCGGTATCTGTGTCTGCTCCTCTTAGTCTTTCTTTAACCCCATCACTTCTGGCTTTCTCTTGCACTACATTGTGAAACTGTTCTCTACTCAGTGCCTAAGCACTTACTAGTTTCTTTACCCCAATAATGCTATGGCTGCTTTTCTACCTCTCTGCACACAGCCCTCATATTAGAAATTTCTTCCCTAAATATTCCATGTTATATAGCACCTTTTTACCTTTAGCTGCGTTTTCCCTTTATTCTGACTCTTTAGATCCACAAGCATGTATCACCTTCTGTCACAATATATACATGCTCCTGGCCTCATTAAAGCAGAGGTGTTTTCTCTTTTGTTCATTTTTGTTATATCCTCAGTGTCTAAAATAATGCTTGACACAGTGTAAGCATTCAACAATTTATGAATGAATGAATGAATGAAGAGGAACCCTCCTGCCATGAAAGCAAAACAATTATCTAGATATTCTGAAAAAAAAAAAAATAAAGAAACCCATGCATCTTCCTAAGGCAAATGGTAACTTCACATACTAGCATGTAAAAAGAATGCCATCTTGTATTCTATAGCATCTTCCCTAAAAACATACAGTAACTTAATGTATATTTCTCAGTCTAGGAACTTGATACATTAGTCATGTCTGTTTGAAGCAAATTGTGCCTTGTCTAAAACAAACTCAGCAGTGGAGCCAGAAGCAGAATTTTCTCTCATTTCGACACCTCACACAGTTTTCACTCTACTCTTAGGAATAAGGACCTTGGATCATAATTACATTTCTCAAGTTTTGGCCTGAATAAGAAACTGCTCAAGAAATGTGGTTAAAATGCATATTCCAAGGCATCTCTCACAGAGATTCTGACTCAGTAAGTTGGAGTAGGACTGTGGCATCTGTGTTTTGTGAATGCCAGGTGAATCTGATGCAAGAGATGCTGCTTTATGAAACACTAGTTTTGCCAAGTCTCATTCTAGTAGAAAGGTCCTGGAATCTTTTGCTTCCTTGTCACCAAGAGAAAGATTTTCAAACTATGTAGTAAAGAGTTTAACTTTGTTCAAAGAGAGGTCTGCACTTTGCCCTTGGCTTTGGGCAGAAAATATTTAAAGCCTTAGAGTAGTATTCCTGACAGAGGTGTCTTTGCCTGGGAACTTGGATTCATGTCAGGTCATCTAACAACACGATTTAGGGTGGAGGCTAGCCTTACCAGGTAATATTTGGGTTGGAGACCAATGGTGTGATGTAGGGGAGGGGTTTGCATCACACAGTTCAGTCCCTGGAGGGGCTGGAAACCGAGGTTGGCTATGCAGGCAAATAACCATCACCCTCCCCCTTTTTTTTTTCCATTATAGCTGGTTTATGACCATCCCTATGTCATGCAGCCTGAGTAAGGACTCTGAACACCAAGGCTCAGGGGAGAGGCCCTGGCTGGCAGTACACAGGAGGAGCAACCTGGGGGCTTGGCCCCTGGGACCTCTCCTGGTCTCTGCTCTCTGTGCCCTTGTTCTCCTCTGATTCTGCTCTGTATTCTTTCCCCGTAATAACCATGGCTATGTGGAGATCAGCCTTTGGCGAGGTTTGTGAGTCCTTCAAGAGAACCGTTCAAGCTGAGGGTGGTTCTGGAGATACCCTGAACTTGCAGCGGTGTCGGAAGTGTGTGCAGTTTTGTGCAGGCTGTGCTCCTTCCAAGTTTGCAGTCGGGCTAATTCTCTGTAAAAATAATCACTTCAGTTTTGAAGTATGTGATGGAATCCAACAATGTTAATAAGACTAAAAGACTTCCAGGAGTTCTCGTTGCGGTGCAGCAGAAACAAATCCGACTAGTATCTGCTCAGCGGGCCAGGGATCTGGCATTGCTGTGAGCTGTGGTGTAGGTCGCAGACGTGGCTCAGATCCATTGTTGCTGTGGCTGTGGTGCAGGCTGGCAGCTGTAGCTCTGATTAGACCCCATAGCCTGGGAACTTCCATAATCCTCGGGTGCGGCCCTAAAAAGCAAAAGCAAAAAAAACTTCCAAGTAGTCCAACTTTCAAGTTCACCTTCACTGCCTAGATAAGGAAACAGAGTCTGGGAGATGCTAACGTCTAAGCACTGAGCTTCTGTTATAACTAAGCACTGAGCTTCTGTTTTTCTAACTTGCTGTACTGCCTTTCATACTATGCAGGAAATTTAAAAAACCGGTTTTTTCTTTAGCATAGTCTTAGTTTGTGAGCATAGAAATCTTTAGAGCCAAACATGCATATTCACATTCCAAAACTCAGGGTTACACACATCTGAAAATGAACACTGGAAAGGAAAAAATTTATTTGAAGTCTTTTGGAAATTCTTCAAGGAGATGCCTGGAGCTTAAGAATCAATGCTACGAACACATTTTTAAACCTCTGGTATCTTGATAACCTCCTGAGTATGAGAAATATTTCTCTTTATGTATTTTGGCCTTTAAGCTTTTTACTATGGCAAAAAAATAACTTCACAAACAAAGGCATCCACAGAGAAAAGGAAGCAAAAGGGAGTTACCACTGGCCATGCAAAAACAGAAAGCTGTCTTTAAAATGCAAAGCCTTTCTAATTTTAGTTTTCTCTATGCATTTAACTACCTTCTGAGAATAACTTCTTGAATATTAATGCACTTATATGATTTAAAAAGGAAAAAGACAAAAAGCTTTCCAAAAGGACTTGTGGCTTGAAACAGCACCTGTCCTCAGTAAGGGATAACCTCAATAGTCAAGGTTTAAATACCCCCATGTTTGGAATCAGTAGAGACTTGTGTGCTGGGCAGAGAGTGCCAGTTTGGAAGAGTAGGTGAAAGTCCCAGATGGTGACTTTGGGGACAGAATACTTATGATTAAAAAGCAATGTAGACACTGCAGGAGGGAAACCATGAAACCAAATGCTTAAGGATTCTCCAGAGATGAAACAAGCATGGATTGAGGAGGGGATGGATGTCAAAGAAGCTTTTCTCTTGACCAACGCCTGGTTGTGCAGCAAAACGAGTAATATTCATTGGAGGAAATGTGATTTGGTGGAGGACCAGGGGTAACTTATGGGGCTGGTTTCAGGTGATGTTAAAGAGAGCAGGTTCACAGAGATACCTGGCTATAGAGGGAAAGAACTAAAGGAGGTAAAATAGCTTGAATTGGAAAAAAAAAATCTGATAGGTGTTAACAAGGACCAAGCTGGAGCTTATAAGGAGACATCATTCTGGTCAATTAATTAATTAAAAGTGACAAATGACTGAGCTATGGATGGCTGTGTGTATGGGGACACTAGCCATGAGTAAAAGCCAAAGATAACATCTGAAGAAAAAAGGATAAGGCTTTGGAAGGTGCGTGCGTGCTGGTGAGAGCTGTGAATAAGTCTGTCAGAAGGAAAACACACTGTTTCCTGGTTGCCATGGACTGAGTTTCAGCCCAGACTATAGGTCATATCCCAGACACTGTTCCTTTCTGTTTTATAGCAAATTGTTTCCTATCTAGCATGTTCTTTCAATGCCAGTCTGTTATGACTTCAGACAAGATCTCTCTAATGAGAAAAAAAAGTGCCAGATGAAGATTCTATATTCTACATGCTACTGGCCTCAGAATATAAAAAGAGATTTATTTTGTTTTTCATTACAACACCAGATGCTCTTCAACTACAGTGTTTTCAGTTATCGGGCAAATAATGGAGAAAAAGTGAAAGCATGCCACAGGGTCAACTGAGATTTTTAAATGGGAATGTAGAGAGAAACGGTGGAATAGGAGAGTCACTTTCTTTCTACACAACATGCTTTCTTAAAGTGCAAAAGGCTTCTATAAAAGTCCCTTGGGATCTTTGCAAGTGATACATAGCCAGTCTAAATTATCTGATAGTTTCACGCTAGCTATGATTACTTAAATTTGTCCTTTATCTTCTATTTAGTAAGGAATATTAGAAATGAAGACACTTAGGAGTTCCCGTCATGGTGCAGCAGTTAACAAATCCGACAAATCCAACCATGAGGTTGTGGGTTCGATCCCTGGCCTTGCTCAGTGGGTTAACAATCTGGCATTGCTGTGAGCTGTGGTGTAGGCTGCAGATGCGGCTTGGATCTGGCATTGCTGTGGCTCTGGCGAAGGCTGGCAGCAACAGCTCTGATTAGACCCCTAGCCTGGGAATCTCCATATGCCGCGGGTGTGACTCTTAAAAAACAAACAAACAAACAAACAAACAAACAAACAAAACCAAAGAAACTTAGGGTTGAATATTAAAAGTACAGGGTCTTAGACTCTCAAGGTTGAAAGTATCCTAGGAGAAATTCTCAATTAACATTGTAGAAGAATTAACAGCCCCCTGAGGTCATACATTTCCACCTCTGAAAAAAATGACATCACTTCATGGTGTCTCTCATGGTTGGGCCAACCAATTTCTACTTAAAAAAGCCTTCCTATGGAAATGGGTAATACTAAATAACAACAAGGATTTATCATGAAGTCCTCTTTTCTCCGCCTTATTTCTGGTCATAATAGCTGAAAAGACAACTTTCTTGATTATATTGCATAAATAAATTATTTTGCTACCCTAAGGATGGTCAATATAAAACATGGGAGAACATTTTAAGGGTGGATTTGTACAAAGTTCAGACAAGCGTGTTTACATTTTCATGATTTGATGAATTAATGGATTATGGTTTCTGTCTAAAGAGCTCCTTTGAGAGAAAAGTTGTGGGTGGATTTGAGCTACTTGCCAGCCTCTGCCTCGGTTTGGTTTGACATAGGTGGGTGCATGGAACAGCTTTGGGAATGGGTCATCCATTATGACCACTGCTAGGCACATCCTTGTGTGTCTTTCTCAGATGAGGTCTTTCACTTTCATCATTTCCGCCTGCCCTGCTGGGTTCCTGAGCAAGCCTCAAACAGCAGTAGCATACTACATACTCTTAATACATAGTGGTACGATGGCCTGAGAATTAGTAACAGAAAGCCGGTAGATCAGACTGTGTGAAGATTTGTCTTTAAAAAGTTAGACCCAGCAATAAGGGACCACTGGCTAAATGAAGCACTTGGCAATTGAGACACTGTATTTCCCCATTTTTAAAAACCTTGCTCCCATTTGTTGACATAATAGCCTTAATTATTATCTGCAGATGCTGATATGCCCAGATGTAGAAGGCTGTCTGGGAATAAAACAGAGCTTTGAAGATCTCAGATAAACATCCTACCAACCAGTAAGACTTTGGGTGGGTGTATTACATTCTGTACGTTGTAAAACCTAAAATGGTATTTTTTTTCTTTTGTTTTATAGATATAAAATGATGATTTCCCAAACTACACATATTCTCTAGGAAATTTTGATAATAGTCTCTGCCCTCAGTTGAAAAAAAAAATCACCATTGTGGTGTTTAAAAAAAAACTGACATGGAAATGTGTTTTAAAATGTTCCTTGAAGCAAGTAGGTTAACAAATAGTATGTACCATACCATTTTTTTGGATAAAAAATTATACATAAGTACATAGAAAAACGTTTGGAAATGTGCACACCAAAAGAGTAGTACTAAATACATTAGAATATGTGATTATAACTGATTTTTGGGGTTTATTCTTTTTGCTTCTCAGGATTTTTAACTCATTGAACAATAAACAAACAATATTAGTATGATTTTTAAAGTCAAAATATGATCATTTCACTTCTTTTGTAAAGATTGGTGACATTTTAAGCTGCTTTATTCTATAATTTTAACAAGGGTGTAATCATAGAGATTAATCAAAATTCAAAGAATGAGATTTCAGAAAATTAGAGGGAATTTAAAAGGAGGTTGAAACATTCCTCCTTACTTCTTAAGCTATCTAAGAAGATTTTTTTTTTAAAGAAAGTGGTCAAACTTCACCATAAAATAATTTTGAATAAGATGTGGGCTTTTTCCCCTATTAAAAATGGCTCCCAAAATAAGGACTTGCTATTTTTCAAAGTACAATCCTCACAGGTCTGAAGTGCCAGCATGTTCAGATGTTTAAACTAATGTATACAGGAATCAGAATGCAAGAGGAGCATATTCAAGTTATAATTACACTTGACAGATATACACTGTTTCTATTATTCATTGGCTCTAGATGCACTTACCCAGAAAGACCCTGCAGAATACTAAATATCAACTCTTCTTCATGAGAAGTCATTTGGCATTCTCATCACTTCTCATCAGAGGAATCAAATTCAGAGATGCAGAAAACCCAATTTGATTTTTTTAACACCATCCACAAAGGCAAGTAAAATGAGTAATTTCCTAAGAGGCCTTAGGTCCAGCTAGCTTTCTTTTGTCCAACTCTTAATACAGATACATGGGTGGGTCATTACTTTAATGAAAAATCTTTTAACTACTCACTGCACTTTAGCTACATTCTTTTTAGTTCCCCCAAATGCCTTTATCTCATTTATTGCCTGACATCCTTCAAGGCAAATCAAATGCTGCATCTTCTGGAAACCTACTTTGATGTCTTGAGGCAAGGTGAGAGCTTATTCCTTCTTGGGCCATAGTGCCTATGGTAGAGATTGCTAACTTTTCATGAAAAACCTGTCTTCTCCTCCCCACAGTTACCCCCCTGAAAAGCTGCTGTGCAAGAGATGTACTTCCTGGTCCCCAGCATCTAGGTGGAGCCATGACAATAGTTGCCACCAATGGAACAAGAACAAAAGGAGTGGGTGTATCCTCTGAACCATGTGGGTAAGAAGAGACTGCTTCTCCATCTTCCCTCCTTCTCTTCCAGTTGGATTTAGAAACTCTCAGGCTTGAGAAATGGTGGAATCAAAACACAAATGGAGCTTTGATCTCAAATCTCTGCGTGGAAGGACTTCATGGAACAGTACACGCAGATGACACTCCCACACAGTCACCAAAACCTGGAGCTTTATTTGGTACAGCAGTGTAACTTAGTCCTAAACAAGAATATCTCTTATGACCTTATCACATTTAATATATTTGTTTCTGGGAGTTCCTGTCGTGGCTCAGAGGAAACGAATCTGACTAACATACATGAGGACTCAGGTTTGATCCCTGGCCTTGCTCAGTGGGTTAAGGATCTGGAGTACCATGAGCTGTGGTGTAGGCCACAGACATGGCTTGGATCCCGTGTTGCTGTGGCTGTGCCGTAGGCCAGATACTACAGCTCCAGTTAGACCCCTAGCCTGGGAACTTCCATATGCCATGGGTGCAGCCCTAAAAGGACAAAAAAAAAAAAAAAGAAATCTGTTTCTAAGATTAAAAAACATAACCAAAGGATCTTCTCCCTCAGACCACTGGAATTTTGAGAAGATAACATAAGAAAGAGAATATATATATATATATATATATATATATATATGAGACTGGGTCACTTTGCTGTACGACAGAAATTGGCACAATGTTGTAAATCAAATATACTTTAATAAAAAATAAAAAAATATATAACCAGAGGATTTTCTCCCTCAGGTCACCGGAATTTTGAAAGGATGACAGCATTGTAAGGGTCTTATTCAAGTTTCAATACCCAGCCCTATATCAGAACATTGCCATAGCGAAAAAATATGTAGGTTGTAATATGATATTTGAGTGAATTCATGCAATTCTATAATTCTTAAAAATTAGAGGAAAGGGAAGTGACTGGGAGCCACATGGGGGACTTTAGACTGGTAAGTGCTCCTAAATGTCTAAGCCATTTTTTCTACTAACCCCACCAAACTGAGGTCCCAAAGAAAGGAGAGGCAGAACTGAGCCTTGAATATCACAAAAGCGAACAAAACCTTTTCTAATGAGAAGTTTTTCCAGGACGAGCTTGACATTCAGAGATAAGAAATGATATTCCCTTCATTCTTCAACATTACTATTCTACACCGAATGGACTCCAGAACCCAGAATCCTCAGGCTGACACATTCAGCTCTATTTTCAGCCACACTGAAAACACAGGCAAACAACAAAGCTTCTTAGGGTCAGCTGTGGAACACGAGTGCTAATTACAGTGCTATGTCCATAGGGAGATACACTTCAGGTTCTGAATAATAGGCTTGGAAACTCCTATAACACAGTCCCTTTGTAAGCTGGGAAGTCCCTGAATTAGAAAATCTAAAAAATAAAGTAAAATCATTAATATCATAGATAGAAACAAGTCTTCTTTTCCTAAAGTATTTAAGAATATATACCAGCTTTGACCCTAGTCCTCTATTAGATTTTATAGAAACCATTACACTTTGCCTTGTCTCCTCAAAGTTCCTATCTTGCTTGCTATCAAAAGTTATCTAGTAACTTGAGCAAAATGTATCTTTAAGAAGGTAACTTCCTTAATCCTTTATTTGTAAAAAACCAAAAAAATCAAACTGCTTTTGTCAGGTTTTCATTTGACATTCGATTGGTTAGTGTTTAGTCACATGGTTTTAATTCAGGTGTTTGATGACTTCTAAGAACCTAGTATTGTTGTACTTATAGTTGTCTCTGGCTCTTTGAGACATTCCTGGTTTTGAGCTATTTCAAGTAATCTTCCCCAGTTACCCACTATATTTAAATTAAGTTCTGCTCCCTGAGTTATTGTATCACCTGCTCTCTATCTTTTTTTTTTAGCCATCTTTTAATTAATTGGTCCCAAGTGTCATCCTCAGTTGGATCAATTCTCTAGCATTGATAACAAGCACTAATAGATGATGGTATCAACTCTTCCCTCTTGAACTGTTTGTTTTATAAAATATTCAGCTGGCAGAGATGCAGTAAGCGTCAAGAATGGCAGATGTAAACTACTTCTGACTCCACACATATATTTCCACTCTTCTCACTTACCCATGTATTGGTTACCATCACAAGAGCATGCTCTTTCTTCCATCTCTGACCTAGATCAGGATGCATGAATCCAAACCTCTTCAGTCTCTTCTCTTAGGAGGATCATTCTCTTCTGCCGGGCACAGGCAGGGTGATTCTAGAAGTTGGTCTTTTTAACATTTTAACATGCCCTCTTTTTGAAGGGAAAAATCTTGGGGACTATCACACATAATATTAGAAAAAATTCCACCAGAAAAATATCTATGAAACTTTAGCATTTCTCTGTAGAAATGACACATAACATATATTCTTCACGCTCCATGTGAAGATGCTCTTTGATGAGGATTCCTATTATCTTCCAGGAAAGGGAATGAATTAAATTGCCTTGTAGAATTTTTTTTTAGGAAAATGGAAGACTTCTATTTTATTTATGTTTTATATTTTGAATCAGGATGCAGTAAAAAAAAAAATCTTGTGTGGGCAGGATTTCAGTAGGGGAGTGGTCTTCTACATGCTTCTGGAGTGTAGAGAAAGGGCAGAAACACAAACTGTGCAGAGAGGTTATTCCATCTGACCAGCTTAAGAGGCAATCCCAATTCCGTTTAGAAATTGCAAAATCAGCAGACACGAGTGGATCAGTAACACCTAAGGAACTAAAGTAATTTTTCATATCAGGACATCCTCCTCTAAAATCTGTTCTTTTAACTCTAGGGTAACAATGCCATAAACTCAAGTAACTGTCTCGTTATTAAGACTGGCAAAGAAATCCTGGTAAATTCAACTGACTTTATTACTTACCAATTATTTGTATATTTTTAATACTTAAAATTCAAACAGCTAATATATTGAATAGCTTTAACATAGCACAAATTTCATCTTTATTTATGTCTCTAAACTTTTTTGGTTCACAATTGAAATTGAAAAGCCTAAAACAGAAGCTAGAAAAAAATTTTTAAATTAAAAAAAATCATAGTAGTGTTGCTATTCAGGTTTAAAATTTTTAACGGGGTAATTTTTTTCTTATGTATTATAATGACCAAGTCAGAATCATTCTTTAGGTTCCAAATTGTTAATACAGATTGAACTCATAGTTAGACTTGCAAAGTAGTAGAAACACTAAAATTCTTCCTAAATCTATGCTGATAAACTAAGTTACCTGGACAGTTGAAAGGAAAAATCCATGTGCTAACACTTGATCTGTATTGGTAAAAACTCACAGTATTTATTAAAGAAAAAACACCCTAAATGACATCCCAATGGCACAAGAGGCTGGATAAGTGGAATTACACATTCCTCATGTCTACACAAGTGAAGCTCTTTTAATGTAAGAAGTTGCTCCAATTCTGAAATAGTGGAAGATAAATTGCAATTTGTTATTTCTTCTGATTCATCAGTTTATATATATTGCAAAATATTTTCTTCTATGATGTTCTCGAGCATGTGCATTGCAGAAGGCGGCATCTTGGAAAATTAAAGTTTTTCCTTAATACCTTTCCCTGAGATTAGCAGGACACTGAATGCTGCCTCTACATTTTTGTAGAGATATGCCTGCTGAATGCAAATATTTCCTCCGAGTCATCCTGATAGCTGAAAAAGCTCAAACTTGGTCAACCTGGAAACTTAGGCTAAAGTATCGCAACAGTTTCTGGTTGCTTCTCCTGAGTGTTTCCTAGGCAGTGAACATCTGCTTCAAAATTTTCCCACTGTGTAAGATCTTTTACATTGTTAAAAATAAAAACGCTGTGGTCACTATTATCAGATACTTCCAAACACTTCCTCTGATTACAGTTCACCTTAAAGAAAACCCACCATCATCCATGCAACCCCTTCCCCATTAGCCCATGTCTGGGGCCAGGAGGGCAGCTGGGAGGGACCTTGACCTCAGCGCTTCCTCCGTTCTATGGCCCCCAGACCTTCTCTCAGCAATGCATCCCCTGTGATATTCTCTCTCCCTGTGCTTATTGCTGCCAACCTCTGAACCCGAGGACAGTAACACTTGATACACAGGCTTCCTGTCCACCATGTCCTTTGCAGTGTCCACTAGAGTTCTCAGCAGTGATGTGGATGACCAGGCAACACTCTGGCCTCCAGCTCCCTGCCTTTCTCCACAGCCTTTGCATACAACCCAGAAGCCCCCTGTGTGGCCCGGACGATGCATCGTAGAACTTCTTCCCACCTCAACAGCTTTCCTGTGAAATCTTGAACTTCAAAATTTCACCAACCGTGATCTGTCCTTCCACCTTCCACTGTATCTTTGTCATCAGTTTGATCACCAGCCCCTCGACTGTGGTGACCTCCTGCTCCACTGAGAATTTCCACAGTTCTCTGTTAGATCAGCACCACGTTTATTCATTGCATTCTCTCAGCAAATGCTTACTCGTCACCTGCCACGAGCCAGCTGTGGCGTGGCCCTGGAGATGAGGCACCATGTGGCCTACACAGTCTTGCCACACAGATGAATGGTGTACCTCACACCTTTGTGATGTCTCTGTGCCATCTAGGACTCTAGTTTCCTTCAGCATCTGGAGTCTGAAATGTTCTTTCCCTTTTATTTTGAGGCTCAGTTAAAATGATATCATCTCCAAAGAACCTTTTCCCATTCTCCAGTCAGAAGTGATTGTTGCTTCTTCTGGGCCACCACAGGATATTGCTCATACCTCTAATATTTATTTCATCTGATCCAAAACATTGTTTGATATGCCAGGCTCTCCCACTAGATGGCGCATGACTGGGGAATGGGGGTCTTACTCTTCTAAGTTGCTCTTCGGCACATACAGTGGTTGAAATATTTAGAATCAGATCTGAGACTTGCCTAGGAATCACCACTACTTTTGTCCTACTTCCGACTCTGACAATACCAGATACTTGCAGCTTCCAAGCACCCATTATGTTCTCCCTCCTTAGGCTTTTGTTTGCTTTGTCCCCTCCTGCTATAACTTGCCCCCTACTTCACTGGGTTAACTTCTTAATGATCCAACTTAGGTACAACCTCATCCTCCTCTTCGTCCCCAGGTTGGGTTATGTACATCTCCTCCGGACATTTATAACACCTTACACCTATTGTTGTAATGTTATTTACTGTATTTTGATGATCATGAGCACAATATCTTAAATAAGCCGTATAAGCTGGATGGACTAATTTCCTTATCTATAAAAAGTGGATAAGACTTGTTATGAAACCTGAAAATGTTAGTACCTGTAAAAGCTTCAGAACAGTGCCTGGCACTTTAAAATCCTCCATAAAACCTACACATCCACAATGCTGTTAATGTGTTTGTTTTCTTCAACAGGTGAGGATGCTGGGTTCTCTGTTCTCAACTTGGAATCTCCAGGATCCCCCCTGGCGCCTCTGACATAGCAGGTATTCAGTGAGAGGTGGCCTGGTGATGGAACCATGGTCACAGTCAAGATGGGACCCTCTTGGTCAGAAAAGAGATGTGGAGAAGTCAAGCTTTTCTCTATGGGAAACTCCAAAAAAAAAAAAAAAAAGGATATACCTATGGTTGCTAGTGAATATTTTTAGAAGAAATATTCCCCTGCTATCTCAAAAATACTAACAAAAAATAAGCAAAACAAAACAACAGAATCAAAAGTAATTTCTGATTTGGAAATGGACCTATTAGTTTGTGGCTTATGCACTCCTCCTTACTTTGATGTGTATCCCTTGGCCCCTTCAGGTGTTCTAATTCTGGGTCTCATTCATTCCTACTTCCCTGGGGAGCTCTCTCCTTCAGCCAGTCCTTCCTCTCCCACATCTCCAACTCTTTTTTTTTTTTTTAAACTGGATTTTTCCCGTTAATATACATGCATGCTGAAGTCCCTACCACTTACAATGATTATAATGAATAGAACCACCATCTTGATCTCAATATCCACCTCCATTCACTGCAGACACTGTCTTCCATTTTGACAGTGACCTCTACATGTTAAAGCTGATGACTCCTTTGTGTTCTTATTCTAGTATCCCTCAGTTCAGTGGTACCAAAGTTTGTTTTTGAAATTCTTCCTTTATTTGATCCCTGGAATGGCACTGTCTTCCTACTTCTCTGCCAACCTTCTAGAAGCTACTTTTCTTCCTTCTATCCTTTAAATGAAGGCTTCATTCCTGGACATCTTTTTATCCCCCCCCACAACTGCACCTGCAGCATATGGAAGTTCCCAGGCTAGGGATCGAATTGGAGTTGGAGGCTTATGCCATAGCCACAGCAACACAGACTCCAAGCCACATCTGTGACCTAAACCACAGCTTGAGGCAACTTAACCTACTGAGCAGGCCAGGAATCAAACCCACATTCTCACAGACACTGTGTTGGGTTCTTAACCCACTGAGCCACAATGGGAACACCCTGTTCTTGGACATCTTGTTTTCTCTCTCCGCACATTTGTTCTGGGCAATCTCATGATGCTTGCAGCACCCAGCACTTATTTACTGATGATTCTCTAAGCGATAATGACACTCAAATTGTGTGCTTCTAACTCAGATTGCTCTGCTGGGCTCTCTCACATCTCCAACTCTTTTTATTTACTGGATTTACTCTTTTCAGACTTGGATATACAGCACCTTCTAGATGTGTCCACTTGGATAGACACTCTTCTATCCTGCAGACACTCAAACTCAAAATATACAAAATGCAATTGCATTTTGGCTCCGATGGATATCACACTCCTTAGTAAAAGTTGTTCTACCCACACGGTCATCAAAACCATCACAACCTTTTATGTATACTAACAATGAAGTATTATAAAAGGAATATAAAAATACCTTTTAAAATTATCCCCACCAAAATTAAATACCTAGGAATAAATCTGACCAAGAAGGTGAAAGACATATGCTGAGAACTATAAAACATTAATCAAAGAAATTAAAGAGAATTCAAAGAAATGGAAAGATATCACATGCTCCAGAATTGGAAAAAGCAACATTGTTAAAATGGTCATAATACCCAAATCAATCTACAGATTCAAGGTGATCCCTATGAAATCACCCATGACATTTTTTCACAGAGTTACAACAAACAATCCAAAAATTTATATGGAACTGTGAAAGACCCAGAGTTGCCAAAGCAATCCTGAGGAACAAAAACCAAGCAGGAGGTGTCACTCTTCCAGACTTCAGGCAATATCACAAATCTACAGTAATCAAGACAGTGTGGTACTGGTACTAAAACAGAGATATAGACTGACGGAACAGAATAGAGAACCCAGAAATAAACCCAGACACCTAGGGTTAATTAATCTTTGACAAATGAGGCAATAATATAAAACAGGACAAGACAGGGTATTTAGCAAGTTGTGCTGGGAAAACTGGACAGATGCATATAAATCAATGAAGCTAGAACATACTCTCACACCATGCACAAAAAATGAATTCAAAATGACTTAAAGACTTAGACGTAAAACAAGCTACCATCAAACTCCTAGAAGAGAACATAGGCAAAACATTGTCTAACATCAACTATACAAATGTTTTCTTAGGTCAGTCTCCCAAGGCAACAGAAATAAAAGCAAAAATAAACCAATGGGACCCAATCAAACTGGAGACCATAAAAAGCACACACACACACACACAAACAAACAAAAAGACAACCTACAGAATGGGAGAAAACAGTTTCAAATGATGCAACTGATAAAGGCTTAATCTCTAAAATATATAAACAACTCATATAACTCAATAGCAAAAAAGCCAACAACACAATCGAAAAATGGGCAGAAGACCTAAGCAGATATTTCTCCAAAGAAGTAATACAGATGGCCAACAGGCACATGAAAAATTGCTCAACAACACTGATTATTAGAGTAATGCAAATCAAAACTACTATGGGGTACTACCTCACACCAGTCAGAATGGACATCATTTACAAGTTAACAAATAACAAATGCTGGAGAAGGTGTGGAGAAAAGGGAACCCTCCTACACTGTTGGTGGGAATGTAAATTGGTACAACCACTATGGAAAACAGTATGGAGGTACCTCTGAAAACTATACATAGAACTACCATATGACCCAGCAATCTCACTCTTGGGTATATATCTGGACAAAACTTTCCTTGAAAAAGACACATGCATCTGCATGTTCATTGCAGCCCTATTCACAATAGCCAAGACATGGAAACAACCTAAATGTCCATCGACAGATGACTGTATTAAGAAGATGGGGTATATATACACAATGGAATATTACTCAGCCATAAAAAAGAAAAAAAATGCCATTTTCAGCAACATGAATGGAACTAAAAGACGCATACTAAGTGAAGTATGTCAGAAAGAGAAAGACAAATACCATATGCTATCACTTATATCTGGAATCTAATATATGGCACAAATGAACATTTCTACGGAAAAGAAACAAATTCATGGACTTGGAGAACAGACTTGTGGTTGCAAAGGGGCTGGAGGAGGGAGTAGGATGGACTGGAAGTCTGGGGTTAATAGATGCAAACTATTGCATTTGGAATGGATAGGCAATGAGATCCTGCTGTGTAGCAGCACAGGGAACTATGTCTAGTCACTCGTGATGGAACATTATGGAGGATAATGTGAGAAAAAGAATGTATGTATGTATATTTTTATGTATGTATGACTGGGTCACTTTGCTGTACAGCAGAAATTGACAGAACAAGGTAAATCAGCTATAATAGAAAAAAATGAAAACCTAAAATACGGAAAAAAAAACCTACAAAAAAACCCCACATTACAACCAAATGTTGGCTTCATTCTAGAACCTTCCTTCCCACTCCAGCCTCACAAATATTTTGCTGGAATCTGTGAAATATCTCTGCTAAGTAGCTCTTGCATCTATAACCCTTTGTGGCCATCTTCCCACTCACTCTTCCACCAGCTTCACACCATCCCCCACTGCTTATTCTCTGGACTTTCCATCTTTCCTCTGGTGAATGCAAATCTGATGGCTTTATGCCTCCTGCTCACCATAACTTTCAGGGTCAAGTCAAGCCAGCTCTGCCCCAGCCCAGAGCACAGTGAGTGCCTTTCCAGCTGTGGCTCTTTTGCTTCCAGCACACTGGGTCCCTGATAAATCATTGCCTCTGGATCTTTGGGTTCAGTCCTCACACCTTCACTCACTGGTATTTTCCTCTAGTAGCACTTTTCCTTTCCTGATCTCCATTCTTCTCCCACCTTCTTCACCTTCCTAACTCCTGTGCAGCCATCAAACTGTAATTAAAGCATTTCATCCTCTGGGAAGCACCCCTGTCACTCCAGTTGGGTTAAATGCCTGCCAGTACTCTCAGCCATCTCTCTCAGTGCTTGTTCTGGGAGGCAGTGCCGTTTGGTGTTAACGGAGGTGACTTGGGACAGACAAAAACTGTCTGGGGTCAAACCCCAGCTCTGCCACTTCCTCCCTGTGTGACCTTGGCCAGGCAACTTAAGCTGCACCTCAGCTTCCTTGTTTGTAAAACAGAGCTGCTAAAGACAGTGCTCACTCCAAAGGGTGGTTAGAAGAATACCTGAGATGACCTATGAAAAATCCTAGAGGAGTGCCTGAGACACAGTGAGTCTACATAAAGCTGAGTTTTTTTTTTTTTTTTGGTAGCACCTGCAGCATATGGAGGTTTCCAGGCTAGGGGTTGAATCGGACCTACGGTACCAGCCTACACTACAGCCATAACAACATGGGATCCAAGCTGCATCTGCAACCTATACCACAGCTCACAGCGACGCCGGATCCTTAACCCACTTTAGGAAGCCAAGGATCAAACCTATGGTCCTCATGGATGCTAGCCAGATTTGTTTCTGTTGAGTCACGATGGGAACTCCCAAAGCTGAGCTATTTTGATTATTATCATTACTACTGATTTACTTGGCTGCTTTTCCAAAGCAAACAGAAAAACCTTTGAGGGACAGAAGCCATGCCTGATTTGATTATATCTGACCTTGCCTAGCATCTGGGACATAGTGGGTACTCACTGAAAGAATGAATAAATAGAGGTGGTTAATAAGAGAAATACAGCGTTAAGATTTTGCCCTTAAAGTATGCATGTAAGTAACATCACTCTAATTTTACTGTGTGTGTTTTTTTTTACATGCACATGAAGATATTGATGGTTTCTCATTAACTTAGTGCAGCTGACTCACTGTTCTCAGAGTCAAGAATCTTCCACTTTTGACAGGAGGGCGTATTGTTGTTAATTAACAGAATTGTTATTCTGGAAACCACGTCCTAGACATGAACTGTGACAAAATTCCTTTGAGACACATGTAGAGAAAAAATTCCTATCAGAGAGAGATCAGAAAGCTTAAAGGAAAAAAAAAAGGTAGAGACAGTTTGAAAAAGTTTGACTTCAGGAACAAGGTTCCCGAGCCCCCTCGGGCAGCCAGCCATTGCTGTACAAGCAGTTGGGACTGCAGTAATTCATTTGCAGGAGGGAGAGATGGCCTTCTAGAACTCTCCATCTCTACCCCACTGCCCATGGATCCTGCAGAGAAGCATCTGGAGAAATGTGATAAGCCTGCATGTTCTTCATAAAAGCACTGCTTCTCGTATACTTTTTGATGCTTTGCTCAAATAGAGAAACACGCCTTTTTGTCCTCCATAAGTTCCTCTGACCCTGAATGGAGATGGTATATAATGATGGACGTTTGCTATCTCTGCCATTGAGGGGGTTCTTATAAAAGGCATTTGCACCCTTAGTAATTATTAGAAGGTCTAGAGAATTTCCAGGAGAGGCCAGCCTCTAATCCACGCCTCGCCTGTCCCATACTTCCTTATTGAAAGTAAACTCTATGACAGAAAAGAGCTATATGATAAAATGAGGCTGTGATTCACCCTCTGCCACAGAATTTGTATGTCATGGAAAGACTGGGGAAACTTTGAAAATATCTATGAAGGTTTTTCATAATTATAAATAAGTGAAATTGTATTATGCAGGTGCTAAGTTGAAACATCTACTCTTTCGGTATTTCATTTGTCTTCTTTCCAACCCAGGCCCAAGTTTACAAAACATGGGGATATAATACAAGGATGGAGTGAATCCAAGTAATTTTATAGAAGTTTATACAATGACACAGAATTGTCAATTTGCCTTTCTGTCATGAGATAGTTCTAAAATACAATCCAATTCCGTTTCATTCAGAGAATAGTTTGACTCAATTAATTTGCTGTGGAAAGTGAAAAATCCCTTTTAAATAATTCCAATCTCTAATTCATGATAAGAGAGGATTTCTATTTATTTACTTTTTAATTCTAGGGCTAGGATATTCTCAGTCTCCCTTTCAATCAGATCTGGTTCGTATTAGATCTGTAATGAGCATTCTCAGGAAGATGATAAGTGCAACTACTAGATACTGAGATAAAAGCTTCATGAGTGTCTACAGCTTAGTTTCTAACAACCTCCACAAATTACCGTCTCCATTTGACAGATTAGGAAATTGTGATTCAAAGAAATTAAGCGATTTACCCAGGGACAACTTCCACAAATTACTGTCTCCATTTGACAGATTAGGAAATTGGGATTCAAAGAAATTAAGTGATTTACCCAGGGACTTGGATTTCAATCGGAGAATAAGAATTCCGAAGTCCATGCCCTTTCCGCCAGGTGAGTCTACCATTTTATAAAAAGAATCCCAGAGCATATGAGCAGAAAGACAGTTCCCTGAGATTCCCTTTTGCAAAAGCCACCTTGCATGATTATAACTGCAAAAGAGAAAACTACTCCATCAGATATTTCTGGAGAATGGGTTTGGGGTCATTCTTAGACCAGACCCAGTAGCAAAGGTACTCAGATAAAGCCCGGCCAAGGATTAAGGACAGTCTGATGTTGGAGTGGGCCCTGATGTTTGTGCAGGGATACAGGGGCACTGACTGGCTCCCCTTCATCCCTGGTCCTCTCTGTTTCTTTTCTAATTCTGTCTTGGTTTGAACAGCCAGGGGAGCCTGGTGTATGCAAATGTTCATAAACCTTGGACGTGTGTGGATGTAAATTCCTAAACTGCACTTATGCCTCAAGGATAAAAGGGCCCTGGTGCAATGAGGATTGCACTTCTCAGAGCCAGTGACCCCCTTCCCTCCACAGATGGCATCCCTGAGCCACATGACCTCAGGAGAGTCTTAGGGATCCAAGGCAAGCTGAGCTGAGCTGGGCAGCATCTGCTCCAGCTCTAGTTCTGTTAGCTTCTGTACCCTGGGCTAGGTCAAGCAGAACTCCAACTTTTAGAGGGCATGTGGATGTGGGGCCTCTTCTAGAAACCTGCAGACTCAGAGTTCCATAGCACAACGTAACACTGTTGTCTAGGTGCTTCATGGACTCCCGCAGGTGTTAATTTTGATCATTCCTACTTCGCTTTGTTATTACCCGTACTGCGCACAGGAATGTAGGTCTCTCTCAAGTTATGCATCTACCTTCTAGCGTCTTCTCTGGAACAAAAGAAACCACTGATGTTTGTATCCAATGAAATGACATAATCAGGGCCAGGATCAGCCTGAAGTGACAAGAGTAGCTATTCAGGAATTGACAAAAAATTTATACTCACATTTCAGTTCAAGTTTGATGAAATCTGTGTTCCCCAGATTTTCAAGAAACACTCCCCGGGGGATTAACGTTTTGAAGTAGAAAGAGATGTCGGCACTAGTCTCCCCTTGGAAAGTAGAGAAGTGCAGGTAGGATGACGGATTTGGGAAAGAGGCGGCATTCCAATAATTCCCTATGGAAGGAGCAAAAAAAGAAAACAGGGCAATTTATACCTTGATAGTGGCAGAGATGCAGAACACACCCACTTCTTGAGTTTCAATGCATTTCCATTGATGGTAGCCCTTGTTTCTTCTCTACCTGCTGAACAACATTTCACAAAATCCCCACAAACGTATCTTCAACATTCCAAAAGTTATGTGTGTATGTTTACAAAATACTTGATTAAGGGTCAATTGTTCTATTAAGAGCATTCCTTGAGGGTCTCCATCCAAAGAGGAGAAAAATGGAGAGAGGCCCCTGGTGTCACTGGCTAGGTGGATGTTGCTGTTTTGAACTCATGCTTCTGTTGATACAAGAAGCATCTGGGCTTGACCTAGAGGGACAGACAGGGAAGGGGGTCTTTGGGATTCTGCCATTGCTTCTCATCTGCCTTTGCCTTGGAATGAGCAGTGCCTGCCTCTGGCCTGCAGCTGCTCAGACCCAAGGAACAGGTGCAGCAGGAAGACAACGCTGGGAGTGAGAAGTCCTGCAGAGTGAGGAGCCAGAAAAAGGCTGGATGACATGGCCAGTCATCTCCCCTCCCCTCCTGCTCCGATCCTAGAGGTGAGTTGCAGGAAAGGGAGTGTCTCCTCCCCAGCCTCTTCCTCCCTGGGGACTCCAGGGGTCACTCTGAGCTGTGGGGTACTTTGTGGGGCAGGAGTGCTGAGCTGAGCCTACCTGAGGAGCTCTACACTTGACCTCATGGGGTGGACTCAGTCATACCCACCCCCTCCCCACTCATTGCCTGATAGAAGCCAGTGGCCCCAAGAGAAAGGCAGTTGCCATGTCAAAATAAAAGCACTAAACTGGAAGAATCACATTCCAGTAGAACAGATGAACCGAGGGTTTAATATGACACCAAGAGCTGACTCTCGACT
Organism: Catagonus wagneri; assembly: GCA_004024745.2. Taxonomy (NCBI): domain Eukaryota; kingdom Metazoa; phylum Chordata; class Mammalia; order Artiodactyla; family Tayassuidae; genus Catagonus; species Catagonus wagneri. Next base: position 2,404,082 of record PVHT020000175.1, read on the forward strand.
TTGTTTCCAGGGGAGAAATTCCTTTTGAACGTGCACATTTCTGAGTATATTTGCCAGCATGGGTAAGGACTAAACCACATAGATATTCTTTACAATAGTTACTAAAGCCTTTACCTTAAAACTAAGCCTATGTTAAAGTCACCAGGTGAGGTCCAAGATGGAGTCACTCTTGCTAAGCCCCAGGTCAGCAAAACTTAACTGAGTTTCTGGGCTTAGCTCACCCAAGGAAAGAAGGCCATCTTGTCAGCACTTGCCCACTCAGCTCAGAGTCCCTGAGGCTCCAAGCCTCCCCTCTGGTCCTGTAAGGGGAGTAACCCTGCTTCAGCCAATCTGCACATGCCCATCATAACTTCCTTGTTCCTGTTCCTGTTGTCTATAAACATCTCTAGTCTTATACAGCTCTTCCTAGATACTTTCTATATGCTGAATTGGTCGCTGCCTATTCATGAGTCACAGAATACTACAGTTGCCTACTAGATCATTCAATGGCCTGCGGGAAATTTTCTTTCCTTTTTTTTTGTCTTTTTGCCTTATCTAGGGCCACACCCGCGGCATATGGAGGTTCCCAGGCTAGGGGTCTAACAGGAGCTGTAGCTGCCGGCCTTCGCCACAGTCACAGCAACGCAGGATCCGAACCACGTCTGTAACCTACACAACAGCTCACGGCAATACTGGATCCTTAACCCACTGAGCGAGGCCAGGGATCGAACCTGCAACCTCATGGTTCCTAGTCAGATTTGTTAACCACTGAGCCACTATGGGAACTCCGAAATTTTCTTATAACATCTAAAATACATGTTTTTTTTAATTGATTGTTCCCATATCTTTCCTTCAAAGAACACAATGAATCAATTACCTCATTCTCTTAGTTTCTGTCAACTATATTGTTTTCTTTCCTTTTATGCAAATAATGCACATAAGCAAAAATTCAACTGCTATTCTTAAGTAGAATTAACTTTGGTACTGCTTTAAAGATATTAAATATATGTTTAAATTAAATATATAATGTTGCAATTTTATGAGATATTAAAGTATCCTCATTTAATTAATGCTATTTATTTTTGTTTTTAGGGCATCTAGGATACAGTGACATCTAGATAAGTGAATGGTAATATATAACCAGTAAGTCAATGCAAAACATGTCTGTAAATGTCTTTATTAAGGTAAAAACAGCAGCGGTGGAATCTGCTGTTGAAGATGTTCTAAAAGTCTTAGCACAGTTTTAAGGTATTTTTATAAATTTTTGCAATATGATAGGAGAGCTTTCAGGACGAGAAAAATAGACTGGTTTTCTCTTGGGAAGAAGAATGTGATCATCGATGTTATTTAGAAAAATACCTGAAACAAAAAAAAGAGTTTTAACTATTGTTTGAGTTGCTATCATCTGGGGCTGAGCCCTCTCCCTGGCTCAAGATCTGGCTTCAAGGACAGTGACTGGGGTTCAGGCTCGGCTCTCCCAGCTGGCTAAAAATGAGGGCCTCTCAAGATAAAAGCTGAAGTTGCAACCCTCTCACCAATCAGAGTTCTAGGAGGCAGTGAAGTGATTCAAGCCATCCTAATCAGTGAGAGCCCTTTAACAACCTAGGAGGCTGCAAAGATCGGTCCCAGCCATGCTTCAGCCTGAAGCAAAGCCATTCTGTCTCTTTAGGCTGTATCCCAAGACATAAATGCAATTAACATTTAGAAGTTTCAGTCTAATCAAATGCATTCTTATTTTCCGAGGTGGCAATGTATTAACAGGAGGGCAGCTGTCTAAAAGGCTTCTAGAAAAAAGGAAAGCTGAAACGGAAATATGTCAGGATTTATTTGAGGTCTGGCGCTGGCTACTCAGACAGAAATATCCTCAGAGAGGAGGATAGTTTAATCCATTATTCCCATTTGCTGAAATATCCCTATAGATTGCAATTCCATTTGTTCTCATTTTATATTCACTAAACAACTTCAAATTAATTTGGTCTCTTGAATGGGTCTAGTCACAGGGAAATGACGCCTGTACACATGGTGATTACCAGTCATCCTTCCGGAAATGTCTGGATGATCACGTGACACCTTCAGAGTTGTTGCTTGCAGCCTGTCCCAAATCTCTGGATGAACTGACTAAATCCAGATTCTTGACTAGCAACAGTGAGCCCTCTACACAGAGTCCGACTGGTGGTGTCAGTTGAGGTGTTTACTGGGAGGTGCTGAAGGAGAGCCATTAGGACTCAAGCAGAGACTAGAAATTCTAGTCAGATTTTTAAACACTTCATCCTTTAAAACAGTTATTCAATTTCGTTATTTTCTTTTTATGGCCACACCTGTGGCATATGGAAGTTTCCAGGCTAGGGGTTGAATCAGAGGGGCAGCTGCCAGCCTACGCCACAGTCACAGCAATGCCAGATCCAAGCCACATCTGCAACCTATGCCACAGCTTGTGGCAACGCCAAATCCTTAACCCACTGAGTAGGGCCAGGGATCGAACCCGCATCCTCATGGATGCTAGTCAGGTACTTAACCCACTGAGCCACAACAGGAATTCCTAAAATACTTATTTTAGTGATATTTTAAATGTGCATAATATACGACTACAGTGGAACATGGATGGAATTCATAAGTAATCTTGTTGGGAGTGAGCTTCAAGTCTTTGATGAACAGCGGTTATAAACAGAAAGTTTGGGGCTGCTGATCAGACCCTGATGAACTTCCATAAGGCCTTTTCTGATGAGTCCATTGCCTAATCTCTAGGATTTGGGTTTATAAAAAAATAGCATGAGTGCTTTTTCTGGGGCTCAGTGCACTTGCTGATGCAAGGAGCTTATAGCATTATTATTGTTGGTTTATATTGCTCCCAGCTGACCGTAAGCTCCTTGAAAGCTGGGAGAAAACCCGTCTCATCTCTGTAACCTTTGGCTCCAGAACATATTAAGTACTCAATAAATAATTATTAAATCAATGGGCAAGTGAAGCAGTTGGGTAAGTTATATCCAAAACCACGCCATAGGCAAGTCCTCATGGGACAAAATCTACTTAATAGTCACTCGAGTATTGAAGATATTAAATAAACACAAATAAAAGCTAATGCTGCTTTAGCACCTACTATAACTGGACACAGCTGTAATAGCACACCATAATTTTCCTTATCCATGACTTAATTCCTATTATTCCCTATAGACCTCTTTGAACGATGCCACACATTTGCAGGACTGATGGTCTCATAACCTTAAGGTTGTTGAAATGGCTGCAATTTGCACAACTCTCAAGGTCAGTGCTACAGAGGATAAAGCAACAATTGGATGAAAACTACAAGTCAGGCGTGAGATTTGCTAGATGGCACACATGGGTGGCACAGTGGGTGGCAGGGACAGCCAGTGTGGACAGGTAGTAACTGGCAAGGATGGAAACTGAGAGGGGAAGTGTGAGGCAGAATAGCAGGAAATGTCTGAGCCCGTCCACAGTAACAGAATAACGAGGCAGGTGGAAAGGGGCTGGGGACGCACCCCAGGGCAGAGGCAATAGTCATCAAAGGCTGGGCAAAACAGTTGGGATGATGTGGAAGGTTCTGTTAGCTTGGGGACGAGTCAGTCATGGCAGAAGCTTTTAAAGTACATTCTGGGCAAGGCTTGGGCTCATCTCAGGTGGAAGGGGGAACCTGGGAGATAGCTCTAGCTGGTGCAGGAAGAGGACTGGGGCAGCAAACCAGGCTTTGCTGCCACCCACCATCACTTCTAACCTCTGTGAATCACTGGCAGAAGATGCAGTGCTGTATATTCATCCAAACTCTTTAACAGGTGATTACCTTAATCTCACCAGTGATTATTTAGCATGGGATCTGACTTTAGAATTTCTAAGGATATTTTCTGATGGGCAGCAATTAATTTTAAGCCTAATTTTAATTTCTGACAAAATATTACACGTGCATGGCTTTAAAAGTCAAGTGGTGCTAGAAGGGATACAGTACAATGCTATTCCCTGCTCTACCCTCCCCCTGCCAAAATATGAAGAGCACCCTGTCCCGCTGAAGGGCCCCCCCACTATAAGTATCTGAGGACTTTTTATTTTTTGGTTACAGATCAATTTCTAGAGAGAAAAACGACGCTTCAATTTCATGAGGCATGTATATATACATATATATATATATATGTATATATATATACACACACACACATATATATATATATATATATATATATAGTGGTCAATGTTGGGAGGCAGAAGTTCAAACTTAAGTAGATTTCCATGTTTTGTTCTGTTTTAATAAGGGAGTTTCACCCCATTCTCTTTGGTGTCTAGTGTCTGGGGAATAAATCTCCCACTTCTGGCTTCGGTAGAATAGGATGTCACAGGTCGGGTGGGAGGAAGTGAACTGGGGTCTGACATTTACACAGACTTCTAACCAACCTTCTGAGCCCTCCCCCCTGGCCTTTTGATGACTCCAACTCCTGAAACTCATGGGATTTCTCAGCTTGCTTTCATCTGCCCATCAACAGTCTGGACCTACATTCTTATACTGTCGGTAAGAAGGCAACTGAACATGGGAAAGGCTGAGGTTCCCTGTTTGGTGTTGACAGCAAGACTGGGGAGTAGGGAGGCGGGGGTGGGGATGGGAGGGGACACAGTGAGTGAATGGCGGGGCAGTGCGCACTTGGTGAAGCTACAGAGGGCTGGTCCATGGGGCAGGCTCCAGAATCGGATAATCTGGCTCTATCATCTACCTCCCCAAACCCACCAGGTGACTTTGGACAGATGTCTTCATCTTCCTAAATCTCAATGTCCTCCTTTTTATGATGGAAAAGCAGGGGAACCTCTTGTAAAGGTTGTTGGGAGTCAAAGGAGATCAGTCGTGAAACGTGCTTAGCAGAGCCCTGAGCAAAAAATAACCACCCAACACACAGCATTAACCACCAGCAAATGGAGGGGAAGGTGAGCAGTGGGCTTGCTGTTCCGTCCAGTCACTGTCCAGAGTCTGGCCAGAGAGCAAGGAGGCTTGGAGGGGACTTCCTTTCCTTAAACGTGTGAACGACAAGTCCACAACCGTGAGCTCCTCCTGGGCCCACTTCTCTGCAGGGGGAGCAGCAAAGCAGCCCGGCCAGGGCGAGTGCCACCCACAACCCAGCCTCTCCTGCCTGGAACTGGCTCACATGCACCTGCCCTTTGTCCTGGCCTCCTCTCTCCCTGCTCCTCTGCTCCCTGTCCACTGGATTTCAAAGCTCTGTGCTCCCTCTTTCTTCATCTCCTTATTGACTTTTAATAAAAAGTCCATTCAGGACACACAAATGAGAATGATCCTGGAGCCCTAGCAATGTGCTGTAAGGTTTTGCAGAGAAGCTATTACATAAAAATCTGATGAAGAGAGTTACAGAGAGACTAAGAAAGTAGAGGTACTTGAAAACTATAAATCATTTCTCTTGAATGAAGGCGAGCAGAGGTGCATGATGGGCAGAGATGGTGAGCAGACATGTCTGGCCTGCTGTCATTCCTTCCTCCTCGGAGGGAACAGATAATGAGGAAAAGATGAAGAAGCAAGGCTGGAAGACTTGGCACTGGGCTGACCTAAGAAGACGGCATGTGCCTCCCCCTCAGCTGCGGTTTAGTGGGGGTAAGGTGGCTGGTGTGGCCTGGAAATCAGTGGACTTGTTCATCCTCTGCAAGCCACCTAAAGGCCCAGCTCTGGGACTGTGCTGAAGCACGTCTATAGCTCCCAGTAAAGTAGCATGCACTTTCCCATGTAAATACTAGCTCTGAGCAGACTAATTACTCTGAACATTTTTAGTGACCGAAAGGTTAGAAATTAGAGTATTCTTTGAGTTATGGAATGAGGCTTCTATTGTTTACTCTGGCTGGGTGCTATTTACAACAATAAACCAGATGGCTTCATTTGCATGCAGATTTGAGTCTATTTGTAGAGGTATCCTTATGGGTAGAAAAAAATTACTTCCTTAATTAAACCATTTTGTGCATTCAGGAAAGGTAAAAGAAGCTTTGTTCTGCGCTCAGCCTCATTTTATAGGGTGAGCTCAACTCAGAACTAAGGCTGCAAGTTAAGACCTGCCCTGGAGTCAGCCATTCCCTCTGCGGGGTTTCCTCCTCTCCAGCAAGCTATTTCCATGGTTACAACCCATGGAGTGATGTCATAACCTTGGGAGAGCAGTCAACAATGTAAAGTTTTCATCCTGTGTCTCTCTGTGATTTGGTTCCTCCGGGCAAGAATGGGAATGGGGTCCCACAGAGAAAAAGAAATATGATGATGAGGCCCCAAAGTTCCTTTCTGCCCTGATGTAGGGTGACCGATAGCTAGACTTGGGGTATGTGATAAAACGGGATAGTTCCCAATTAGTCACTCACCTATCAAATCCATTAATGGTGCATTTAAGCATAACAGTATTTAAGAGGTCATCCTATTTCCTCTGAATGCTTGAAATAGCTGTGTGTGCCTGGATGTTTGGAGGTGGGGGTTAAGTTCTAAGATCTCCTGTAAAGCTCTTCAAGGTCTTGAGCTTAGATTCCCTAAATCTCATTTCCTTATTGGGCCTATGAGTTATGCCTGAGTCATCCTGAGGACACTGGGATTTAAATTAACAGTTAATAACCGGAAGTGGAGAAATGAATAACTAGGTATGTAATGGAAACCTGTGGGCTTCCTGATCTTCACTCATATTTCTGTCTTAGGTAAACCCCAAAAGTTTCTGGGTGACTGATTCCAAAAAAAGGAGAGAAGAGCAAGACTGACTCTCTCATATTCTGGTAAATAAGGGATTGTGGGATGATCTGTTCACTTTAGCAATAATGGAACTCTGTCACATTTGGAGGTGGTAGAACAAATTTATATCCCCCTGCATGCAGGTTGGTACTAAAACTATTTAACATGTGGTGTAATACACTGAATGGCCATGGGAGGGCGACTCTGCAGATTGCCTAATTTTTAAAGGCTCATACATTCCAGGGATGAACCTTGTGTTTTTCTTTCTTTTCCTGAATGATTCATCTGCTTTCATCATTGACCTAACCTTAGGCCAATGAATCTCAAAGGTGTGCATAAAGCTCTACTATGAGTATAAGATTAACACATGCATTTCTTCCTGGACAGCTTTACGTGGACCTACAAGCACCTCAAACGCTAAATGACTAAAAGTGACAACACATTTCTTCCCAACTAACTCTGTTTGCAGGGTTCTCCACCTGGGAGCTGCTCCCACTCTGCCACCCAAGCCAGAAACATGGGAGTCATTGCTGGGTAGGCAATCCATCCCCAAGGCCCGATAACCTCCCCTCTGAAATATTCTGCAGGGTGCCAGTCCCTCCTCCATTCCTGCTGCCTTGGGCTCAGCCATGATCTCTTGCCTGGATCCTGCACTAACTCAAGGTTCTGCTCCCAGTGCTGATATCTTAAATCCAGCCTTTAAAAGCCAAGAGAGAAACCTCTCTAAGATGCACAACTGACCGTGTCACCCTCTTGAGTAGAACCCCAGAGGTTCTGAATGCCTTTAGGATGTACTGCAAGCTGCCTGACGTGGCACATGAACCCAATTTATATTCTCCAGTTCCCTTTCTCCCTACCCCTTGCCTTAGATTGTAAGCTCAGCCATAGCCCTGTTCCCACTGCCCACAGTTCAGTGCATGGACCCTTTGTCTTTATTTGCATGATCTCCTCATTTTGGATTATCCTTTTCTCCATCCGCCCCTCTCCCACCCTCCCAAACTCACATGCTGCATCTGACCCGATTCCTTCTCTCCTTTAAGGCCCAGTTCAGGTGTCACCTGCCCCAGATGGCTTTCTGCCCCCTCCACAGGTGGGTGCTGCACTTTCCTCGAGCCTTTGTGACATTCTGTGTCTATCACTGCATCCAGCTCACTGCACTATCATAGTTACTTTCATGTGTTCCTCTCCTCTGCTAGGTTGTGGATTTCAGAGAGCAGAGATCATATTTTCTATCTCTCTCTCTGGGGTATCCAGCCTGACACACAGAGGTGATCATATTTTTTTTTATTTGTAAGTGAATTTTTTTTTAATTTGAAGCATTGATAATCCCACTACCAGTTAATACCATTCCTTGACATGACCATCTGCAAAGCCGACCTTCCACAGTTGCAGAACTAGAGTTATTTAGCCCACAGGGACAGAAGCTTTTCTAGGCTTGTCATTATTTATTTGGACTTTTGGGCACATTTGGCATTTCACTTCTCGGAGATTGGCTATGCAGAGATGTTGCTTCTGTCTTTACTAGGTCTCCCTTTGCTGTCTACTTCCTCTTAGTTTTTCCTCTTTTGGGATCATTGTAATTCACGGTCTTAACATCACTAAGCTCCCATTTCATGGTCTGCCCGATGCCATGAAAGATGGTCCTGGCAGAACGGTGGCCACTGGCTGTCATGCAGAGAAGGGGCTGTAAATAAGAGGCGGCCCCTTCGTGTTGATAGACTACAAACCCTCCAGAGACCCTCCAGAGGTATGGAAAAACAGATTTTATATCAAATCCATCAGGGCAAACTGTGGGAGAAAGCCACCCCTTTCAGCAGAATAGTGGATGTGAACATGGCAAGGGCTATACCGGTAGAGTAATGGATTGCTATGATCTGTACAATTATGTGGCACAAATCAAAGTTTCCCTTTGGTGCTCTTTTCATTACAGAAAATAAAAAGATTCACATGTCTTATTCCTAGATAACTGTCATTTTCCTTTGGAACTAACACGGTCCTCCTATCTCCAGGAATAAGGTGAGTAAAGCAATTGGACAAGCCAAGGTGCAAAGCGGAGGAGATGAGCAAGTGAAGGTCAGCTTTTAAAGCCTGTTCTGAAATGACACATAAGTAAGCCTGTTGGTAAATTAGAAAAATAGCCCCTTTGTCATAGGGTTGTGGTAACACAGTAAAGCAACAGCAGAAGTACTATGGAACACCAAAGAATTATAAAAGGGCGAAAAATTCCTTTATGCCTCTTGTTACCGAAAATAATAGAAAATGAACATGTATTTCTAGGCACGTAGCAGTGAGATGGCTGGTTTGCATTTATATGTTAACATGCCGCAGTTTCTTAACTCAGAGACACTCTAAAAGAAGGGGACACAGTTGAAAGAAAGCCTGAGAACAAATCCCATTCAGTGACTAAGTTAAAATCACTTCTAATATAAATACGAATGGTGCATCAAAGATGAAATAAGCGTGCAGACTTGGAGGATAAAAAGAACACACTTAGGACATGATTCCGTTTTGTGATTGTGATTCTTTTTTTGGCCATGCCCACAGCACGCAAATGTCCCCTGGCCAGGGACTGAACCCACACCACAGCAATGACACAAGCCACAGCAGTGACACAAGCCACAGTAGTGACAACACCAGATCCTTAACCGACAGGCCACCAGGGAACTCCTTTTTTTTTTTTTTTTGATTGATTGTGATTCCTTAGTGCTATTTTCATAGTGTGGGGCTGGGATGTGTAGACATCAAACTTTAGTCTTATCAGAGGGGTAAAGATTGCAAAATGGACAGGATGATTGCAGAGGATACACGTTGGCCTGGGATTAGGTAAGTCTAGTTGGAGATTTATAACTTTGTGTCATATAGTTAAAACAAACAATCAAGCGAATGCACCAGCATCTGGTATGCTGGTTTGGAAGAGCTCTAATGCAAAGGAATCTGGGTATTTGTGTGAGGGCAGGACGGACGGCACGAGTAGTGACTGGGGCTGAAATGGCTGAAGGATGAATAGCAAGGTTGCCGGCAGACACTGCAGAGTGTGCGGTCATCACGGCGCTGCAGACCCAAGAGCGCGTGCCAAGAGCACCAGGGCCCAAATGGGCCGCAGCAGAAAAGATTTTCACCAAATGAAGAGGTGCTGCTGCAGCCCTGTGTGACAGAACCTCACTCCACACTGACTGAGCAAAATGTGGTGCAAAGTACACGCCTGGCTACTGAAATATTGGAAGATCAGTATGATGTTCCACTATACGATCAGACTTATATTTTCCACTTCGAAATGTCCAGTGTAACGTGGAGGTTTTGGCTTCTCTGTTGCCTTTGGGGTTATTGAGAGCAGTGCAAAGGGTGCCTGCCCAGAGTGAGCTACTTGGGAACCTCAATATTTAAAAAAGCGAATTTAGATTATGACACAAAACAAAAGTTGAAGTTTTAACTGCCACCGCCTGGTGCTGTAGGTTATGCTAATTTGAAGTGGAGGACATGGTGGCATAATCTGGAGTCTGAAAGCAATTATTTCCAACAGTCTGGCAGCCACCCTGAGCACAGCAGCTTTGAAACATGCTGCATCCTGACCTTTTCTCAGTCTTTGGCTCTGAAGAAAAACAGGGGCTTTAAAATTCAGATCCGAAGGTGCACAAACAGAGCACCGAATGGATTCTGATGGAACCGATCTCACATTTCACCTCTGCAAAACTTTATGGGAAGTTTATGGGGATTTATTGTTTCAAGAACAGAAGGACATTTACCTACAGATGCAGGGGAATAAATTTCAACTACATTTAGTATTGGAGGATGGTCGCTTTATTGCTGATTTCAATCCACTTGACTTTCTCCTTAATCTTTTACCCTCCACCTTGAGTTGAATACACACACACACACACACACACACACACACACACACACACACACACCTTTTTAGTTTGGTGCTTCACTGGTTTGTAAAATTTTAAAGAGTTTTTAATAGTGAAAAAAATGCAAACAATCACAATGTGTAAATCTATTATGGCGAATAATACAATGTGGTAGAAATAGTGAAACAGATCTAAGCAAAGGGTCAATTATATATTGTGAAATGCCATGACATTTTTAGGATAAAATGCACATGATAGCTCAATTTTATTAAAAAGTAGATGTGTGTACCTGATACATATATATGCATACATGTATATATACACATGAATAGAATATACACACCATTATACATGTGTGTGTATTCATTTAAGTACAGAGTAAAAGAAAAAAGTCTGGAAGGACATCAAACTTTAATACTGGTTACCTTTGTGGATGGCAATGAATAGAAGATTTGTATTGGGAAGGATACGGGTTTTGCATGTGTGTGTGTAAAAGAGAGAGTAGGAAGAAGAAAGAGAAAGGTAAGCAGAAGAGGAAGCAAGGCTGCAAGAAAGGGAGTTTTGGGGAAGGGCTTAGGATGAGGTTGAACATGAGTGGAATGTGATGGAGAAACATGGTGCACAGAGCAGGTGGAAGAGAATGTAAAGGAATTCAATGACCTTGGATGTTCCTTGTAAGATACAAATCAAGGCCAGGTTATTCTTCCATTATTTTGGTTATTATTATTATTATTTTGCTTTTTAGGACTGCAACTGCGGCATATGGAGGTTCCCAGGCTAGGGGTCAAATCAGAGCTAGAGCTGCTGGCCTATACCACAGCCAGAGCAATGCGGGATCCGAACCTAGTCTGTGACCTACACCACAGCTCACGGCAACACCAGATCCCTGACCCACTGAGCAAGGCCAGGGATTGAACCTGCATCCTTATGGATACTAATCAGATTTGTTTCTGTTGTGCCACAACGGGATCTCCCATTTGGTTATTATTTTTGAGAAGAATTTCCACAATGGGACTATGCCAAGGCAGTAGAGGAGGCCCTGGCTTTTGCATCTGGATTCTAAATTTCTGAGCCTCACCCTGAAACCAAACTGGGGCTGCAGTGGGAAAAAGAGACCTTCTTCTACATGCTGAAACAGAGTAAGGTTCCTGAGGCTGTACCATTCACAGGTAAGGCTCAGGGGCCAACATTCCTAAACTATAAACTTCCCTTGTCTAAGTAACTAACCAACTAACAATGACGTCGTAAAACTTTCTTTTCACAATGCATTTTCTCTGGCCACAAGCAAACTTTTCTTCATCAATACTTATTCTGGACCTCATTTATTAATAGCTAACTTCATAGGGTTATTAATACTTATAAATAGTCACTAAAATCCACCACACCCTGTTCCAAGCAATGTTTCAATACAAGCATTATCACCATCTTCACACCGTCACTTGAGGTACTAGGTCCCATCTCCATTTTTCCTATGAGAAAAATGACATACAGAAATTTTAACGTGAACCCTCAGAGTGTCATTTTAAACCCAGGTCTAATCTTAAATGGAATATAATCTGTTAAAATATTGAATCACTATGTTGTATACCTGAAACCAATATAATACTGTAAAACAACTACTTTTCAATTGAAAAAACCCCCCACAAAACTCAGGTCTCATGGCTTCACTATCAATGCTCTTCCCATGACAAATGCTGCCATTCTTTTAGCAATTACCTCTCACTCCCCCACAGCCCTCAGCTTTTCTTGTAGAGATTAACCCTCAGAACATTCCTAAGGGATTTTCTACTGGCTTCCTTGCAGGTGAAAAGAGCTTGAAGATGCTACTGTGTCCTTATCTTCAAATGTCAGCTGGAGGAGACCGAGAGGAGATTCTTCTGCAAGGTGCAGGTAGCCTGGGGAGAAAACTCCCAGCTCCCTGTCATCCTGAGAGCCCTCTGTACATCATGCACAGCTCAGACCTCCTGGAGGATCCAGCACTCGGGGACCTCATTTCTCGCCTCTGTCTCTGACATTGTCCTGTTCCACTCTCACCTTCCCTGCCCAGGTTCCAGCCTCACCAATCTTCTTTCTCTCCTCCAAAATACAGAGCCTGTTACATCCAGTCAGCTTCTCAGAGACCCTTGTGCTGGAATCCATCTTGGCTAAAAGATGCACATGCACACAGGGGAGGGCCCTGAAGTCAGGCCAAATGTGAATTCAAGGCCAGATGAAGCAAGATGACTGGCCACAGGAAGCCCAGAAGACTGCTCCATACAAGGGATTTAAACCACTCCCACAGCATGTGTCTCTCTCTTCCTCTCTCTCTCTGTCCCTCTTTCTGCTGCCCTGCCCCCCCGCAACCAGAGCCTGTCTGTGCTTTCTCCACACCAATCTTCTCTCTCTCCTCTCTTAATAAACACTTCTTTTATCTCACTAAAAAAACAAAAAACAAAAAACAAAAAAAAAAACACGAAAACAAACAAACAAAAACAAAAAACCAAAATACCAAGCCTATTCCAATCCCAAGACCTGTTTCTTCTGCCTGGAAGAAACTACTTACCTCACTCAGAAGTCAGTCTCCTCCTCAGAGCCAATGCCACCTCCTCAAAGAAATGGAAAAATCCACCCTCAAGTCATCCTCAGTCACTCCCTATGGATTTCATTTTCATAGCATGTATCACTATTTAAAATATCTATTTATACTTAGGTTTAGTTATTTATTGACTGTCTTTCCTGAACTAGTATATTAGGTCCAGGCATTTGAGTGCTTTGCCTGCTTTGTTCTTTGCTGTACTTCCTGCCCCAAGACCTTGTTTGGCAGTCAGTAGGTGCTCAATAAATACTGTAGAATAAATAAGACATACTGCCTTGGGTCCATCAGTTTGGGAGCTGTGGGTCACGGAACAGCCAAGGAAGCCAAGGAAGGCTTCAAAAGATCAACTTCCACCTTGAGGTGGAGTTCCTACTTGACTAAATCAAACCTTGTTACTACATCAGGGATGTGATGAGCTCAGTAATATTTGTTGAAGTTATTTAGAAAGAGTAGCTTAAAAATGATCTCATGTGACAAAATACTAAAGATATTTTATTGTTTATGTACCTTGCCAAAGTGTTTATGATTTTTTTTTCATATGACACTGAGCTGAGTTTAACAACATCATTTCTGGTTGCATGTGACATAGGAAGAGACAATTCATTGCACTGAAGTGGAATGTGCTTGTGAAAGAGGCCAGTTGCTCTAAATTGGCTGCAACCTGAATGTCCGACATGGATGAAGAAGTTGTCCAAAAATGTGCACAGTCGCTAAAGACAGTCTTAGACCACGTGTGAAGAGTCCAGTTTTCTTAGATGAACAGATTGTGCAGCCAGTGCACCTTGAGTTTCCAGCCCTGGACCCATTTCTTGGAGCACAGATTTGGCTGGGAGAAGGCATCCTCCAGCTCTGACACCCCCAGTAACTTTTTTTAAGGAAAGTTGGCTGTGGGTACAGACTCCCTCAGCACTTCAGCCCAGGCTCAAAGGCTCTCCTCTCCCCTTGGGTGGGCTAATGAATACTTTAATCCTGTTAAGGGATATTAAGATCCTGATCTTTCCCAGTACGAAAGCACCTTTGCTCACTGGGTAAGGCTTCTCTGTTCCATTGTTTCATAAGAATACATTCTTCATTTTCGCTGGCCTTCATAGCACAGGCTCCCAGGAAAATGGGGAGAATTATCCCATTTGAGAGACTTTAGGAAGGTGATGCTTCGCTTCAGGCCTCTTCGGCCTCTTGTAACCATGAGCTCCCTGAGGGGTCCCTAGCTGGCCCTTTGCCAATTCTGCTCTCAGCTGCTTACCAACAAAACCTTCATAACTGGGTGGGTCCAACAGCTTACCAATTACCACCCCTGTTTTTTTTTTTTATTTTATTTTAATAAAGATTCTTGAAGTTCGAAATGCCTTTAAGATCCAAACTAATTAATCTCTAGTGATAGGATATCAAGTATCGACAGTAAGTGGGGATAAATATTTCAATATTCATGGTCTACGTTTACACTTACAATAATTATCTAGAAGTTATCTTGCAGCTATGACCTTTGTTTTCCTGCCAGCACACACATAAGCCCAGAAGAAACATTCAGCTTAAGATTCTTGACAAATGAGGGGATAACGCTAGGATAACAGTGGATAGTGAATGATTCTCATTTTCTTCACTAATAAGAATTGAGTTTACCTGTGATGATGAATTTGGACACATACTTTAAAGTAGAAGAAAAGGTCAAGTTTTACACTCGAGAAAAACGAACTTTACATTAAAAAGTCCTTAATAAAATAACACTGTGAACAAAACTCTTCACACCCCAGAAAAATGGATAAACCATCTCCTGCCTTTTCCTGTTAACAATAAACTTCCAAATATCTTTCTTTTTAAAGAAAATCCACACGAAAATTTTCCTTCTGCTCTATTTCATGTGCTTGAAAGACCGTAAAGCATTCCACTGTGTATTAATCAGAAAACTCAGAGAAGGAAGGGAGAAAATTTTCACAGAAATAATTTGGAAGGTGAGAGACTAGACCTGATTAGCTTTTACAAAGAATCACAATTCTGTTAAGGATTATTTCCCATGAGTAAAATGTAGTGTTCCCTCCAGATTCTTTTTCCCAGGTGGTGCTCTTTTTGCGGATCCAGTCTGATATTTTATTCCTTTATAATCAACAGCTCACAAACTTTAATGTGAACTAGAATAATCTGGAGGGCCTGCTAAAAATAGAGCTTTCCGAGGCTTAATCTCAGCTATTTGGAACCTCTCTGGCCTGGGCCCAAGAATCTGCCCCTTTATGGAGCACCCCAGCTGCTTCTGATGCAGGTAATCTTTTCTCCAGAAGCTCTGGGAGCACGGCTATGGAGTCTGTGTACCTCTCAGATTACTTCCTAGAAGCCTGGCTGATTTGGAGCTACTGTTATTTTGAACTTTGTGATGGGCAGACAGTCTGCCAAGGAATCGCCCTCGCTCCCGATTTAGGCTTCCCCAAGCAGGAACAGCTTGGAAGCCACACAGGCACTGAGAGCACAGGTCCATCAACTCTGATGCACAAGCACGTTGATTCCTTCACCCAGAGATCTTTACACTTAGAGCCAGTTTGGCTGCTCTGTGGGTTCCAGGGGGAAACAGGACATTGGGTTCAGTCCATGAACCGGTGGGGAGGAAGTTCAGCATTTGGGCACGCAGCCCTTATCCTTCAGTTTATGTTTGTTCACTTGTTGAGCTCATGTACTCTCGGCACATTATTCACCCTGGTTCCCATCGATTTACTCCTGGTCCAATTGTTTCTCCTGCCTCCAAACATCTCCTAAATACTTGGCCTCCCCAAGGCTGCACTCAGGCCGCTCTGCTCCTCTCTCTGCCTGCCTCTCACATGTCACTGACCGTCCCCTGGCCTCCCACTGATAGATAACCACCACCCATGCCCTGTTGCTCACCACAGCACAGACCTCCAATCGGAGCTGTAGATCTAATGCCAACATTCCAGTAGGCTATGGCCATCTTTGCCGATTTTCTATCGGAAGATTAAAAGAGCAAGTATAAAACCAAACTCACTGCCCTCACCCTGAGATGGGCCTCTCTTGTGGTGTTTACCTTTAGGGTCCCTGTGCCTGGGGTCTCCCACTGTTAGAAAGCTTCAGGGCCTATTCTGGCCACAATTCTCAGGCCCAGACACAACCAGAGGCCAAATGCTGTCAATTCCACCTCTGAGGTGTCACTGCAGTCATCTCTTGCTCTCCTTGCTCATTGTTCTTGCTTCCCTGGCTCCACAGGGCCAGCAGATCCGCTTTCTGAACGCAGGCTTAATTAGCAACACACATTACAAATCCTGCCAGCAGACTCACCCTCCTCTATCTGCAGTGACATTTTACTTTTGTTTCCCTTTTTCTTCTTAGTCTTAGTCAACAAAAATGCTCTTATTTGTAGAGATAATGATTAGAGCATATAATAGCTAATATTTATTGACAGTTTGCTATATGTATTGTTCACTGTGCTAGGCACTTAATATGCATTAATCCATCCAAGTGTCACAAAACCCTAAAAAACAGGTGCTGCTATTGCTCTTTGCACATGAAGCTGTTGAGACTTAGAGATTAAATAACTTGCTCAGGTGCACGTGGATAGTAAGGGGGCTTTAGAGTAAGCCTGTCTAAATCCAATACCTGTAGTTCTAATGATTTCCTTTGACTATTTTTGTTGTGCTTAAAACAAATCCTATGCAGAGTATTCTTACTACATGCATTTAAATAGTTTTTGTATTATGGTGGGTGGAAAACAGTGATGGGTTGGGACAATCCACCTGTGTTCTCTCTTCCAGTTGAGTCAGGGTTTCCTGTAAAGTAAACATATGTAAAAGAAGACAGATCACATGGCCCCAGCCTCCTAAATTCATGTTTTACTTTTTATGTTAACAGGTTTCCAGTGGTTATTAGCAGTTAATGGCCAGAGGAGCTTTGTAACTCTTTCCATTGTACATAGACTGGTTAGTGAAATATTTTCTAAGTATGTTGAACAGAATACTAATTTCAGAATTCTGAAATATCACTGGTCATGATACCAAAAAAGGCTTTTTACAGTCAAATGAGAATTGCAGGATTGAAAAATGTTAAACAGATTTCTTTACTGCAAGATGTCTCACAATGTATTGTGATTCTCTGAGAGAGGTATACAGCATGTGGTTTGCACAAGTTGCCCAGAGCTCTTTTTTCCTTTTTCTTCTTTATTTATACAACTCCTAGATAAATGTATTTGGGAAATGCTCTATCAAAAGAGCTACCCAGCATTTCTATTAATACAGAATCAATCTTTGTATTTAAAGCATATGGACTGTGCTATTCATTTTTATTTAAACTTCATGGATGTTCCTAAAGGGCATGGCCATGTTTTATTCTGTTTTGAAATTTTGATAAACGGAACAAATTACTGTTTGAGAAGATGTAGAGGGTTATTGATCAAGCTGTTCATCTGCAGCAGCAGGGGGTGGGCACACAAACTAAAGCTTGATTTTTTCTTTTTAATTGAGACCATGGGTACTTTTTCCTTGGCAACCCTCTTTGTATATCTAATAAATCATTTGCGTGCTCTTAAACAAGCTCTGTGATGGAGAATCCTCTCTGCTTCCTGTGGCTCATTTTCCCTAACGTCAATCAAGGCATTTGTGGAAGAGGAAACTCCAGTATCACTGGATGCTATCCTCTGGAGAGACAGGAGGCACACTGAAAGAACAAAACCTGGGCACGTTTGCCGTGAATGTTTTTCAAACCATGGCAAAATGTTTTCAGAGCTCTTTTCTGACTGTTGGGGTTTGGACCTTGACAGCAAGGCCTGCTCTCCGCATGAGGGCTCTGCTCTGCCCCTGTGCGCGCTCAGGCTCTCCTACTTTCCAGGATGCAGTGACCAGCCCAAGCCTCTCAACCTTCCAAGCCATGAATAATGTACAGCAAGCCTCTCAAGGAGGCTTCAGCACCCTCCTGGCTCGTTGCCCTTCTGAAATCTTACCATGCCTTAAGGTTGAAACAACTCAGGAATATTTTTGTGTGGACTGATGTGCTATACTCACCAGACTAAACAAGATATAAGGGCTTAGCCCATCAAACACAATATAACATCTGCTTCTGCTGTGCCACATTTAACCAAACGGCTGTAAGAATTCGGCACCAGTTTCTCCAAGGAAATGAAACAGATTGGCTCCTAAGACTCAGACCAGAGCCTGCTACGAGTTTACTCCATTTTCCCTGTGTGGGTTATTTTCAGTTAAATCACTGGTAAAATAAAACATCTCCCAGGCCACTTTGGTGTTATTAACACAGGTTCGTATGTTTCCTTCTTGCTGGTTCTAGGGTGACGACATCAGCAAATCACTTCCTTTTGCTGGTCATAAATTCTTCACTTTGTGTCTCTGGAACCTGAGGGAAGTTGTCTAATCTGGACCCTGTGCCTCTAAGTCCTGTCTTTAAGGGCCCCACATCCATATACACATCAACTCCCAGTCATTTAGAGCAATTTTCCTTCTTCTCCTGCTATACTACTGGCTTCTCTTTGGCTTGTGGTGTCTTTGAGGTTACAACCTGACCTATAGAGGCTCGGTGGAGACAGTTCAATATAAGATGGAGCAGATATTACGGGACAGATTGAAACCTCTCAGCATAGTGACTATAAATGGGAAAAGAATGAACTCTTCCCAATCTTGGATTTCCTCTATGTTGTCTTAGAATAGCAATCATTACTATTTGTCTACATTTTTTTTTTAATCTAAAGAAAATTGCTTTTTCTTATTCTGATTTTGACCTCTATGCACTGGCTTCTGTAAATCCTACACAAGCCAAATTAAGTCACTTTATTTTTTAACTCATTACTTGTCAATTTTATGAACTGGGGGTATTTTATTCCGAGAGGAATTTGTAAATTGTTATGTGAGGGTATGAAGTAGCTGATATAGACAAGTATAAAAACAAAATAACTTAAGGTATAGTTTATATTAATTCATTGGATGGTGGGAAAGCAAAATGCAAAAACAAATATTTATCACAAGTCCTGGATAAAAAGATACTACCTGGTGCTGGAAATAGACACACACACACACACACACACACACACACACACACACACACACAGGAAATTCTCAATGCAATACTGTGAAGGTATATATGGTTTGGAGTCCTCACAGAACTGAGCATAAGAACTATTGTAGTGTATTTTGCCTAAGCAGGAAAGAATGAGGGTCAAATGTTTCAATGTAAAAAATGTAGTCTTAACAAAACTACACATTCTGAGAAAAGAAGATCATAACAATATTTAATCTTAAGTAGGAAAATCACTGTGAACTTATGATGTTAAAACAACATGTAGGAGTTCTCATTGTGGTTCAGTGGCAATGAACCCGACTAGTATCCATGAGGATGCAGGTTCAATTCCTGGTCTTGCTCAGTGGGTTAAGGATCCCGTGTTGCTGTGGTTGTGGTGTAGGCCAGAAGCTGTAGCTCCGATTTGATCCCTAGCCTAGGAACTTCCATATGCTGCAGGTGTGGCCCTAAAGAGGAAAAAACAAACAGACAACAACAAAAAACCCATGTATATTCCATGCCCAACATTATTAAGTATGGTCCAGCAGCAATATATTATCTACCATTAACTCTCCTGGTTACACTTGATGCCCAGATTTTGGATTTTATTATTCTCTGCTATTTCTGGTGGAGATGCTGATTCCATATCTTAGAGCAGTAAAACAAAACAAAACAAATTAGAACGGGTCTGGTACACGTTGTTGTTGCCAGAAACCAAGCATGTTTTTAAGAACACTGGCAGTAGTACTAGAATACTAAAAGAATGGAGTTGAGGTCAAGAGATCCCTGCTGGCCAAATTTTGATGAGTCAGCATTATGAGAGGGAGGGGGAGAATGCAAGTGAGAATGAATCACGGTTAATTGGAAGAGGCTGAGCCTAGTCTGTGAATGTCCATTGGCTTCTAATGATACTATAAAAACTAATATAAGGCATATAAGAAGGAAAAATAAAATAGGATATAATTAATGGAGAGTTATATTTTGTTTCCTCTGCTCTTTATATTCCTGACTATAAATTATAGTATATACATATATACTGACATAAAACTAGCATGCCAAATAACCCTAAGAAAGGTAATTATCTTTTCCGTTTTTTTTTTTTTTTTAGGGCCATACCCATGGTATATGGAAGTTCCCAGGCTAGAGGTTGAATGGGAGCTATAGCTGCCAGCCTGTGCCACGGTCACAGCAACACCAGATCCAAGCCCCATCTGTGACCTACACCATAGCTCACGGCAATGCCGGATCCCTGACCCACTGAGTGAGGCTAGGAATCCAACCTGCATCCTCATGGATACTAGTCAGATTTGTTTTCGCTGCACCACAAGGGAACACTGAAAGGTAATTATTATAATGAGATCAGAAAGGAACCAACCAGTAGCTGGAGCCACACATGAAAACTGAATGGGAATGAAGGCTCACCATTCATGGGCACATGTGACTCTACCGTGCAGAAAGAAATCAACAGTGATTTCAAAAATGATTATTTGTGGGAGTTCCCATCGTAGTGCAGTGGTTAACGAAATCCGACTATGAACCATGAGGTTGTGGGTTCGATCCCTGGCCTCACTCAGTGGGTTAACGATCCGGCGTTGCTGTGAGCTGTGGTGTAGGTGGAGAGGCAGCTCGGATCCTGTGTTGCTGCGGCTGTGGTGTAGGCCGGCGGCTACAGCTCCTGTTAGACCCCTAGCCCGGGAACCTCCACATGCCACGGGTGCGGGTGTGGCCGTAAAATGACAAAAGGCAAAAAAAAAAAAAAATCATTTGAACGACTAAAGAGAACTAAAATCATTTGAACTGAAGAGAACTAAAATGTAGACTCGATGCATTATTTACTAGGAGGTAATGCCCCCATGTGGCTTTAATAATCTCACTAAAATACTTTAAAGTTTCTCAACATGATATTCTAACACACTAACATGGGTCAATAAATCATAATGATAGGATTAATCCAATTAGGCTTTGTGACACTGGCCAAATTGTGGGATCTTAAGCCCTCTTCAAGGAGATAGAACTCAAAGCCTCTGTCCAAGACAAGAATTACCAGACCCTTATCATCATTTCCCTGCCTGTCTCACTGTAATGCCCCCCACCTACTCCTTACTGCCCCCTACTAGGAAAAGTATGTGGCTTACTCCTCTCCCCACCCCTATAGGGGCAATAGCGGTGATACTTCTGATACAGCAAGTGTATCAGAAGACCTCATCTTTCCCCAACCAGTCAGCAGGTCAACAGGTGTATGGTAAGACTTCTCCTCTCTCTCCTCTGCCCCTGGTATATAAAAACAGACATGACTACGCACCTAGGGTCAGCTCTCCCTGACGGTCAGGAAGTCATCCTGCTATGCTAGCACCATCTCTTATTGCAAGTAATTCTTACCAAAAATCAACTGGTTCATAAATTAAACTTTATATTCTTGGCTACTCTGAGATAGTTATTTCTTTTTTTTTCTTTCCTGTTGGGATATGGCAACATTTTTGAACTCTAGGAAGCTATAAAAATAGCAAAATAAGCTAAAATGTTAGGAATGTGGCCCAGGAAAAACCTAGGAAGAAAAATATAAATCAGGATAAGGAGAAAGGGCAAATTTAAATTCACTATAAATTTAACGTTTATAACTGATTTTAATCTAGAATTACTAATTACCTTTGTATTTAGAACAATTTTGTGAGAGTTTTATATACTTTTAAGATATTTAACATATTTAGGAAAGTTGGATATACCAGAATTTTTATTTTAATTAAATACTTAAAAATGATTAAATGGTTTGTAATTAATTGTTATGTGTTTGGAAAATTTAATTTGTTAAAGTTCTAGGTTTTAATTGTTAGTTGTATAAGTAAACAAGTAATCTATCTATATTTTGGAAATGTTGATAACTTTGTTGAAATAAATGTTTGCTATTTAATCCATAAAATTAAAAAATAGGCATTAAAGTACAAAGAAGTGTTTCAGTCTAAAGGAATTGCTAGAGGCTGAATGTCCCTCTCCCATTCATATGTTAAATCCTAATGGAGCCTTGTGATGATAAGTAGAAGTGGGACCTCCGGATGGGGATGGAGCCCTCAGGAATGGGATTAGTGGCCTTAAAAAGAGGCCCTATGAGGACACAGCAAGAAGATGGCCACTTATGAACCAGAGTGGGCCCCCACGGTGCACTAAATCTGGATGTGTCTTGATAGTAGACTTCTCAGCCTCTGGAACTATGAGAAACCCCTTTCTGTTGTTTATAAGTCACCCAGTCTACCACACTCTGTCACAGTAACCTGAGCAGACCTTGGTCTTAGTTCTGCTTCAGCAGAAATGAAATTTCTAAAACCATTTTGACACTAAAGTACTAGATCTCATAAAGATAGCATTTCAAACCCTCCTCAACAAACCAAGAAATTGTGGTTAGATTTCTGGTTGGGCAAATCTAGCTCCCTAGGACTATTCTCTTTTCAACATTCATCTGAAGGTTGTTTTAGGACTGAGACATTTGATGTTTTAATAGGAGCAGATCCAGGCTTAAGGCTGGAATCTAGCAAAAACTCAACAATTGCAATTTAGGAAAGTCAATTTATTGAACATTTGAGATGGTAGAACAATATGATTGAAAAAAGGCTGGCTGTGTCATCTCCTTTCCTAAAAGGGTAATAAGAACATTGGATCTTGAAGATCTCTGATCTCTCTTCCCAAGAGAGTTACAGGTTACTGACCTCAAAGGGCTGAACCACTGGGTTTTTCAAAGGCAGGAGATTGAGTTGGTACTTTGAATTACTGTGAGCGTGGCCTGACCCGTATGAAGATATTAGTGTGGATGTTCATGCCTCGGATACTGTCGGCTGATATTTTCCCCATTTTGTGAGACTATTTTTCAACATGTGCTCCTAAACTCTCCCTGTCCATGCAGATTCAGAGACGTGAGGAGGGACAGTGACAAGGATGCACCATGGGGGGTAAGGGACCCTTCAATTCTCTTAGACATATAAATCTCTTCCCTGCACCTTTCCTCCCCTTGCACCTCTAAGTTGAACACCCCAAAATGACTGCACTTGGTTGTCTTGCCAGCCTTAGTGGCTGGGAGCTAACCAGATTTCATCTGATTCAGAAAGAACAACAAGAAGAAAAGCTTTATGTAAATTAAGCAGAAATTTCTGGTAGGTTTGTTAAAACTGAAGACAGGTCACTACCCATATTTACTCCTCTTCGACATCACTCCAAATTCATCCATTACTCGCCACAAGGAACCTCATGTGTTACTCTGCCCATGTCACCATTCAACACATGGTCATGCCTAGAGCACACAGACCTGCCAAGTCCCTCATTTACCTGCTGCCTTCATCTGCTGTGTTGGGCTCCGTGATTGGTTGTACTTTGCTTTCACCTTGCCCTGTCACCACCAGCCACACCTGCTTCCCTATAACACAGAGAGTGTATCTGCTGCCTTGTGCTTCAGGGTAACTGCCCACCAGGCATGGCAAACAGAGATGTCATTCCATCTACAAACATTGTTTTTAAAAGAGAGAGTATGCTTATTCTCAGGAAATTCTAAGGGAAAAAATGTACATTAAAAAGGACTGTCAAAAATTTTAACATTACAAAATGAATGGAAATTTTATTAAATGATGAGAAATCATTGTACTAACTAATAGTCTTTTCCTTTTGGGAGCTGAAAAGTTACTGGTGTTCTTTTAAAATTAGTTCAGATATAGCACTTAAGAGTAGGGGGTGACTCAATTAGTAAGAATTAATTTTTTTGAAAAAGAGATTTCTACAAGCCTTCTTGTGAGAATAAAAAGCTATTCTGAAAGGCACTAATGGTTAATAACCCAAGCGTATGCTTATAAAAATAGAAAATTCACATTTGGAGCTCAGTCCTTAAGAATCACCATTTTCCTCAATGTTCTTAGCTTGATGTAATAGCCACAGACAGTAACACATCTGACATACACTAACTAATATTTCAGGTCTCTATGTACTTATATAAATAATCCAAAGAGAAATAGGTTGTTTCCAACAGTTTTAATTAGTTTCCCATATATGTAGGTCATAATCCAGTTTTACTTAAATATTGTATTTAGTAATGGCTGTTAAATATAAATCGAGTGTGTACCTGGGCACTTTAATTTATAGACATCTCCTCAGAGAATATGATGCATCATCACTTCTGTCCTATTACTCAGAGTTTTATCACTAGCCTGAAATTGACCGACTAAATGACTGTCGTGGGTAACACATAATGCTGTACAACTGAGCACTGACTTATTACGAAATAAAAAGCTTGAGGGTTCATTGGGGTGTTTAATACCAAGACAGGCTGTTTTCCCATTACACGTGATAGAAGCAGCAGCCAAATTGCCTATGAGGAAACTTTATTAAAAACAATGTCTTTTCATACCTGTCACCCCTCTGAGTGAGTGGAAATCATTTACGATTATACTGACGGCACTTCCCAGCCCTCTCCTTATGGTTTTTCTGCACAAGAAACTGAAATGAGTGAAATGTAAATGACCTGTCATATCCCATTGTTATTGCAGTGATTTAATGAAATTAAGCAAGCTATGTAATTTTAATGCCATCTTCTTTACATTAAAACACCCAAGTCCTTCCTCCTCCCTCAAGCATACCACAAAAAGAAAGGAAGCAAAAAAAAAAAAAGAGAGAGAGAAAGGTCAAAGAAAGCACAAAGCGGTGATTTTAAAGAATCTTTGAGAAAGAATTATATTCAAGGTCTGAGAGCCACGGGAATCTAAAGATAAAAGAAGAGAAAAATGCTGTGGGCATCGGAAATGAGACACTCTGCATAGTCCCCGGGGGCAGGGAGCCCAGCCTTTGCCATTTCCCTGCCAGGGAGTTTAATGGAAAGACCTGCTCTTTGATCACGTGTGGGATTCTGTTAGCAGGAAAGAGCCTGGCCCCCTCTCCCAGCCCCGCCAGAGCCTTGGTAAAACTCCTCTGTGGTTTCCACCAGATGGCAGCAGGAAACAAGGTTTGTACGCAAACCGGTGTCGTGGTCTAGAGTAATGAAGGCTTTAAATGAAAAAAATTCTCAGTCTTGTGAGAATTTATATTAAGAAACACTGCCTGAAGAACATGCCATCTTCTTCTGTGAAAATGTTTCTCAATTGTGAGTTGTTGCAGCACTAGAGAAATTTCATCTTTTGGAATATCGTAAAATGAGAATAAAGCATTTAGGAAATATGTGGGTCTGCGATATTACATCTGTGGCCATCTAGGGAGCTCTGTTTAAAGAGCGCTGTCTTCAATGATAAGTAAGCTAAAAAAGGACTGCAATTGTTTTTTCTCTTTTCCCTTTTTAGAGAAAGAGTGCAACTCATGGAGACTCTTAGTGATGTAATTTCTAGAACATAAGTGGCCAATAAATGGTGTGCTAAGCATACAGTAGATGTTCATTACAGAATTGTACTTTCTGCACTATAGCAAATGTCTTTTGAGAGTCTTCAGAGATAACAGGGTAACTAACAGTCATGTGATCACAAAGGTTTATTTTTTATTTTTATTTATTTTTATTTTTATTTTTTTTTGCTTTTTAGGGCTGCACCTGCAGCACATGGAAGTTCCCAGGCTATGAGTCCAATCTGAGCTGCAGTTGTCAGCCTGCACCACAGTCATTGAAACGTCAGATATGAGCCGCATCTGTGACCTACCCCACGGCTCATAGCAATGCTGGATCCTTAACCCAATTAGAGAGGCCAGGAATTGAACCTGCATCCTCATGGATACTAGTCCGGTTTGTTACCTCTGAGCCACAATGGGAACTCCAAGGTTGAATATTTTAAAAAACAGATGTAATCATCCTTTTCCTTCAAATGCAAGTATTTTATTTCAGGCGTAAGAGAAAGGGTGTGCAGAACACTGGCAATGCCTTTGGTGGAAGAAGAGGCTGGTTACCTCTTTGGTGAGTAAAACGTAAATTTCAGTCTACTTTCTTTTCATGACCTCTGGTCTTATACCTGCCTTTTCTTCTGAACATTATTAACCTACCTAAAACTCTTAATTCCCCATTCCACCCTGTGAATTTGCTATATCTCTACCTCATTTTCTTCCCTATAAATGAGTCCCTGCTATAAAGAAAACAGCTATGGAGGCAGAAGAGCCCCTCTGCCCCTCACTCTGCAACTTTACATAATTCTCTAATGTTATTGTGAAAGTTCAGTGAGAACATATCAATATCAACTACAGATTTTGTCAGTCATAAACCGCTACACAAATTTAAGAAAATAAGTATTTTTGAGCATCTTCCTAACATCCTTTTCCTTTGCTTTCATGTCTCTCCTATCTTATCAAAACACAACACAACAGAATGACTAGATAGATCTGCTGCCCCCTTCAGGGACTGATCCCCTTACTCCACTCTGTTTCCCCTTTATACCTATATAATTTGACTTGTCCCCAAATCTTATGAAACGCTTCCTTTTAGAGAGTCACCAAGAAAATACCAAATATCATGCCCCATGGCCTTTTCTTGGTCTTTATTCTCTTTAATCCTGCTGACTCCTCCTCCTTTATGAAACTCTCTCTCAACTGTCACACCACGATGAGTTTCCTGATTCTCCTCTATATCGATTTTCATGACGACTTTTACCTCTGTGATCTCATCTCCTCCATCTCCTCTCCTGGCCCTGCCTTTTGAGTTTTTGCTGTGAACATTACAAAACATTTCATCAATAGTCCTTCTTTCCAAAGTTGCTTTTCCCATAACTCAAGTGAGAAAAGGCTCACTGGCTTTGACTTTCTCCTGGGCTGCAGTTTAGCATGCCTGATTGTTAGGTGACAATGGCCTCCAGGCCTTGACATTATCATCCTAGTCCTCTTGGATCCAACCCTGATTTGACCCTTCAATTTCATTTTTTTTTTTTTTTTTTCTGTCCGCAGCAAGCAGAGGCTTGATATGGGATCTCAGTTCCCAAACCAGGGACTGAACCCAGGTTTCAGGGGTGAAAGCACTGAATCCTAACCACTAGACCACCAGGGAACTCCCTTGACCCTTAAACTTTTACCCACAGCCACTCAGCTCCCATTGCTGAGATCTTTCTTTTGAAGGATTTGTTCCATCTCTTCCTTCCATTCTACTCTCCCATAATGCCTGCCTTTATGCTTACTTCATCTATAGGTCTGGTTATTCCTCTTTTCACGGCTGCCTCCTCCAGCCCTGCTTCCACAGGTCCACTTCCCTGCACACTCATAGGCTATATAATCTTCCAGTATCAGGATAGTTTATTATATGCTTGGGAAAAAAATCATCCCTTCTTTCAGCCTTCATTTTGCTTGATGCAGCTGTTTCCTCGTCACTATCCTTCAAGACGTAGTTCAGCTATTGGCTTTCCCAGGTCCCCCCCACTCAATCAAAATCACCCTTTGAAATATAATAGCCATTACTGTTGCCATATATAATGGCCTATTATTAATTGCATCCATTTGTTTAAGCTGTTAAATTATTCCCATGATTCTTTTTCTTTCTTCCTTCCTTCCTTTCTTTCTTTCTTACGCTTTTTAGAGCTTCACCTGAGACATGTGAAAGTTCCCAGGCTAGGGACTGAATTGGAGCCACAGCTGCTAACCTATGCCACGGCTGTAGCAGTGCCAGATCCGAGCCACATCTGCAACCTACACCACAGCTCATGGCAACACAGGATCCGTAACCCACTGAGTGGAGCCAGGGATCAAACCTGCATCCTCATGGATACTAGTCAGGTCCATTTCTGCTGAGCCACAACGGGAACTCCAAAAGCCAATGACTTGGACGGATAAGTCCATTAGTCTGCATGAACTAAGATTTGCAGCAGAACAAACAGCTCTGACATCTCAGTGGCTTAGCAGAATAAATGTTTATTGCATCTACTGTACATTGTAAGACAGGCTCTGCTCTATATCAGCCTCACTCTGGGATGCAAGCTGATAAAATCTCAACCATTTGTTTGCAGCAATGGGGGAAGGAGGAAATGGTGATTTACATGTTGGCTTTTAAAGGTTTTGATGCAAAAGTGACGTGTTACTTCTGGTTCCATATTATAGACTAAAGCAAGTCACATGGCAACACTGAACTTCAATTCAGGCAAGAGGAAAAATGCAATTCAACCATGTGCTTGAAAGGAGGAAGATCAAAATACTGGGGAATAGGATAATAAATACAAATTCTGTGAGAAATACTAAAAATGTAGATAATACCATTTAGTTACTGGAAAAATTTGTTTTGCTCATTTTCCCTTCTATAAACAATAATATTCGCTGAATTTCCTTGAAATTTTAAATAAGGTTAAAAGAAACAATCATATTTTGTAATCTACATTTCAATGCATTTACCATTCCAAAAAATTATATAAATTCTTCTGGAAAAATCAAGGTAAGAATGTAGAAAACAAGTATTTACTTTACATTGGATGAAATGAAGCACAGGAAGATCATACGATGAAAGAATGAGTTACTACATTTTAAGGTACATTGTTCGATCTTTTGTATATCTGAAACCATATTTATTAAGGTATGCTGTAATTGAATCCACCTGTACCAACTCTGTGGTATGGATACCAGGCTTTTTATGAGAAAGAATTATTTTGGCAATAAAACTTACATGAAAAACAGGATCAGAATAAATCATCTACAGCTTGTTGAGTTTTATTTTAAAATAAATTACAGCGTATGTCAACTAATGGGACCTTGTAGCGTATGTAACATAAATTAAAACACTTGGTAAGGCACTTGTTTATTATCTATTTTAGACCAATTCTAATGAGATGAAATTAGCCAGGTGATACTTTTATTGATGAGGTAATTTAGGCAAAATGTGTAATTGTGCTGCCTCCATTTAGTTTGGGGTATGTAGTTTTACATCTGAAGAAAAGAAAGATTTTAAGCAAACAACGTGTATGTTCATTCTGGCCTATGATGGGGTGTTCTGAATTTGTCTATTTGAGTTTCTTCAATGTTTCTCAAAATGGAAAGAGCCAGCATTTATGGTCTGCAGGGTACCTCTTTTAAGCAGCCAAACAGAATATCTGGGTGAAGAAAAAAAGAGGCCAGAAATTATCATCCAGAGAAATTTAAATGTACCTTGCAGAACCACAAGTTGAAACGTATGTATAATTACGTTTCCTTAAATAACTATAAATTAATACTTTCATATTATTGGTATGTATTGCCGTATTTCTCAGGCTTAGAGAAAATCAGACTTATGGCTCAGGTTGATCTGTTAGATTTCGTCAACACCATGCATAGGAAGTTTATGCTGGCAAAACTTTAGGTACATAGGTAGACTTATGCCAAGAAACCTCATTTTAAATATTCTACTGATGTTATATATATATATATACACACATATATATGTATATATATGTGAATATAGGAAATAATATATGAAATTCACATTTTTGTGTCTATAAAGTTTTATTGAATGCAGCCACACCCATTCTTTTATAAACATGGCCTATGGCTGCTTTCACAAAGCAAGGGCAAGGGCAGAGTTGAGTAGCTATGACAGAGACCACCTGGCCCACAAGCCTGAAATGTTTGTCATCTGGCCTTTTACAGGAAAAAATCTGTCCAACCTTGTCTAGAGACATAGCAAACGAGCTGTCATTTATTTAGGAAGGTGATATGACAGACTTTAGCTTAACTCTTGGAAGATTTCCATTACGTGGAGATTGAAAGTGGTTTTCTCATTCTCTGAACACTGTGTGGTGTGAGTCGGAGGAGGCATAGGAGGAAATCCTGAAGAGCAATGACGAAGTAGGCTGACAAGGGGCTGTGGTGGTGGGGCAACACATTTTGCCATCTGAATAGAAAGATAATTGTTTACTTGATTAACTCATCTGCTATTCAGATTATAAAGAAGCAAGGCTATTTGTTATTAAGAGAAGGGGTGATGTGCGGGGTCTCAGAAGTTTTTATAGCCGTTTTAAGAGCACACCACAACCTTGAAGAGTGAACTACCCATGAATTTTCAAATGACTTCTCCAGCTTCTCTTCTTTAAAAAATAAATAAGCCTCAAGCAGGCAGTGGTGAATTAAGGACTTATGTATGGCGTTTATAAAACTTATTGACAGCGGAGATTGCAGAGGAGTTTTCACAAGGTGAGTATTTATAGGAAAAGAATCAAAATCCACAATTCATGGCTTCAGAAATTTTGTCAACAGTACCACTGCTTTCCTTTTAGGAGCATTGTTGATGAGGCTGCCTGTATAAGATTTCTCTTCTTGAAAAATATTTACAGATGTTCCTCACCTCCCGTAAGACATTACTTGTTCCTCCTTGTGTATTTCTCATGCTAAACAATTCCCATTCTAAATATAGGCAACATTCTCCTGATGTCATAGGACAGGAAGATATTTGCTACTGGTCTCATCATATTGGGATATTTCAGGTGGTAAGAGTGAAAAGTCATCAAAAAAGATGTTCTACATTTGAACCATGAGAAACTAGCAATGGACATTTTTAGAAAATATTTTTGAAATTAGAAGAGGCAAAATTCGACTTTAGTCATTGTGGGAGGAATTTTGAAAAAAAAAAGAGAGATGATTAAGCAGTATTTTTTAATGCTCTGCTTTTAGCACATTGGGGGTATGAGAGGATTATTTAATAATATTTAAAAACAACACCTCATTTATATTATGGCATTGTTCAGGAAAAAGAAGTTTTCCAATATAATAAAGTTGACCTCCATCAGGTTAACATCTACTGCATTCCAGGGTAAAAATTCTTTTGGTGCCAGAGTATTATTCCAATGTTAAACTGTATCTTTTGAAAAAATGGAACATTTGCAAATATACCCAGAGTTTTAACAAAAAAATTCTTAACATAAGTTAAAGTTTTCAAATGACTAGTTCTTATTTGGACCTTCACCTTTTATGTGCCAGTGGTAAGCTGTTCAGTGCAATGTCTATTTCTGAGGTTTCTATGTCCTTGCTCTTTTTAACTGATTACAGAGTTTATTTTTCCTTGTATTCACTTTATTTGCATCTAATATCTTCATCTCAGTATCTATAATTTTCTATTTAATATGTTGTGGACTTAACACCAGAGACCTAAGCTTAACAAAATTGATATTCCTTTGTTTTGGGGGGGGGGGCACACCTGTGGCATGTGGAAATTCCTGGGCCATGGACTGAACCTCTGCTGCAGCAGTGACCCAAGCCACTGCAGTGACAACACCAGATCCTTAGCCCTCTGCACAGCAAGGGTACTCTCAATATGTATATTCTTAGTAGCATAAGGTAGAAGGAGGATGGATTTAAAGCCGAGCCATGCCGTTTTCTAGCTATGAGGTCTTGGGCAATTTGCTTTACCTGTTTTTTTACCTATAAAATGGGAATGATAGTAACTTACTTCATGCAGTTGTCAGAGAGTGAATTAAATCTATGTATAAAATGCTTAGACTAGTGACTGGCACATAATAAGTGAGATAACACTTAGGATCTATCTTTTAGAACAAGGGCTGTATTAAGTGCACAATTTTCACTGAGTTCTCTGTTTGCAGCTTAGTTTTAGGGTTGAAATTGCCCTCACTGATGCACTTCCCCTCTCCTTTTTCCATTATTCTTCCTCATTTTTATTTTTTATGCTCTCTTCTCATCTTCTCCAGATATCACAAATTGGGATTTCTTAGACCACAGAAAATTCACCTTGCTCTACCCTGCCCTCACCGAGTATTATTAGTTGAAAGCTAACCCTTAATACTAAGACTCTAAACTGACATTCAGGGAAGCCTGAAGAGAACATGCATACATTTATTAAATCATTACAAAACTTCACAGTTTAATTAGCAATATTTAAAATTCACATGGTTTAGCGACTTCTATTTCCAGACAAGATGGAATAAACAACTGAAAAACTGGAAAAATACATAAAAGAGTAGTTTTCAGAATTTGACATCAGGTAGTGCAGGAGAGTAATGTCTGAGAGATCGTACACAAATAATGTTAGCCCCTAAACTGCCCAGCTCACTGCCTTATAAGATATGCCAGCTCTCACTGCAGAGAGGGGACAGGAGAAGCTGGTAGTCTCTCCCATTTGAGGAGACAGAGTTGGTGATCTAGGGGAGAATCCCAGAGAGAAGAGAGCTGCACAGATAGAGAGATTCAGGATCTGCAGAGGTTCTCCCTTGAAGCTTCAGCTGAGTACAAATAAGTCCCATGTATGCAAGGCAACTACCTGGGTCAGGGGAAGGATTACTTGAAAAAAGCTGAGGTAACAATCTTCGTATCTCATACAAGCCCAAGAGTAGTTCATATTCCCACCAGAGTGAAAAATATCTTGTAATTCAAGGGCTTAACAGGTTAAGAACCTGACATAGTGTCTGGGGATGCAGGTTTGATTGTGGCCTCACTAAGTGGGTTAAGGATCTGGTATTGCTATAAGCTGTGGTGTAGGTTGTAGCTGCAGCTCCAATTTGACCCCTAGCCTGGGAATTTCATATGCCACAGATGAGGCCATACAAAGAAACAGAAAAAAAGAGGGGATGCATCAGGTAGAGTACTCAAAAGGAAATCACATTGATATTGGGGCAAAATTTGACCTAGATAAAGGCTTCTCTGATTCTACCTCACAAAGTTGAAAAGCAAGTCTTAGTAGGGTCAACTATTTTCAAGTAAGTTCACTGAATCTCAGAATAAAGCCAAGAATATTATAGGAATATAAAAATATCTATGCCTAACAAGGAGGAAATACACACTGTCTGGCATCCAATAAAAAATTACCTGACATGAAAAGAAGTAGGAAAATAAAACCCTCAGTGAGGGGAAAAAAACCCAAACAATTGAAACAGACCCAGAAATGACACAAATGATAGAATGGGTAGATAAGGGCATTAACAGTTATTGTAACTATTTTCTATATATTCAAAACTGTAGAGGAATGATGGGACATGTTAAGCAGAGGCACGGAAGATATACAAAGACTCAAATAAGATTCTAAATGAAAAGTACACCAGAAAGAATTAGCAGTAGAATAGATGTCAAGGAAGAAAAGATTAGTTAATCTGAAGACATAGCAGTAGAAAATATCTAATACACAGATAAAAAAAGACCAAAAAAAAAGTAGAAAGATCACCAGTGGACTGTGGGACAATTTCAAGTAGTCTAATATATATATATATAATAGGCAATCCCTAAAGCAGGGAGAAAAGTGGTGAATAAAATGATTTGAGGAAATATGGCTTGAAAATTTCTAAATTTGAGGAAAGCTATAAATCTACAGATCCAAAAAGGACAATAGCCTCTCAAAGAAACATGGAGGAAACTACACTAAGGTACATTGTAATCACATTACTTAGAAGCATCCAGAGAAAAAGGACATAACTGTTATAAAGATATAAATTACAGCAGATTTCCTCTAAGGAACAATTCAAATCAGAAGACAGTGGAGCAAAATTTTTAATGTAGAGAAAGGGGAAAAAAAACAACCTGTCAACCCATCAACCTAGAATTCCATACGTACTGAGAATATCTTTCAAAAATTGAGACAAAAATAGTTTTTTGACACACAAATACTATACTAGAAGTCTGTCAATTTTGTATGGTTCTAATGCATTGGTAAAGTTTGTTCATAGTATTCTCTTACTGCCATTTAAAATCTCTGCTGCCTATAATTATTTTCCATTTTCATTTCCTGTGTTGGTTATTTGCAGTGATATCCTTTTCTCTTAGCCAAAATGTTAGAGATTTTTCTATTTTCAGTGAAATAACTTTTGACTCTATTGCTTTTTTGGATACTATTCTAGTCTTAAAATTCTATTTCATGAAGTTCATTATTTTAGTATATTTGAGGTTAGCTATTAGTTTCTAGCCTTAATTCTAATTTAAGCATTTAAAGTTTAAAATAAACTATAACTACCTTTGTGTTTCTCTCATGAATTTTATATAGTATTATTTATTACCACTCAGTTCTAAGTATTTTTGATTTTTCTTCTTAGAAAGGATAAAATGTTGTAAACCTTTTATTGATGTCTTAGAAGAATGTATGTTTTATATTTCTTTTGTTCAGAAAAGAACAAAATAAATTATGCCTATTAAATCAAGTTTATTAATTGTTTTTGGAAACCTCAATTTTTACTTATTTTCATGTGCTTAAAAATTATCAGCTTTGAAAATTAGTATTTTGAATTTTCTTCTATATTGGACTTATAATCTGACAAGTTCTTTTTTTTTTTTTTTTTGTCTTTTTGCCTTTTCTAGTGCCGCACTCGTAGCATATGGAGGTTCCCAGGCTAGGGGTCTAATCAGAGCTGTAGCCACTGGCCTACACCACAGCCACAGCAATGTGGGATCTGAGCCACGTCTGCAGCCTACACCATAGCTCACGGCAACACCAGAGACCTTAACCCACTGGGCAAGGCCAGGGATCGAACCCACAACCTCATGGTTCCTAGTTGGATTTGTTAACCACTGAGCCACAATGGGAACTCCTGACAAATTATTTTAGCTAGTATATTTAGTCCAATGACAAGACATGATATATATCTTTATATATATATCAGGTTGAGAGAGAGAGAGGCTTGTTCCTTTTGTCTTACATTATTTTTTCTTTTTCCTGATTTTGTATAATCCTTTTTGCTTTTCTCCCAACTTCTGTAAATAATTATTTTGTTTGTTTCCTTACTCCATTTCCTGCCCCCTCCTAGTTTTAAAGTTAAAATTACCTAATATTAAGTAGGCATGCTTGGAATTTTACTACACACACAACTCAAGAAAGTCTAAAGTTAATTAGTCTTTTATTTTTCTTTTTAGGGCTGCACCGGTAGCATATGGAAGTTCCCAGGCTGGGGGTTGAATTGGAGCTGCAGCTGAGGCCTATGTCACAGCAATACCAGATCCTCACTGTGTCTGTGACCTACACTGCAGCTTTTGCAATGCTGGATCCTTAACCCACTGAGCCACAATGGGAAATTCTGAAGTTAATTAGTCTTTTAAATCCTTTCTGAATCCTCTTCAAATACAAGTTTCTTAGAAAACTTTAACTGATTACTTCTTTCCTGGCTTACAGGCTTCATTTTTGTTTCATCTGATCCTCCTTCTAAAACACTAATTTAAATATTAGTATTTCATTGGACAGTTTTGAATACTTCTTACCTGTATGTTCATCAATATCTTTGATTGAGACTTACATCTCATGGGAGTTCCCGTCATGGCTCAGCAGAAATGAATATGACTAGCGTCCATGAGGACGCAGGTTTGATCTCTGGCCTTGCTCAGTGGGTTAAGGATCTGGTGTTGCTGTAAGCTCTGGTGTAGGTCAGAGACATAGCTCAGATCCTGCGTTGTTGTGGCTGTGGTATAGGCCAGTGGCTACAACTCCAATTTGACCCCTAGCCTGGGAACCTCCATATGCTGTGGGTGGGGGCCTAAAAAAGACAAAAAAAGAAAAACAAAAAAAAAAGGAAAGAAAGACCTATCTCAGAAATTTATTCTGGGTCTCTTTTTTTGCAAATTAAATCCTTTAGAAGTTGCTTTAATAAAAGTATTTTGGTCTCAAGCTCTCTCAATTTTTGTTTTTCTTTTTTCTCAACTCTTTGAAGATATCATTCTTCAGTCTTATCTTTCAGCTACTACAAACACTCAACAGGAAAATAAGGGTTATACACTAAGGCATGAATTTAAAATATTTATTTGAAATCACTTCATACTATTATAACATCAGAAATATTTTCATTTAATAACAGGCTTATTTTAGATGACTTTTTAAAAGTCAACATGGCTATATAAGTGATCATTTTCCTCAACTGAGCAAAACCGGTGGATCCTACCTATGCCTTAGATGAAATATTTTGTTGAAATGGTCAAAAGGAATGTTATGGCAATCATGGATGGTTATAGCTTACATTTCAAATATCTGTAAATAATGCTGAAAAGGTTGAGTGAATGTATGAAAAATAAATATTCCTGGAAATTTGCTGTAAAATGGAGTCTGTCAATGGTTATTTCACATGAAACATGGCTATAACTTCAAAAACAATTTGTATTCCTCACCAGTTTTTTAAAAAGTCAATATATTTAATGTGCATGCAAGTATTAATCTTATTAAATATATTCTAACTTTGTGTAGGCTTTGTACCAAATTGTATGTAGTCCTTCCCTTCCCTAAATATTTAGCTTTTTTTTGGGGGGGATGTTGTTTTTTATATTGAAGGATAACCTACATGAAGAAAAATGCTCAGGTCATAAATATGCCACTTGATGAATTTTCATAAAGTGAACATGCTCATGTTGTGATTTACACCTGCATCAGAAAGCAGAACATTATCAGTGTCTTGGAAGTCCCCTTTGAGCCCCTTTCTTTTCCCTACCATCCTTCAAAGGTCACTACTGCTTTGTTTTCTAACACCTGGGCTGCTTTGGGAATAACTTTATCCATTAAGCCTACAATACTACTGAATAAAGCTTTACGGACATTAAAGTTTGAGTGCAGTCATGCAGTCCTTCTTTCTATTTTAGACCTATTTGGATTGTACCTAAAACAAAAGACAAAAATCTGACAATCACTCTGCAGCCAATCCCCGGCTGCCGCACTCCTAACCCCAAAGAATAATCTCTGGAAGGCAATGGGCATGCTCTCAGATATGCAGACCCGGTTGTGCATGCTACATGTTTGCCTAAAGGCTTCTGTGTGCAGAGAATGGTAAGTGTGAAAATGTGGGCCATAGAGAGCCAAGAATTGCCATGGGAATGATATCCTGGCTCGGAACTGCTCCAAGCTACCAGGACATTCCCAGGCAAAAAGAGAAGCCCCACAGAGTGAGACTACATGCCAAGTTGTATAACCATGTGTAGAGGGTATGTTTTTTCCCCCTTGGCATAAACACACGCTGTTGGGTCAGGCACACATTTGCATCTGCCCGTTCTTTCTGCTCTGGGAGAGCTGGGCATTGAAAGCATGCCAACTCTTAATGGAAATCTGTTGCCAGTGAGGTGGCTTGAAAGGCTGCTTTCACCTGAGGTGTACAATTAAACTCTATGCAATCTCTTGGTATATTAAGATACCTTATCAACACACTCTAGAGGACACACATATAAGTTGATTTATGAATGGCTAGTTTTTGTTTTAAACACTCCTCACCAGGATTATACTAATTAACTTGACTCCACTCTTACATTGCTTTCATAATATGGGATAACTGATCATGTAGAATCCATAAGGACAGCTGTAGAATGCATCATTTGTTTGGTGTTTCTGGATGTTTAATTTCTGGAATGGCTGCAGTGATCATATATTGCTATATTAAGCTACAGAAGATATTCCTAGGTGAAGTGAACACAATTTAAGGATCTTTGTTGGGCATGTTTTATTTTAGAGGGATTAACAAAATTTTAATGCAATCATTCAGTCAGTTTTTTTCAAAATTGTAATCATGTTAGTGATGCATTCATCTATTCACTTAGTGCCTATAGGTTGCTTTCCTATGTCATCTGATTTAATTCTCATGCACTGCTTTTAATTAGGAATTTGAGGCCCAGAGAGGTTAAATAACCTCTCCAAGCTCACACAGCCAGTGAGTGACAATATAATGATTTAAAGTCAAGATTAGTTTAACTCCAAAACCCAAGCTTGTCCCCTAGGCGACACTTCGAAGACACTGTGGAAATAAAGTGGTTAATAAGGAAGGATCTTACAACCTTTACCTCTTTCGGTGAATTTTAACTGAGAGTAGGAGGCACAGTCATGCCCACAGATTTTTACTTCTCTATTATTCACACTCCTAAATAATTAACCCTGACTTAAAATGCTATTCATATTTATAATCTGCTACCATCTTACATTCATGAAAGGGTTTATCATTTCAATATCAAGTCACATTCACAAGCACATTTAAATCTCATAATAACCCAGGTTAAAAGGGGCGTGTATTATTGCTGCTATTTTACCTATAGCTTTTTTCAGGCTGATTTAAGTCTCAAATTAAATGAAACACCATTTCAGGATCTTTTGACAGAGGAATTGTTCAAAGTCAGTTTTATTGCATGGTCTCTACTTCCTGTAAATGTGCTGTCCACATGCAGACTGTGCCAGCTACTGACCCAGTAGTCCTCACAAAAACCTGGGCCACCCAGTAGCTCTCAGTTGTAGAAGTGTTTCCCTGCTTATCACCTCATAGCTTCTACGACTAATGACTAAGACTGCCTCAGGGCTTAGGATTTCTCTTGTTCTCTGTGCATCTCTTAATGTCTAAATGATGTTAGCAACAACAGTGGCTCTTACTATGCAGGAGGTTCTGCAATGAGAACTTCGAATGCTATGGAAGGCTCACAGCAATCACACAGATGAGAAAAGCTGAGCAACTTTCCTAACACCACATGGTCAGGCGATACAAGCAGAATTTAAACGCTAGGTTGGTTGGGCTATAAAATTGGAGCTTTTAATTCTAGTGGATTCAAAGCTTAGGTGGGGATTAGCTTCTAAAGCTGGTACAAAACTGTAAAATTGAGAAAAGCCAAAATTGCACTGGAGAGTTTTTAAATCACCTCTAACGTACCATATCCCATCACATCTCGAGTACTCCAACACAAATAACCACACTACAGTACAAAGAAGATCAAAGCATTTTGGGGCAACAGGTGAAGTGTTCGTTTTCTGTTTAGGTATCACATTAAATGTAAATAGTAAAAGCACACTCAGCTCAGCAGACTATCACTTACTCCACAGGATGGAGAAGTAGGAACCACAGATCCTGCCACTGTCTCATCTTCATTTGGGGGGTTATGTGCTCAGTGAGCAATTTGCAGAAAAACACAGAATCAGGTTAGCAGACATGCTACTCTGCATTTATTCGGAAGTTCAGGGAATGTGCTTGACTCAGGAGAGTGTTGTACATATGTAAAAGCTTTATACTGCTAAAATGTAGTGTCAGTGCCACCAAAGCTGTGATTTAAGAGATACGCGCCCCCCTTCCTTTTTTTTAAATGGCTGTGCATGTGGCATGTGGAAGTTCCCGGGCTAGGGGTCAAATCAGAGCTGCAGCTGCAGGCCTACACCGCAGCCATAGCAACACTGGATCCAAGCTGCATTTGCAATCTATGCTTTAGCAATGCTGGATCCTTTATCCACTGAGTGAGGCCAGAGATGCAACCCACATCTTCATGGACGATATTTTTGGGTTCTCAAGCTGCTGTGCCACAACAGGAACTCCTAGACATGCACTTTTAGGTGTCAGAGAGTCACACAAAAATTTCCAAGACATTTGACTTCTAGAAAGAAAACTATATTCCTTTTGGGTAATGTTGACCAAAATATATCCTAGAAACCAACTATATCAAGCTATTCTATGAAATGTAAAATGGGTGGAAAATCCCACAAGTGGCAAGACAGAAGAAATGTCCCACAATGTTTAAATTCCATTCTTCCCCTGTCTCTCCAAAGCCCCCTCCCTCCTCAGTGAGGATAGTACAATTCCCAAGTGAGCAGAGTCCACTGTAGAATGCTATAGAGTCTGTAGGTCTTTTCTCTAAAGTCACTGAGAGAAAGTTGGATGGGGTCCACTTTTGGCTATTCAGTATGGCACTTTCTGTTGGGTAGAGTTCTCATAGGGCTACAGGCCAAACTACACAGAGCTACACATGGAAAGAACCCAAAGCCCTGGTCTAATGAGCTGTGGCTGAGTTATCTAGGCAACACCATGAAAACATGGTGGAACAAGGACCTGCTTCTTGTTTCATTTGGAAGAAGGCAAGAGAAATAGTGAAAGCAAAGATGTTCATGGAATCTTCTCAAATACTATACTTTTGTTTCTTGACTGCAATGGCGTAACTTTGTAAGAACCGAAAGTTTGGCTGAAATAGTATTTTTGTGGATCAGAAAACAGTTTTGAAGGTACAAAAGAGGATTACAATTGACACTCCGGCATGACTGACACTGTGATATTTTTATAAATATAACGATAGATACAGCTAATATTTATTTTGGTTTCACTAGACAGTTTGTTAGTGGCCTCATCTCTTGGAGAGTAAGTGCTATCATTATTCTATTTCATGGATGAGAAAGTCGAGTGGTATTATAATTAAATTGTTTGCTGGAGGTCACAAATGTGGTAAGTGACTAGACTGGACTTGGATTCAAGAAATCTGGCTTGGTCTACAGTGTCACTGGCTACTCCTTTTAGATGATATGGATGCACAGCTTCCTTCAATAGACAACAGAAGAAAAAGTCCCTATAAGCTATTGGAAGAGAAGATTTTTACTGGTTTCAACCCAAAGTGACTTCAAAAGATAATGATCAGATACCATCAGGGAAAATATTTAAATAATTATTAACATTTCAAACAATTATCTTTAGCAGGTAAAACCCAGTTGCTTTAAATCAGTAAGCCCATAAAAAAAATGCTCATTAATTTATGTCCTTGAGAGTACATTTTGCACCTAACTAACCTTGGCAAGCCTACCTGGACTCTACATGGCTCAAAACCGGGGATTACTTGAGAGCTTTACTGATACGGTCTATTTCTGTCTGTGGTTTGCAAATTGTCAGACCTACTTTTGAAAGTTTTCTCAGTATAAGAATTGACAACTATGGACTTTGCTGCCCATGTGGACACATCCTGGAGAGACTCAAGGCCATTTTTTAAAGGAAGAGGGTTGGTCTCTCCACGCCAGTATAGTTATAGTTAGAAAACACAGACTAATTTCTAAACATGTATCAGTGTTTGCTAAAGCTTACATGCACATCCTCTATCAGCAACTCAGACCACTTAGCACTTTAGTTTCCTTTTAAGAATAAAATTCTTACTTCTTTATGGTCCAGCTCTTAAAAAACAAGAGCCAATGAGAGAGAAGTCAGGGTGATGGATTATTTAAGGCTCATATATGTGATTAAATCAGATGACTAGACACATACCTTTGGACTCACTCTGAGTTTACTGGCAAGAAAGCTCTGTCTCTGAGAAACTGTCCACAATTCCAACACTAATGAGAAAAATTAAAGACTCACACCCAGCCTTCCTGGCGCCCAGCTTAGTCCTTTCACATCATCTCATGCTGCTGCATAGACATGTGACAGAGCAGCAAAAGGAAAACATACCCCATGCCTAAACCTTTTAGCCTTCACTGTTTTTAAAGAAAATTCATAATTGTTCTCATAATTTTCTCACAACCCATAAAATTTATTATCTTTTGTCCTATAATCCTAACATAATCGTAAGATCTGGAATGATAAAAACAAAAACAACATATTCTTTGGAAGAAAGACCTGAGAGTCTGCTCAAAATATCCTTTATAGTGAGATTATAAATAATTCACAAACATATGGTTATAAAAAGTAATAATAAATACAAAAAGTGTCCCAGATTTTCTCCTGTATTTATTGGTCATTTAATCAGCCCCTCATCTGTCATCTGTCTTCAGCCGAAGCAGATGAAGTGCAGTCAAAACATTTATTTATTATATGACAAGCCAAAATACATATAATGAGTTCAAGTTTAAAAAACTGGAAGTATTTTTGGCTTTGAATAGGCAGAGCTATAGCTGAGAATATGCCCAGCCTATAAAAGTATACAATATTACTAGGAAGAAAATTAAGATAAAAAAATTAACCTATATAATATTAAATATTCAGTTTGACCACTTTGAGAAACTTAAATTTACTGGATTTAAAATGACCAAATTGCAACTTAAATGAAAAGAGGCAGTTAAGATCCAAATTTTTAAAGTATATGAATAATGAATATTTTATAATATTTGGAATACACAGAAAACCATAGGAAGAAAATATAAAATTTCTAAAACTCAATGACAACAAATAATCTGTTAACATTTTCATCATGTTTCTTGCCAGCTTTATGTAAATACATGTAAAAATACTTATTTGGAAAACTGGGATAATATTATGTTTTCTATATGATTATTAAAATGAAACCATTATCATGTATCCATGTAAATAGCCTTCAAAACATTTTTAGGAGATTATTTTTAGGAAATACTATTCCACGGCTAGGCTTAACTATACTTAGCCATTTCTTTCTCTTTAGGGGGGACAGGTACCACTGATTCATATTTTTCACAATTATATATAACTTGGGGATGAACAATCCATACAAAAATCTTGTGTGTGATCTATATTTCCTTGGAATATGATTTTTAAAGTGAAAATCCTTTTTTAAGAACTACAAACATTTTAAAGATTATTGATTTATTTTGTAAAATTGCTTGTCAGAAATGCTCCATCATTTTTTAAACAAAAATAAAAACCAAAATCTTACCAATTTTAGAAATGATAAAATATTATATTTTTATTTTTGTTCGCATTTCCTAGATTGGATATAACTTCCATTTTTTCCATATCTGGATTTTTTGTGTGTGTGACCTTGTTCATTATTTTCCTTTTTTTTTCTGTTTTTTAGGACCACATCTGGGGCATATTGAAGTTCTAAGGCTAGGGATCGAATCAGAGCTACAGCTGCCAGTTTATGCCACAGCCACAGCAAGGTGGGATCTGAGCCATATCTGCAACCTACACTTCAGCTGACAGCCACGCCAGATCGTTAACCCTGTGAGTGAGGCCAGGCGTTGAACCTGCATCCTCAAGGATCCTAATCAGTCTTGTTAACTGCTGAGTCATGAAGGAAACTCCTCATTATTTTCACTTTTTATTGTTGATTATTAAAAATTAAAAAAAGAAGTTCCCGTCGTGGCGCAGTGGTTAACGAATCCGACTAGGAACCATGAGGTTGTGGGTTCGATCCCTGCCCTTGCTCAGTGGGTTAACGATCCGGCATTGCCGTGAGCTGTGGTGTAGGTTGCAGACGCAGCTTGGATCCTGCATTGCTGTGGCTGCAGCGCAGGCCAGTGGCCACAGCGCCGATTAGACCCCTAGCCTGGGAACCTCCACATGCCGCGGGTGCGGCCATAAAATGACAAAAAGGCAAAAATAAATAAATAAATAAATAAAAAGTTTAAAAGCTTATTCTTTGAAGCTGCCATCATCCTGACACCAAAACCAGACAAAGGTACCACAAAAAAAGAGGAAATTACAGGCCGATATCATTGAAGAACATAGACTGAAAAATCCTCAATAAAATAATAGCAAACTGCATCCAACAATATATTAAAAGGATCTTAACCATGACCAAGTAAGATTTATCCCAGGGATGCGAAGATTCTTCAATATCCACAAATTAATCAATATAGTATACCACATTAACAAATTAAAGAATAAAACCCAAGATGCAGAAAAAGCTTTTGACAAACTTCAATACTTTTTATGATAAAAACTCTCTAAAAGGTGGGCATATAAGGAAACTACGTCAACATAATAAAGGC
Source organism: Catagonus wagneri (assembly GCA_004024745.2). NCBI lineage: Eukaryota > Metazoa > Chordata > Mammalia > Artiodactyla > Tayassuidae > Catagonus > Catagonus wagneri. The sequence continues at coordinate 2,447,413 of PVHT020000175.1, forward strand.
CATATATGACAAACCAACAACTAACACAATTCTCAATGGTGAAAATCTGAAAGCATTTCCTCTAAGATCAGGAACAAGACAAGGATGTCCACTCTCAACACTGTTATTCAATATAGTTTTGGAAGTCCTAGCCATAGTAGTCAGAGAAGAAGAAGAAATAAAAGGAATCCAAATTGAAAAATAAGAAGTAAAACTTTTACTGTTTGCAGATGACACGATACTATACATAGAAAATTCTAAAGATGTTACTAGAAAATTACTAAAGCTCATCAATGAATTTGGTGAAGTTGCAGCATATAAAATGAACACACAGAAATGCCTTGTGTTCCCATATGCTAACAAGAGAGATCAAAAAGGGAAATGAAGGGAAACAATCACATTTACCATCACATCAAAAGGGATTAAATACCCAGGAATAAGCTTACTTAAGGAGGCAAAAGACCTGTACTCTGAAATCTATATGATGCTGTTGGAAGAAATTGAAGATGACACAGACAGAAAGATATACCATGTTCTTGGATTGGAAGAATCAATATTGTCAAAATGACTATACTACCCAAGGCAATCTAGAGATTCAGTGCAATCCCTATCAAATTAACAATGGCATTTTTCACAGAACCAGAACAAAAAACTTTGAAGTTTGCATGGAAACACAAAAGATCCCAAATAGCCAAAGCAATCCTAAGTAAAAACTAAACAAAACAAAAAACAAATAAAACAAAACAAAACAAAACAAAAAAACAGAGTTGCAAGAATCAGGGCCCCTGACCTCAGAGTATACTACAAAGCTATAGCCATTAAAATAATTTGGTACTGGTGCAAAAACAGAAGTAGAGATCAATGGAAAGCATAGAAAGCCCCCAAATAAACCCATATACCAATGGTCAATTAATCTATGACAAGGAGACAAGAAAAAAAGATAGTCTATTCAATAAGTGGTACTGGGAAAATTAGACAGCTATATGTAAAAGAATGAAATTAGAACATTCTCTAACACCAAACACAAAAAGAAACCAAAATGGATTAAAGACCTAAATGTAAGACTGGATACTATAAAACTCTTAGAGGAAAATATAGGCAGAAAACACTTGGACATAAACTGAAGCAATACCTTTTTGCACCCACCTCCTGGAGTAATGAAAATAAAGCAAAAATAAACATGCTCTATGGCAGAAATTGTCACAACACTGTCAATCTACTATACTTTAATAAAAAACAAAACAAAGCAAAAACAAATGGGACCTAATTAAGCTAAAAACTTTTGCACAACAAAGGAAACTAGAAACAGAATGAACAGAAACCCCACAGAATGGGAGAAAATTTCTGCACGTGAAGTGATGGACAAGGGATAAATCTCCAAAATATACAAACAATTCATGTAGCTCAGTATCCAAAAATCCAAACAACCCAACCAAAAAGTGGGCAGAAGATCTAAATAGACATTTTCCAAGGAAATAAAGATGGCCAAAAAAAAAAAAAAAGCACCCGAAAAGATGCTCAACATGGCTAATAACTAGATAAATGCAAATAAAAACTACCATGAGGTATCACCTCACCCTAGTCAGAATGGCCATTATCAAGCGGTCTACAAACAATAATGCTTGTGAGGATGTGGAGAAAAGGGAACCCTCCTACACTGTCAGTGGCATTGTACATTGGTACAACCATTATGGAAAACAGTATGGAGATTCCTCAAAAAACTAAAAATAGAACTACCCTATGATTCAACAATTCCACTCCTGGGTATCTATCCAGAGAAAAACACAATTTGAAAAGATAAATGTACCCCAGTGTTTACTGCAGCACTATCTGAAATAGCCAAAACATGGAAGCAACCTAAATGTCTACTGACAGAGGAATAGATAAAGAAATATGCATGTGTATGTGTGTGTGTGTGTGTGTGTGTGTGTATATATATATATATATATATATATATATATATATATATATATATATAATGGAATATTACTCAGCCATAAAAAAGAATGAAATAATGCCATTTGCAGCAACATGGATAAACCTAGAGATTAACATACTAAGTGAAGTAAGTCAGACAAAAATATCACAATACCATCTACATGTGAAATGTAAAAAAAAAAAAAAACGATAAAAATGAACTTATTTACAAAACAGAAACAAACTCACAGACTTTGAAAATAAGCTTATGGTTACCAAAGGGTAAAGGTGGTGGTGGGGAATGGATTGGGAGTTTGGGATTGTCATATGCACACTATATTATTTGGCATGGATGGTCTAATGGGGACCTGATGAATAGCACAGAGAACTCTAGTCAATATTCTGTAATAACCTACAAGGGAAGAGAATCAAAAAGAATGGATGTGTGTATAATTATAACTGAATCACTTTGCTGTACAGCACAAATTAACACAACATTGTAAGTCAACTGTAATTTTAATAAAATTTTAAAAAATGGAAAAGGTTTCATGTATGACTTATGTCAATATATTTTCTAATTTATTTTTTTAATAGGCTATTTTTCACTTATACAAAATTTTGTTATGCTCACAGGGACTTTCTTTTTCATTTAGAGATTAGAAGACTATTCAATTATTTTTCTATGTATATTTTCTCTTCAGTCATTGTATTCTTAAATTCTTTGGTTGTATGTATGTATGTATGTATGTATGTATTTATTTATTTAGTCTTTGGCCTTTTATCTAGAGCCGCACCCGCAGCATATGGAGGTTCCCAGGCTAGGGGTCTAACAGGAGCTGTAGCCGCCGGCCTTCGCCACAGCCACAGCAACGCGGGATCCGAGCCGCGTCTGCAACCTTCACCACAGCTCACGGCAACGCCGGATCCTTAACCCACTGAGCAAGGCCAGGGATCGAACCCGTAACCTCATGGTTCTTAGTCGAATTCGTTAACCACTGAGCCACGAAGGGAACTCCTCTTTGGTTGTATTTAAACAGCTAATGTGAGGTAGAAACATCTTTAAATAAGAGTAATACAAAATTTTTTAGCATGATTTGCCTTCTTTTTTCCAGTAATTTGAATTGCCAGCTTTAGGATGTACTAATTCTTTTAAAATTTTTTTTGGTTGTGTCCATGGCATACAGAGGTTCCCAGGCCAGGGACTGAACCAGCACCATAGCAGGGACAATTCTGGATCCTTAATCTGCTAAGCCACCAGGGAACTCTTAGGATGTACTAGTTCTCATGTAAGCAGTAATTTGACATTTTAACCTGTTCCAGCCATCCTTGTGTCTATTCCTGCACCAGTGATGCACTGTTTTAATTAATTACAATAACTTTGCATTTCACTTTAACATTAGCTAGTTCAGTATATGTTTTCATTTCAATGTCAATCTTTTAAAAAACATAAACAATGAAAACATACTGTGTATCTTCTGGCTACTTAACAATCAAGTTCTGCTGGGTCATAGGTGCCCTCATCTCTGTTTATGTTTGGTGCCAAATGTTACCACTCTAATTTTGGTTACCTATTGAAGAAAGAACATAGGCCATTTGAATGACGTTTGTCCCAAGTGAAGAAAAGCACATCAAAACACACTCGATGGGTCCTGCTCAATGGGTTATTAAATATGAGGCACCCAGCTCATAGCAGTTGCTCAATAAATGCCAGTTGCCTTGTACCACCAATCCTAAACTGAACTGTTGCTTTTATTTTTGTTTAAAAAGATGACATAATCAATCTTCGTTATTCACAGATTTCCATATTTGCAAATTTGGCTACTTGCTGAAAGTTATTTGTTAATCACAGTGCTTTTATGGTTGTTCACGTACATGGGAATGTGCAGGTGATAAAAAATTGGAGTTGCCTGACATATATTCCCAGCTGAGGTCAAACAAGGCAATGCTCTGCCTTCTTATTTCATATCTCATACTGTAAACAAGTGTCCTTTTCATGATCTATTTAATGCTATATAAATGTATATATATAAAAGTATATATATTTACATTTTTGTGTGTTTTCAGGGGTGTTTTCTGTTTAAAATGATCCCTGAGCATAGTGCTTATTGCCCTCTGGTGCTTCTAAGTGCAAGAGGCAGTGAGGTGTATTTCACTCAGGCATAAGTTATAGCACTGTTGCTATATGAGTTCAGATATAATGAATAAAATATATATGGGTCAAATATACATATAAGTTAATGAATCATATATATGTATATATATTATTCACACACACATATAATCATATATATATAATGAGGTGTCTTAAAGCAAAAATTGATGGATTGATGAAAGTGTAGTGACAGGCTCATAGGAACCTCACCCTGCATTTCTCCTAGAAGCAATGGTTCTCTACATACTAACCCAATGTTTGTGATGATTTCATAAAACACAACTTCTGAGAACAATGAGAATCAACTGTAATTAATGACCAATGGCAAATAGTTATTATATATAGGATGAACTGAAGAATCAAAAGAAAAGGAGATGTTGAGAGAAACAGCCTGGTTTCAAGGACGGCTGAGTAGGACCCAAGGAGAAGCATCATTTAGGTCTACTTCCAATTCACCAAGTGCTAAGGTTAATGGCTATTCTGGACAAAGAATTGGTACTACACTATTCCTATGTGAAGATTAGTGCAATCATTTTGTAATGGCTCTTGTGTCCTCAAGATGAAAAATACTACCTATTCTTTAAGAACAGATGACTCAATTTCACAAAACGTAGGACTGAACAATAGTCTTCTAGTTTGAACACTACAAGTTGAAACAGAAGCAGCTGGTCTACATAATACAGATTATAGAACTATTCCAGAGAGATTATATTATTAGAATAAATATTTTATGAATATCAGTTCAAATTTATAAATACTAATTAAAATTCATGTTAAATTAATATTAAAGCATGGGATGAAATATGTAACATTCCCTTGAAGTGCACTCATGTTGGCCAAGACAGGAACAATTACATTTAAATGCACTGCTTCATAAGCATAAATCTGAACTTGGAAATGACAACCAGAAAAAAATATCAGGTTGGTATTGAAGGCTGTCCAGCAGATAGCTGTCCATTAAAATTCCTAGCAAATAAGAGAGGAATTAATAAAGAAGTAAAGAACAGGAAGATATTTAAAATTGGAGTTAGAAGACGTTTCTTTGTTGAAACTTTTTCTTGGGAAGGATGGCCTCTAGAACTGAATTATTCAGAGGTTTAAGAACTTGAATTCAATAGCAAAAATAGTCTACAGCCATACCACTCTGAACGCACCCGATCTTGTCTGTCTATAGCAACAAAAAAAAAAAAAAAAAAAAAAGAAAGAATAAAGAAAAAAGGAGATCCCATAGTGCTGCAACGGAAACAAATCCGACTAGGAACCATGAGGTTGTGGGTTCGATCCCTGGCCTCACTCAGTGGGTTAAGGATTGCCATGACCTGTGGTGTAGGTCGCAGACAGGGCTCGGATCCTGCGTTGCCGTGGCTGTGGTGTAGGCCCACAGTTATAACTCTGATTCCACCCCTTGCCTGGGAACCTCATAGGCCGCCAGTTCAGCCCTAAAAAAGACAAAAAAAAAAAATTTGATTACACAAAAGTATTAAGTATTTAGGCCTCCAATGATCAATTCTAATAAGTTAGAGCAGTTACTTATACAATAGCTTCTTACTTAGTATCCTACTTATTCACCTACCCAGCATGCTTTTTTGAGAAGGAAAGAAAGGGATGGGATGAAGATAGAACATTGGGAATCAGACATAATTCTTTATATACTCAGGGTAATATAACATGCAAGTTGAATATTTTCAATTGATATATGTTGAGAAAATTTCTAATTAAAAGATGCAAATTCTTGTGTGAAAAATTGAGAACATTTATCAACTAGCTTCTGTAGCTACTTCTTATTTTCCACAATATGAAATTCTGGCTCAATCAATTCCACCTCTTTACCATCTCTTGAATATATTTATGATAATTCTTTCCAACTAAAATGTCTTCTCCTTCCAAATTGTCTCACATTTTCCACAGTTTCTCCCAAGATTATGTCAGCCTACAATGATTTTTTTCATCAGAGCCTCCTAAAGAAAGTATCTTTGGAACTGCAGAATTCCAATACTTATTCAACATACTACTTTGATATATTATTTAATACTCAAGTGCCTGTCTGATAACTTTTCTTTGTTCTTCTAAACTTTGAACTGGGAGAGAGCTATCTTGTATGATTGCCTACCATTCACACAACCTAATAAAATGACATTTTGCACTTTCAGTTCTTTAGTCAATATTTATGTAATAGAATTAAATGCCCTCAAAGGGAAGATTAAATGACTTTATTTATAAAATTATGTCTAATTTAGAGACCGTTTCTTGAGTCTTTCTATCTTCCATAAAGTTTTTGTTCTTTTTATGTGATACCATTGATACACTTACAAAATTTGGTCACATTAGCCTATGGTGACATTTTACTATGGTAATCACAGAGCATGGAGACACTGCTGTCTAGAAAAGGACTCTAAAGTCCATAGGGTAGAAGTAACTTTCTTGGTGGCCCCCAAATTAATAAGCTGTTGCAGAAGCTTAAGTCATTTGAATGCAGGAATTTACCAATGGTTAATTTTTATTTAGAATTTTCTGAAATTGACTAGGTAATTTTAGCTTCAGAATGAACACGATGATAGTCATCCACATTCTCTCCTTCTGATAGTCCATGATATAACATAGTGCAGTAGTTAGATTATTGTGGGTTTGGTATTTGTCACTTACTAGCCATATAGCTCTGAACCTCAGTGTCCTTGTGCCTTATATAGGTATGATAATATGTATATTATCATATATATCTTATATATATCATATATCTTATATAGGTATGAAAATCCTATTTGGTAGGATCTGTGAAAGTTAAATAAAATTATGTAGAAAATAAGCACTCAATAAAAGGTAGCCATGATAATTATGTTTTTTATTTCTGCACTTTTGTAACTATCTTTTGAATGCATATTGAGTGATGTATAAAGAACATTATTCTTGTAGTGTAATTATTGCTATTATCTGTTTTTAAGGAGGAAATTAACTCTCCTGAACACCTATAATTTGCCAGGCATAGTGAGATGAACTTTCACATGCTAGTTCATTTAATTGCAAGGTAGATGTTTAGAGAGGGAGTTTTGCCTAGTGGTTAAAACAGATTCTGGAGACAGATTGCCTGGGTTCAACATCTTGGCCCTGCCACTTACTAGCTGTGTATCCTTGAGAATTTTACTTAACTGCTCTGTGACTTCATTTCTTTCTCTGAGGAAATATCAATAAGAATAGGAGTGTTGTGGGGATCAAAGGAGTCATTATATGTAAAGCACCAAGCATGGTCCCAAAGTTGACACTCAGTACATTGTGGCTACTCCTCAGTTCTTGTTTTCAGAAATCAGAATACCTAAGCTCAGTTTCTTTGCCTAAGGTAACGTGACTAGAAAGTTATTAGTTGACTGAGTCACATTTGAACTCAGATCCCCACAGATTTAAAGCTTGAGCTCCTCTCATTTTCACTGTGCTGTCACTGTTTGTATTTTGTTTGTTTCGTTTGTTTAATATAACAAATTTACAATGGGTCATTTCCATGTCTCTATTGCAAACTCAAGTGATATCTATCTTTACCATATAGGACATGGAAAATACCTTATGAGTTATGAAACCAAAGAGGCCACTGAATAGTCAAAGATACCTCCCTTTGTAAACACTTAAAAGGGATTATGCATATATTTGGAAAATTCTTAGAAAATTATCTTTGGACAACCAAAATAAGTGCTTATTTGGCCCTGTCAAAAAGGTACTGGTGAAGAATGATTGTGTAGTTACCTCAAGTGAGGAAAGAATAAATAGCACAGGGTCTCAGTGGCACAAGGAAACAGAACCAAGGAACACAAATCACCAGGGACCTGCCTAGGCACATTTTGGTGCAGACTTTGGTGCAGTGTCTACTTATTTGTCTAACCAGCAATTAAACAGGAGGAAAGAGAAAAATAGGGAGAAACATAGAAATCATTGGGTTAAAAATAGTCTTCTAACTACAAAGCAGCCAAAGAAAAAAGATTTCTTTTACTTTGTAAGATATCCCTTAATATTGCAGTTAAGGCAATGGGCAATGATTTTTCCATAACTTAGTAATCAAAGCCTTATCTTGACAGGTGAAAGCCAGTGCCATACAAGGAGCAGCTCCCAGCAAATTGAAGACACAAAGGAATATAAAGGCCCCCCCTGTGGGTTTCTTATATCAAATATATGTGTTTTCTTCTTGGGAAGTCTTGTAAAAATCAATGTCTTTGTTAGGTACATTTATCACAGCACATGATTTTTATAATGGTTAATAATAAGGGAATCAGAGGTGTGCTGATTATTTGCCTTCCTGGGGGTAACTGTCAAACAGCCTTTATGTGCTTTGAAAGGGCTGTAAAGTGGTTTAGCAACATGTTTAATTCTGCGTTAGTGACACTGTGACTCTCTGGGAGGTGGCAATGTATCAGGCTGATGGAATATGTATCACGTCAAAATGTCAAAGCTGGAGTGTCAAATCATAAATAGATGCTTTTAGCAGGTAAAGTCTTGCATGGAAGCTGATATTTAGAATTATCTGGAGAGTTTGCACCTAATTCTCAGCAATAATTTATAGAACATTTGTTTGATGTATGAATAGCAATGTGCTGGAAACCAAGATTCCCACATATTGGGCAGGGAACCATGACATTTTTGAGGTTGTTCTTGGTTTAAATTCATTCATTGTTCCCTGCTTCCCAGAATGGAAAGGCAGGGTTTTTGGCATTTTCCCTAAGTACAGAGATTGTACCTGTTCACCTGGGAGGGTGAGGGAACGGATGTGTATTAGGCAGTAATATTGAGGATGCTGAAAAGGGGTGAGGGTAACCTGCATTCAGCGTGCGATGAGAGAGGGACAGCGAATCAGGCATGTATAATGAATACTCACAAGATGGTACACTCTAGTGCCTGTAAAAAGCATCAGACAGATAAGTTTGGCACAGCAAGTACAAACAGGCATAAAACAAAAAGGATAAAGGGGAACAGGGGGCAGATACAAGTTAGTAGGACCCGGGGGCAGGCAGCAGCAGTGCTGTTACAGCCAGGCAAGTGATAGCACTTACGAAGCAGAGCTGTGTTGGCCTTCAGAGGCAATGACTGGTGGCCACAACACACTTAGAAGTCAAAAGGGAAGACTAAGATTTAAGAAGAAACCAGGTAACAATTCCTCATTTTGTGGGATGGACTGGGAGTTTGGGGTTAGCAGATGCAAACTATCACATTTAGAATGGATAAAGAACAAGGTCCCACTGTTCAGCACAGGGAATTATATCCAAACTCCTGGGATAGACGACGATGGAAAATAATATTTTAAAAAAGAATATATATATATACATACATATATATATATATATATGTATGTATATATATATATATATATATATATGACTGAGTCACTTTGCTGTACAGCAGAAATTGGCACGATGTTGTAAATCAACTATACTTTAATAAAAATATTTAATTAAAACCAAGAAGAAATCAGGCAACAATTCCTCATTTTCTCCTCTCCATCAGCCCCCAGCAACCACTGTTCTACTTTCCATTTTTATGAATATAAGTATTTACATACCTAATATCAAGGGTTATTTTTTAAGGAGTACAGAGTTTTGGTTTGCAGGTTGAAAAGTTCTGGAGATCTGTTGCACAGCAATGTACGTATGCTCAACGCTCTGATCTGTGCACTTAAAAGTGGTTAAGATGGTAAATTTTGTGTTATGTGTGGTTTTTTTTTAAGCAGCATTTTAAAATTTTTAAAAAAGAAATGAGGCAAAATGATAGCCTGCAGTTGTGGTATCTTCTTGGCCTTATGCATCCTAAGCTATCTTTCAGCCTTCCCAGAACCAAGCACAGAGCTTGGCACTTGGCTGGACAAAGGTTTATCATATGATAGATGCTATTTTAAAGTTGAGGTAATTTAGAATAAGTGACTTGTAACTATGCTGTTGCTATTCCTTCCCCAAACATAGATTGTATTTCTATATTCTTCATAATCTATCTTTGGTTGTGCAGTTGCTCTTTGTGGAAATATAATCTGATTCAAAGAAAAAAAAAGGAAAATACCAGAGAGAATAGTACCCTTTAGGAAAAATCTTTACCCTGATGGGTAGTAGCTGCAAAAGGAAGGCCCAGATTAGTCTAGAGTTGGGATGCCACGGTTCTCTGTTCTTCCCCACTCCAAAAAGGCACCATATCTGTGGTCCAACATAGCTTTTCATGTCATAGCCTTATCAAAGTTCAGTGCTATTTCCTCTCTAGCCACATTTGTGTGCACATAAGGGTCCACCTTTCCATTAAGGGTTAGGGGACTTGCTGTCATGCTGCATCAGCTCTGTTTCCTGTTAACTGTAGTTGTGGGCTTGCCTTCTCTGCCAGGAACCTTTACTGAAAGGCCAAAAATCACTTTCCTGGAATTCTCTGGGTTTGTTTTTCCTGAAAGCATGGTGGTTGGCTAAATAAGTACAGATGTCCCATCCACCTACAGGGTCATCGTAATCACATCAATCTTGTTTTCAGATGGGTAATAAGACAGTCCAGTGAGGCTGGACAGAATCACATACTTTCACAGGGGTTTTGCTTACTTAAGGATTTTTTTTTAATAGATGTCTTACATCAAGAGGCTATGAACAGAAATCACGGTGGAAAGCATAAGTCTAGAATGTACAGTTATCTAACACCTTTCTCTCTCACAGGTATAATATGGGCCCATTTGGTACCTAATGGCAGGGCAGGGATAGCTCAGAACTGAAAGTAAATTGGAAATTATCTCTTTTAAAAAGAATTTGCTTACTTTTAATTTGCCCTCCCTCCATCCCAAGAGCTATTGCCATTTCCATGCAACCTTACATATTCTCCACACCTGGATGGGGAGTTTCTTGGACACAGAAACATCGCTCCTGCACAAGGCCAAAATTCAACTTGATTAAACGAATGAAATTTGGTGTCCGTCTGTGTGTGTGTATGTGCAGTGTGTGTGTATGAATGAGTGTGCACTGTGTGTAGTACATGTGTTTCAGGGTAGGGGTGGTCGCGTGGCAGGGCTTGTAGAGAGGGGAGGTATCGACACCTGCTTGAACAATTTCTGAATGTTGTTCATGTGGTTTTCCTAATCCTGGCTGCACATCTGAATCAGCTAGGACATTAAAAATACTAACGCTAGGACTCTACTCCAGACCAATTCAGTCAGAATATCTAAGGGTGGATTTGGGGAACAGAAATGGCATATAATGAAATTTCAATTGAGATAATTTTCTGCTTTCTTCTTTAAGGCTTTCTGAATGAGGGCGTCTCTATGGTTTTAAGCTTATCCTGAGAATATGCTCTTTTTAAGTTGGTTCAGAGAGAGTTAAATTCATTTAACTACATTTGCTTATTTTGGAGAATTTTCCATTTATTTGCCTTATTTTTGTTTCCCCTAAGCTTACTTTGGGCCCGTGGTTTCATTTTAGAAATTCAAATGTTTGCCTTAAGCTACATGTGAATTTAGAGCAACAAGTGAATTTTAAGTAGGTAAAAATCGCAAGAGAAGAGGAGCTGATGTCTGAATCTTCATATACACGAAGTATAATGATCCCCTGGGTTTATGAGGACAGACTAATTTTTATTTTCCTGTTTCCCTAATTACATTTTGAAGTCCTTAAGACTGTGTTTCTATTTTGATGCTGCTTTCAGAGGACTTGGAGCATTACTAGCTAGAACAATAATTGTGTTTATTTTGTATCTCTAATCTGGATTTAATCCATTAGAATTTACCATAAACCCAGAGTAGCAATGGGTGGGCAACATGGAAATGTTTCCACTTAACACAGTGGAGAGGAGTGTAGACAGAGTGAGATTTTAGGGAAGTTGTTTTAGAGGAAAAGATGTTTCAGGAAGGGCATCACAAAGTAAGGAGAACAAAAGTCACCTCCCACTTCAGGTCAGACAGGGATCTCCAGATGCTGGTGCCGGTCTGGTAAATTCCAAGTTTCCTTAATTTTGAAATGGAGAGAGGGAACAGGGCCCAGAGCACACTACCCTCCATTATAGTTTTTCCCCCAACATATCAAGTCAGAGGCATAACTCACTTTTACACGCTAGGCTGCCATTTTGGATGGACTGTAATTTGGAGAGATGAAGGAAGAGGAGGCCAGAAAGAAGTGACTTTTGTTTTCCAAACCTCTAGTCATGTCTTCAAATATTAGAGTCCTACACCATCAATTTTTTTTTGTAAATAGTGATCAGTGGACCATATTGGATGTTGTGCCTGAGGAAAATTTATCAAGAGAAAATTAAAGCCCTTATTAAAATTCCCTAGGATAAATTTTTAAATAAGCCTAGCAAATCATCTCAAAATAGCTCTTACAAATTGGAAAAAAAAATTGAATAGAATTATTACCATTTATTCTTACTTTTTGGCTATTAGATCTTAAGTAGGTCATATTTATTCCCCCCCCCCTTTTTTTTTGGCCACTCCTGCAGCATGTGGAAGTTCCAGGCTAGGGGCTGAATCAGAGCTACAGCTGCAGACCTAAGCCACAGCCACAGTAACACTGGAGCCAAGCTGCATCTGCAACCTGTAAGCACAACTCATGGCAACACCAGATCCTTAATCCACTGAGTGAGGCCAGGGATCTAACACACATCCTCTTGAATACTACTCGGTTTTGTAACTCACTGAGCCACAACAAGAATTCCCAATAGGTCATATTTATTTAAAAAATACATAAAGTTGACTTCTTATGTACTACATGTTTACTCTCGAGAACAAAATCCCCTTAGTCAGACGTTTATACCGATTTTGTAGAGATAAGTAATCTTTGAAAGCAAATCAGACTGGAATTTAGGAATCTGCATTCTAAACTTGATTCTGCAGCTAGTAAATTAGATGATTATGGGCAAAGCACATAACTGCTAATGAGGACATTAGACTGGATAATTTTTAAATATAAATTTTAACCTTTTATAACCTCTCATCTGGATGATGAACACTGGAAATTATACCACTTGAGATTCATTCCTTTATTTCTGTACCAGTGGGATAGATATAGCTCTCTCATCTACAATAAATTTTCTTATTCTGACTCCTTTGCTAATGATGATATCAGGGGCAGGCATGTCAACAGGGCTCACCTGAGGGACGTTTTCTTCTGGTTCCTACTTCATCTTTGTTTATTCCTGTTTGAAAAAAAATCTTCTTTTTCCATCAGTAATCATAGTGAACACTTTTCTCTAATGTTTGGTAATTCTTGGCTATCTGTTTCCCAATGAAAGACTTCTCTAGATTTCTTGTTTGGCAGGAGCATGGTGGGGGGGAGGTAAGAGTTAACTGGCTTCTGGTTTTCTGGAAGTGAAGTTGACTTATGTAGATTTTCACTAAATCCACTCTTTTTCAGATGCTTCTAGTATCTGTGAGACTTGGGTCTCCTTGCTCAAGTCCTTCACGTTTTAACAGTCCCATTTTCTGGGGAAAAGCCTAGATACCTGGCTGTGTGAGAATGAGGAGAGAGTGGGCATCTGACAGCTGTGCACCTGACCTTCAACTAGCACTTTATTTGGCTTCTATCTATGCTCTGCCTCCGATCTACCTAGCATCTCATGTCTGGAACCTTTAGGCTAGAAAGCCAATGGATTCTTTCTTTGCGACCCTTTCTGTAGGCTCATTCTACTGTGGTTCCCCCCATCCTGCTAAATCAATTGCTTCTCCTGCGTTAATTTTCCATCTTTCTAAAATGATGTGAAATCCCTCAATACTTGGCTTTATCGTTGTGGGTATATAGGATTTTTTTTTATATATACACTCATTTACTACCATTTTAAGGGAGGCTGCTGAGGAAGAAAACAGATGCGGACAATCCACTATCTTTAACCCAGATCTGTCTCTGTGTATATATGTGTGTATTTACATACACATATGTCCTATCAAAATCTGATATTATAACATCTGATACAATGAGTACAGAAAATAATGGCTACAACAAACTAAACATGCCAAGGTTCACACTGATTTTTAAACCCTACATGAATATTTTAAAATCTAACACTAAGAGATTCTGAGAAATAGACATCCTAGAATGATATTGTTTTGCTCTGAACCTAGACGGGATAAATATCTTTCTGGAGGTTGGAGGCGAAGTAGGAAGAAAACCTGAGTGAAAAGATCTTCTTTATCAATCATGAAGAATTCTCCATTTTATGTTATCATAATGTATGCAGACCTCAAAATATCCTCAAGTTCTTTTAGGAATGAGACAGAAGAGGAAGGAAGGCTGGCAGAAAAACAGATACGGATGAGACAATCACCTCACTTGTAGCATTCTGGACTACATAATTTTTTTTTTTTTTTTAATGCATGAGAACCATTAGGTCTGTGACTGGGCTTCATTCCAGACCACCAGGGAGCTTGGTCCCGGGGAGGGTCGCTAAGCATTGGGATCCAGTAGTCTCGTTTACCCCTGCTGCATGAGGCTTGGCTGACATCCTTTGTGTGGCCAACATGTGCCTGCCATGAGCTCATGGACTAAAACAGAGCAAAATGATGGAAATGAGCCAAGGGTCAAACTTCTGGGCCAGTAATATGGGAGCTCACTAAACACTGTTATACAGGTGTTTGCCAGAACAAGGCAAAGTGGTGAGCAACACATGAGAAACCCCTAAAGCCAGCAGGCAGCCCCAGATCAGTGGGCGATCCTTTCCTCCACTAAGGGCTCCGGTGCTGCTGCTTCTGTGGGCTGGCTGCTCTCAGTCTCTAAGATGAGAAGGAAAGAGAGGGTAGAAGGCAATTTTTGGTTTCCGGAGATGTAATGCAAGTTAAGGTGTCATGTTGGGACTGTGAAATAAAACTCATATTTTCTGGCAAGACAAGAAAAATTCAAACATAACAATTTTTCTGTGTCCTTTGGCCTCCTCCTCCCCCAACTGTGCCTTGTGTATTTGCATTATACATTGACTAGTACTGCCCCACACACCTCTTTGGCAGAAATACCTGCTCAACCATAAAGGGCAACATTCTCCAAGCAGCAACAAGACAGCTCCTTCAAACATTACATTCCCTCTCGATCTTGTAAGGGGCCACGAGGATGCTTAGACCTGGATTGTGCAAACTGTCAATAATATGTCATTGGATGTACAACCCTCTATGTCAAAAAAAAAAATATAACTGTGCCTTGACTTCTAACAAGTGGAACAGATCTCAGCTTTCTGAGATGCTCTTCCTGGGTTATAATCATCATATCTGGCTCAAATACAATGTTCCATTCCTTTCTTGGACTGACTAATTTTCTCTCCTCCTTGAGGTCACTTCTCTTCTAACCCTTGTTCAGCTGACCCTTCTGCATTTCCTCTGATACTAAGGGATCTGTGCAGAGGAGTGGTGAGTCCCCAAGGCATCCAGCATAGGGCTCCCTCCAGCTGGTTCCCGTCTTCCGTCCCTTGCTGACCACATACAAAACATGGTGATGCCAAGCTCTGTGTAGCACCTGGAGGGTCTGTCTGGGGCACTACCTGTGCCTGCTGTCTTGTTACTTTCTCTGAACCTTAGCTTCCCAGTCGCCCCTGTGGCCATCCCTGAGATCTGTCAGTGTCCCGGACAGAGTCACAGCCTGGGCAGGAGAGGCACAGTGTATTTTACCTTCTAGAACCTCCTTCCCTGGCAGATTTTCCCTAACACCTAAACCCCTACTTAGCATTAAGTCAGACGCTTAGGGAGGCACATTAATTCTTTCCAACCACTAGGGAAACATCCAAGGCGCTGCCGCTACGGTAACACAGTCCATGCAGACAGATGGGAAGCGATTTGTCGACTTGCAACAATAAAGCCTGTAATGTCACCCTGGAGACCTGGAGGTGGTAAATGATCTTCCCAAGCATCTAAGTCCGAGGGAGGGACATCGCCTAGGGAATGCAGGTTGATTGTGATGTTAGAAAAAAACAATTTAATGCCCCCACTGCCTGAGTCTCCTCCTCAGTAAATCAAGGTAAAAATACTACCCTTTTCTTCAGAGAGAGGTGAAGCCACCGTAGACAGTAGAAGAGCCCCTGCAGCCCAGGGCATGGCAAAGCGCCAGCCTTCCATGAACTCTGGCCTCTGAGCTGGTGAAGCCTCGGGCCGGCCTCCCCTGCTGACCCTGGGCAGAACTCCAGCCCTTTGTGCTCCTGCTGGACACACACTTCTGTCAAGTAGCATTCGATTCATTTAGTCTGCTTTTACTAAATAGTGAAGACAATTTATAAAATATATGTGAAGCATAGGGAATCACGAGGAACAGCCTTGAACCTACAAAATTTTAGGAAAAAGAACCTCACCATTACTTCAGAAGCTTCCTGTGGACTGAGGAAGCCTTCATATTTCTGTCAGCTCGGCCAAAGTCTAGACAGGTCTCTTTCCTGACTCTAGGCCCCCATGCTGCCCTTTCTTGGAGAATTTGAGTCTTCTCTCTTAAATTCAGACTCCATTAAAATGATAGTAAAGGAATAATAATAATAATGATGATGATGATGATGATGATGATGATAATACAACTTCTATTAACCCACAAGGACAAAATAAACTTTGGAGAAGATAAAAGCAGAAAACTTGCAATTGTGAATTCTCTGCTTTTTTGGGATGTAAATTAGGGAGGTCTTTCTCAAGGACCTGGGAACCATTCATTTGAAAAGTAATCATCAAGAAAGATGGAGACAAAAAAAAAAAAGGAGTTCCCTTCGTGGCTCAGTGGTTAACAAATCAGACTAAGAACCATGAGGTTGCGGGTTCGATCTCTGGCCTTGCTCAGTGGGTTAAGGATCCGGCGTTGCCGTGAGCTGTGGTGAAGGTTGCAGACGTGGCTCGGATCCCGCGTTACTGTGGCGAAGGCCGGTGGCCACAGCTCCTGTTAGACCCCTAGCCTGGGAACCTCCATATGCCGCGGGTGCGGCTCTACATAAAGGCAAAAAGACAAAAAAAAGAAAAAAGAAAGATGGGGTCCTTATCTCCCAGTCTTTGTCAGACAGTAGGAGACTGATCTTCAAAAAGGCAGTCAGCAAACACAGATGGCCTAATCTCACTGACCTAAGGCCCTCCAGACCTTTTCCATTAGTTCACCCCAAGTTCTTAAGACTCTCCAGCCTTTAGGTCAACGGAGTTGAGTTTCTCTCTCTGTCTCTCTCTCACAGTGGCCTTCATTCAAGCCTTCCTTGCCATTTTAAACAAGTATCTGGTGTAATTTTTCTTTTATGACCTGTGCCTGATCTGATTCCACCCATTTTCTCCAACTTAAATGAAAATGGGCCCTTGAGTTTGGGCTTATTCATCCCTTAGATTTTCTTTAGAGGTGATCACATGTTGTAGCCCTAAATCATTTAATTGTTGAGTTTTTGAACTCTATATAAGTACAATTATACTGTATATTTCATAATACATTACAAGAATAAGCTTTACCACTTGCTGAAAAAGAGTTGGATAAAGAGAATTGTCACCAAGGTAATCATGTTTTTCATAACTCTACAAATAAAGGAATGGGCCAAGAGTCAGAAAAGCTAAAACAAAACAAAACAAAAAATTAGAAAATTCCAAATCCTCTAAATCTCACTGTAATTATGCTTTCTTCAAGCATATATTATTCCTTGACATTAAATTTCCACATCATATATATTCAGCAGTCCCTATTGGTAGATAACTGCAACTCTCAAAGATAGTTAAGCTTTTAACTTTATATTTTAAAAGAAAAAAGTGACAAATTAAGCAAATGAACAATTCCCCTTTCTTTTAATTAGATTCCAGTATTTTCCCAATGTAGCAACACAGTAAGCAAAATGATTAAGAAACTAGTTGCAATTCTAGTTCCTGATTTCACGGAGGCCCAACTGTCAAAATCTTTGTTGATGACACAGAATAATTCAAATTAGAGAGGTCTAGAGAGGATTAAGAAAAACTTCAGGAGGGACCAGCAGGACTTGCTAATTGGACTGAGACATAGCAGCTGGGAAGCAACACAGACAAGTCCAAAGCTTGAGACTACATCCTGGAAGTGTATTTACATGCAAACTCAAAGCAGTCAGAAGTTAGTTAAAGACCAGAAGCCGGGTGTCTGCCCTATGAGGATATCCAACCAACAGGTATTATATCAAGAAACATTCCAGAATGGATGCAAAATAATTCCAAACATTTCAAACTTCCCCTTCTGCATCTCTGCCACGATTCTGCCAAACATAAAATAGCACTGCAAAAACTCCTGGGGGATTACATAGAGATAACTGGTCATATTTTCATAGTTAGGTGACTAGAAAAACTTCTCAACTTTTATCATCAAGTAGTTGGATAGTTTTCACTAGCACTACTCAAAATTTATGCTACAAATGTATAGTTGGAATAAAACATGACCATGCATTCCTTGACATTACAGTCCGCTTTGGTATTACATTTGCATATGTAAAATTGTAATTAAAATAAAGCATAGATGCTGGACTGATATTTATGGAAGCCATAAACTGTAAAGTGGGCATAGTATCTCCATTGACTCCAAAAGTGTTTTAGACTGTGTATGTACAGAGAATATTATTATGCATTTTCCACAGGCATACAACTCTTCTCTCTAGCTGATCAAAACATTAATTTTTGTTGCAACTTCCTTCATATCTCCAGAGTGTCCCAGCTGGAAGCCAGAGCCATACATTTTCCACAAGTCTAACAAGGGAGATTCATGCCTATTGTTGAGGGCAATTAGCAAACTCTGCAAAAGAAAAGAATTCCCATATTTTCCATAGCATAATGCCTCTAAGACTAATTAGAATATTCCTTATTATAGCTGCTTTTCTAGCTACTTGGTGAAATTTATAACTGACATTAAGTGTAGAACCCTGGATCGCACAAGTGCTTCCTTTGCTGAGCTCACCATTACCTGACTAGAATAATCAAGAGAAAATTTACAAATGTAGTACTCGGAATGACAAAAACACACTCAAATTAACATCTCCTAAAAGGTAAGTGTGTGGCCCAAAAGGAAATCCAAATCTGGAAGATTTCCAGGAGGAGCACAATTTCTCAATGGCTGCCACAGAGTGTTACTGAGGTCAGGTGAGTGAAGAAGGTGATTTCTGTGCTAAGGTAACATAATGTTGACTTAAAAAAATATGCATAACCTAGCAGCTGAGAGTTAAGTTTTATTTGGGGAAAAAGGAGGACCATACCCAGTAGGCAGCATAGCTCCGAAAAACTTCTCTGAAGAAGAAGTGAGGGTAAGGTCGGTATACATGAGGTTTTGGTGAAGGGGGAGGTACATGCAATAAAGCACACATTTTGCAGAAGTTCACTGCTAGATTCGTGAAGGTTACTGCTAGTCACGAGGAGCAGACATCACCATGAAGGGTTTTGGTGCTTTTCTAGATATGAGGAGATGCAAGAATTGGGCTCATAAAGTCTTTTTTTGAAAATATCTAACTATCTGAAGACCTGTTCTGCCAGATTTTCCCGAGCGGAGTGCCTCACTTCTGGTCACCACCCTGAGCTCTTTTCAGGGAGTGTTGAGGGTCAGCAGCTGCAGTGGCTCATGATTCAAGTGGCAGATGGCAGATGGCAAGTGCCAAGCTTCCTTTCACAATAATCTCTGCTTTTGGGGGCTTAACAAAGTTAAGACTTCTGGAAGCTAAAGGAACCAAGTACAGTGTTTCAGCTATATCAGAAACGATCTTCTATTTCTGTTAATTCTTTTAGGCCATAATCCTGTCCAAGCTATGACATCCTTTCTTCTTTTTTCCACAGGATACATGTATAACCAAAATGAACACCCTCCTCTACAAAAGGAAATTGTGAAATTAGATCAGTGTTTCCCAAAATTGCATGATGATAGCATTAGCCAGGATGTTTGTTTAAAATACAGACCCTTGTGTCTGATGGAATTCTGATTCAATAGTTTAAAGTAGAAATTAACAAGTTATAATATTCTTTTTTCTTCTTATGGCCATACCTGCAGTATATGGAAGTTCCCAGGATAGGGGTCAAATTGGAGCTGCAGCTGAGGCCTATACCACAGCCACAGCAATACTGGATCTGAGCCACATCTGCGAACTATTCTGTAGCTTGCAGCAACGCTGGATTCTTAACCCACTGAGGCCAGGAATCAATCCTGAATCTTCCTAGAGACAACATCAGGTCCTTAACCCACTGAGCCGCAACAGGAACTCCAACATTCTATAATTTCATAATTTTCCTGGTGATTGTTTTCATGTGACAAGTAGGAAAAGAAGGTACCAAATGACCTTTCTAATGTCTTCTGGTTGTAAATTTCATGAATCCATAATCATTGTTCATACCAAATGCCTCCTTAAAAAAACAAAACCTTTTCTTTTTTTTTCTTTTTTCATATTAACAATGAATTTTATTTCAGTTATAGGTGTACAAAGATCATAAGTCAATACGATAGATTTTGTGTCCCAAACCCACAGTGCATCCCCCCACCCCCCAGATTGTCTTATTTGAAAAACCAAGTTTTCCAAAATCTGTGAGTCATTGTCTGTTCTTCAAAGAAGTTCATTGTGTCTCTTTAGTTTCCACATGTAAGCGGTAGCATTGGGTGTTGCCGTCTAATTGTCTGACTGGTTCCACTTCGAATGATAATTTCTAGGTTCATCCATGTTGCTATAAATGTTATTCCGTTCCTTTTAATGGCTGAGCAATATTCCATTATGTGTATGTACCATATCTTCCCTATCCACTCCTCTGTCGGTGGGCATTTAGGTTGTTTCCATGACCTGGCTTCTTCCCTCTCTAGCTGCTTTGGATGTAAAATTAGGTTGTTTATTTGAGCTTTTTCTTGTTTCCTGAGGTAGGCTTGTATTGCTATAAACTTTCCTCTTGGAACTGCTTTTGCTGAATCCCAGAGGTTTTGGAGTGT
>PVHT020000175.1:2469268-2545299 GCA_004024745.2 Catagonus wagneri
TAATGTTTGGCCTGGGGCTTCTCAGCGCTGATGGGAGGGACCAGATTTTCCCAGAAATGGCCCCCTCCAGAAAAATGCAGGCTAATGAATGTTCCCGAGAGCTTCACCTCCAGTGTCCTTCCCCCACAACAAGCCACAGTCACCCCTATTTTCCCAGGAGATCCTCCAAGAATTGCAGTAAGGTCCACCCGGATTCCTATGGAGACTGCTTTGCCCTGGGACCCAGTGCACGTGAAAGTCTGTGTGTGCCTTTCAAGGATGGGGTCTCTGCTTCCCCCAGTCCTGTGGAGCTCCTGCACACAAGCCCCGCTGGCCTTCAATGCCAGATGCTCCTGGGGCTCTTTCTCCCTGTGCCCGATCCCCAGGCGTGGGGTTTTGACGTGGGGCTCAGAACTCTCAGTCCTGTAGCTAAGTCTCTGTGATGCAGTTACTTTCCAGTCTGTGGGGCTTCCCACCCGGGAGGTATAGGGTTGCTTCTATCGCGTAATCGCCCCTCCTACCTCTTGATATGGTCTCCTCTTTGTCTTCTGGAGTAGAATATCTTTTTTGGAAGTTTACAGTCCAGTTGGTTGAAGGCTGCTCGGCATTTGTTTGTAGTTTTGCTGTTTTTCGGGAGAGAAGTTTAGCTCCAGTCCTTCTATTCCGCCATCTTAATCCAATCTCAAGAAAACCTTTTCTTGGTTGTTAAACAGACTGACACCCACCCACCTCTCCCCCACAAAAAAAAAAAGAAAAAAGAACTTGGTAGACCGGATTTCAAAGAAAAAAAGATTTAAAAGTATTAAGAAAAAACTCCAGATATCTGGGAAGCCTAAAAATCTAAAAAGCTACATAGATTCTATTAGCTAAACTTTTCACCTGGTTACCATGACAACCTTCATATATGCTGTAATGTAGAGAAAATTAGATATTAACCTGGTTGAGTCTTTGGAGGAAGAGTGATCTTTCAGACAGCGCTGATTTCGGCTGCTCTGTAAACCACACACCTGTCATTCTCATCAGTTCTTCACGTGGGCCTTGCTAAGGTCTGAAATCTCTTGCTTTTCTCACACAGAGACTGCTGACAACTCAGAGCAAAAATGAAGGCTGGAGTGAGATTTGTTAGTCCAAAGCCCTTTGGGTTAGTAACTGCTCTACCTTTTGCACTTCGTTTTGCATCAAAGCCTCTATGAATATGCGAGGAAGCTCAAGGAACAGTGGCTGCTACTCTCTGCTCAGAGGATGGGTTTTGACATATTAATGTGTGGGAGAGGGTTGTGGTGGACTTCAAACAGTTAGTTATAGGACAATTTAATTTTGAGAGCACATTCAACTTTCGGCAGACCCCAGGTGTTCATCTGTTTGGTCATTATTTTCACATGTGGGATCTTGCTAGTCTGTAGCAAGATGACTAGGAGTCTGCATGTCATTGGAATGGAGCAGTTTTCAACAGCAGTCTTGCAGAGTTTTAGAGCTGTGCCAGGGCTGGGAGGGCATCTGGTCCAAACTCAGGATTTTAAAAATGAGAAATCTAAGTGTAGGGACAGGGTGAGAAGCCTACTTAGTCTCTGCCCTCCAAATTCAGCTCTCGTTACACTCCCCAAGCTGCTTCCCACTTTATTCTTCTGCATGAAATACTTTCAATGGTTTTTCTACACCAAGAACCTTTCCCCTGTTTTATGGGATAGGCCACCATTTCCTGGAATATAGTGAGAGAGGTTTGCCTCCTTGAGTCAAGGGACAGACACTCAGATCTCTCTTACTTCACCTCCTCTCCCCAAGTCAGAAAGTCTTAAACTTTCTGTGGTGAAGCAGACAACTGAGTGCCAACCCTAAGAAACAGACTGTCACACACTGACACATTAGCAAGCCCCTAAGCACATTAGAATGTGCTAGAGAGCCACACAGGCATTTAATGTTGTTTCCAAATATATTTGCTTTCAAGTATCCTTTTATGAAAAGGATGCTGCTATTTCTCTCATTATGGATAATTATAAACCTTCATTCATTAGTATGAAAAGAATATGGAACGGATTTTCTTGGGAGGGGTTTAATCACAATTTAATTCCAATGATGAGATTCTCAAAGAGGTTATTGCAGAGAATGACAAGAAGTGTAGAAAAGGTAACAGATTAAATAGTCTAGAAACAGGGGAGGTTAAGAAGAGGGACAGCAGATTGTTTTGAGTAATAAGGTATCGGGGAGTACTTGCTTCTCCCTTTGACAGCCAAAAGAGTACAAAGTTGAGCCCCTGGAACTCTGAGAGAGGAGAAGACAGGGTCCTAAGAGCATGGTTTGATACATGACCCAAGGAGAAAGATGCCTGCCTATGAAGGGCTTATTGTATATCAATGAATGATAAAGGTCAATAATAACATACCCCATGTGTAATTTAATGATTCTCAACTTAGTTGGAGCTCTTGTTGTGGCTCAGTGGGTTAATAACCCAGCTAATATCCATGAGGATGCGGGTTTGATCCCTGGCCTCATTCAGTGGGTTGCTCAGTGTTGCTGTGAGCTGCTGTGTAGGTTGCGGATACAGCTCAGATCTGGTGTTGCTGTGGCTGTGGTATAGGCTGACAGCTATAGATGTAGTTTGACCCCTATCCTGGGAACTTCCATAAACTGTAGGTGTGGCCCTTAAAAAAAGAAAAGAAAAGAAAAGAAAGAAAAAACAAAAACTTAGTAATCCCTGTATCAATGTATAGCAGAATTATATTCGTTGGGATAATGGTGTCCATATTCAGGGCCAAATCATGTAGAAAAAAGTCAACCATTGCAGTTATGATAACATATTCAGTGGTAAGTATTAAAATGTTGGGAATAGGAGGGAAAGTTGGTATCTAGGAGAATATGTCCTCTCCACATGGTTCCAGGGATCACTGATAATACCGGCAGCAAAGCTGGATTTCCTACGGTAATATTTCATGGAGGATTAGTGTACCTTATTCAGGTTTTAACAGAAAGAGTGGCTCTCAAAGCCAGAAAATTTGGACACTATGGTTCCAGTACCTCCCATAGATTCTTTCATAACTAGAGGTATGATAACACCACACTTTGTTTCCCATGCCCAGCTGGTGAGGAGGCCATAGCTTCTAAGCACACTGATTTATCTGTGAAGCTGAGCTCAAGTTAATCTTGGTATCTGGAATTTTCCATTGTACATGGAGTTTGCTCTCCCAGGATCAATTCTCAGACAGTACATTTATATATGGGTTGATTCAGAAGTGGAAGAAGTATGAAGCATACTTTTTCTTTTTTTTTTTTTGGCAAATTGTAATCTCAAGGCTGGAGCTTAAAAAGACAACATTTGCTGCATCTGGGTACTGCTATGTTCAGGACAGTATCCAGGGTTGGTGCTCCTTTATTTCAATAAGATCTCAGCATTCTGTTATAAAAGGATCTCATTAAAGTTACTCTTCTGGCCTTTCCTTTCTTCACTACAAATGTAATTGCATTGTGTGGAGAGTTTCCTATTTGGGAGGAATATTTGTACAATTCCAAGAGGTAGAGTTCTTGAAACTAACAATTCAAAATTTAAATTACGAATGCACATAAAAGAGGAAGGACTGACAGAAGGCTAGTGTTAAAAAGACTGATATATGGGGAGTTCCCACTGTGGTGGAGTGGGTTAAGAATCCAACTGCAGCAGCTTGGGTCGCTGCAGAGGCACAGGTTCGATCCCCGGCCCAGGAACTTCCATATGCTGCGGGGGTGTGGCCATAAAATTAAAAAAAAAAAAAAAAGGGTATCGATATATGGATGTAAGGAAGTCCCCAGGCCATCAAACCACATCTGACTTTATCCAAAGGTTTCATTTGCTACAGTTTGGAAAACTGAACCTCTAACCTGGTGGCTGCAGAGTTCGCCAGGCCATTTTACCTGAGAAGGACAGTGCAGTTGTGTGTGCATTTCACAGCATGATGATGAGGCTATTTGTGCTTCATGCCTCATCTTTTCTAACCTTGGACAGCCTGGGAGCGTTGTTGCCCAGAATTTCATTGGGCATTTCTTCCCAAATTCAAGCAAATAGCTCCCATTCAGACAGGAAGAAGCTCTCAAGGGAAAATAGAAATAAAAAGAAAGACAGAGATTCAGCCTAACAAAACAACAGACGAATATTTAAACTAACTTAAGTATGACCAACGAGCTGCATAAACTGTATCATTAATCATTCTGACACACATGGGTGTGCCTTCCAGGCTAAAAATTATGCCACTAATATTCAATAAAACTTAGTCACAGTGCATCTCTCTCTACTGATCATGGTTAATGCTGATGATTCCTAAGTTTGTGATGCATTCTGTGTACTACTCAGGAGACTTTTGTCTCCTCTCTTCACTTTTGGGTAGAGGAACAATAGGAAATATCGGGAATCAGCAGTTTCAGAGGAACCATGAAGCTGAAGTTTCGGAACAACTCCCTGAGATTTCTAACATCCTTACAAGTTATTATGACAGTGCTGTGTAATGACAATGAAAGCAGGGATGGAGAAGATGCAAGTGAAACCCAAAGAAATTACTGGACACAAAAGTTTTAGCCCATTATGGCCTGTGGAGTATTTAACAGTATCGCATAAGCTACGCTTCTGGGAATCTGTTCTAAGTTCAGATTTCAGAGCATGAAGAAGCTCTACCTGACAAGAAGGCCTTCAAAGGTCTGTGCCCATCATTGTTTCCATAACACTGATAATCTGGCAGAGAGTGTGGCTGTAGGAGACTGTACACACGGGGGCTCAGGTTAGAAAGATGAGAGCTGTAGGCAGCCGGTCATGGAGTTCATAGTGCAAAGAAGCAGTAATAAGAGTGCAAAGCAGCACCCCAATGTTCATAGCAGCAGTATTTAACACTAGCCAGGACAAGGAAGCAATGAATGTCCATAAAAGATGAATGGATTAAGAAGATGTGGTATATATACACAACGGAACACTAATCAGCCATAAAAAAAAAAAAGAAATAATGCCATTTGTAGCAACATAGATAGACCTAAAGATTATCATACTAAGGGAAGTAAGTCAGACAAAGACAAGTATCATATGATATCACTTAGATGTGGAATCTAAAAAATGATATAAATAAACCTTATGAAACAGAAATAGACTCACAGAGAAAACAAACTCTGGTTTTCAAGGGAGATAGCAGTGGTGGGGGGATAAATTAGGCATTTGAGATAAGCAGATAGACACTACTATATATGGGCTAGTTAAACAACAAGGACCTACTGTATAGCACAGGGAACTATATTAAATCCCCTGTAATAACCTATAATGGAAAATAATCTGAAAAAGAACAAATGCATATATACACATATAAAACTGAATCACTTAGCTATACACCTGAAACTAATACAACATTGTAAATTAACTATACTTCAAGTTTTTAAAAATAGTAACCAAAAATGTGCAAAGGAAAATAATGAGTGGGTACGCCAGTATGGCCCAGACCAAAGTAACACGGACCCAAGTGTTCCCATAGCCACAGTCATTTAAGTTATTACCCATTCCACAGGGAAAAGCAACACTGGATATCCTTTATAGATTCTTTTTTTAAAACTGTAAATAGATTTGCAGTTCTCGTTTTTAAAGGTCCATCGCTAAAATATTCTGTTGTTTGTTGTCATGAAGTCCTGATTTAAAGCATCCTCATGACAAGTTTACAAGCAATTCTTTGCTGAGATTAAGGCAGAGGCACCACATGGGGAAGGCAAGGGTGGTGGCGCAGGATGGCAGGATGGAAAGGCGGGAGTGGAGCCAGGGAGGCTGACGGACAAGCTCCATGGAGCCACCACCGAGTTCTCTTCTTCCCGGCCACCTTTCCACCCATAAAAGGGACAGAGGCAGTGAAGCATTGCCTCGTGTGTCAACAGAAGAGGGAAAAGCTCAAGCAGGCATACAGTGTGTGATTCCTCCTCCTGCTGCCACCTGATCCTCCAGCCCTCTCTGGGCAGCTCTGAACAGTCACTGGGTCTCGGAGGAAGACAGGTCTGACTTCCCCGGTATGACTGAGGTGCCTTGTCTGTGAGCCACCTCATTCCTGCACTGCAGGTACCCGCCTCCGCATTCTCTCCCTGAGCCCCCACTGCACACAGTCCTTCCACCCACCATTGTGTCCCCAGGGTCCCCGCTCACTCATACGTGCAGATGCTCAACAGCGGTTGTTCAACTGAATGAAATCGAGGCTGTCAGTTGCTCACAAGTCAGGTATTCCCTCAACCGCTGGCCCCCTATGAACCCCTGGTGTCTCGACACAGCATTGGGGGTGCTACTTCACAGCATTGGGGGTGCTGTCCCCGATGCCTCCCCACTCAGACAGACTGCCCACTGTCTCCTGGGCAGCCCTGTCCTGACTTATAGCACAGCAGAGGCTCAGTTTCTTCTATTTGCTTATTTACAATACCGTCTGCCTTCAAAACCATAAGCCTCTTTAAGTAGAGAGCATATCTCAGTGCTCTTTTGTGTCCCTAATACCTGGCCCATTCGCTGGTGCATCACATGTGTTTCATGTGCATTTGATCAATGTCGCTGAGCTGACATGGGGGAGACTAAGTCCGAGAAAGAGCCATCCTGCCTGATTCTGTCACTGCTTGTCTAACCATCCTGGTGTTATTCTCTTTCTGGCTATATTGTTAGAAATCCACTCAACAGTCTACAGAAGGCAGGGGTATAGAAGCAGGTGCCAATTTAAGATGTGATGTGTTTCCTGCTTCATGTGACACAAGGTGGAGAAGAAGAAATGCAAGAAAAAATTCAGTAACCAAGTCAGGGACTGATGGTCTCGGGGCTGAGTGACACCTGTTCCCAGGAGTTGCCTGAGATTTACCCCATTCCAGTATCTGACCTTTAAGATTTTCCTTTAATTATGGTGGAATTCAGTCCTGCTGGGTTTCTTTTTCACGATCACCTCAGGAGACAGACACCTTGTGTGTTCCCACAAGGTAGTCTGAGGAAAGGTAATTAAAGGTGTTTATTGTAAAAAAGGAAAATATACTTGCTTTAGCATAAGCCAGATGCCATGGTTTTAAGGCAGATAATGAATATATCGCAGGAAGAATAATACTGTTTTACTGAAATTGTGGGGCGCAAAATGACAAAACTCCCATCTTGAATCCCTTTGTCCCTCCATTGTAACAAACACTAGAATAAAATTAACTAAATGCCTTTAACCTAGTATACTTTTTGACCAAAAATAGAACACATGGATAGATAGTAAACTTGAAAATATAGTTAATCTGAGGCTAGTGATAAAAATAAGATGAATTTTCTTGCATTTCTTTGTTTTGGTGAAATTTGTTTTTTCAAATGAAAAGTAGGTCATAATCGTGAGTGTGTGCCCAATACGGAGAATGGAAATTAATTTTCACTGTTTTAGCAGACTGGTGAAAGTCAAAGGATAGCTGAAGTAGCTCTTATATGTAAGTGTATAGTGCAGGGTGGGGAACTGACAGATAAACTATTAATTATGGTAATAATAATGATTATCATTTTAACATAAGCCTTGATTATATGACAGCTAAAGATGCAGCAATATTCTTTGGTTTTTGATTGCTTGGAGAAATAAGTAAAGAATATTCTGAATGAGCAAGACCAAAACTTGGTGTTGAAGAACCGGGAGAATTTCAGTTGGCAAGAAGAGGAAGCAACATTTGCATCTGCAAGTGGGGCAGCTGCAGGCCTGTTGGAAGGATACTGGGTGGTCTGGGTCCTGGGTCCCTGAAAAACGATAACTCCTACTGTGATGCTGGAAATGCAGTCTGAGAAAGCCAGATGATGGGCCATGTCAAGGAGGGATATGAACGTTGTGCTAAGGAAAAAGGTCTCAAGCACGCTTTGGAAAATTATTTGCACACTTAACATCAGTAATATTCACAACTCACCCCTGCTGCCAACTGCACCAGGCTGGGGTGAGGGCAGAGAGTCCACCAGGGAAGGAATAGGCAGGTGCCACCAAAAGGATGCTAAAGATTTCAGTGATTTCTTAAAACCCAAAGGTTGCAGGAGACCTTGAGATCACTGGTCGTCCCATTTCTGGGAGCTCTAGACAAATTTAAAGGGGAAAGGACACTATGATGCATTTTCCCCAGCAACATTTTGGTTCAGGAAAAAGAGCTAAACAAAGAAAACCTTTGCTAGGTGCAAGCCCGGCCTCTGGCAGAACCGGAGGCTATTTTGCAGACAGTCATACGCTTCATGTGACACACACTCGTGAGACAAAGGTCTGGGTTGGAAACCACTGTAGAGGATGCTCCTGAACACTGCTAGCTATTGACCTTGGTCACGTTCTCTGCTGAGTAAAGACGCCTCAGCTTTCCCCTCCCAATGTACCTACGTGCTCAATGCAATCTCAAACACAACTACCTCAAATACTCCTGTCTTCTCATTTCCCACTTGCTCCTTATTTCACATGATTCAAGTTCACAGTGTGACTGTTTTCCTCCTAAGGAGTATGTTTTTGAAAATTCAACCAACAGCATACTTCTATTTACCATCATCCTTTAGAAATGAATTTTCAGCCCCCCCCCCAGCACAGATAATTGCTTGACTCTATCTTACAGTCCTAAATATTACAAATAAACAAACTGACATTAGCAAATCATGGAAACTTGACCGCTATTTATGAAGCCCATATTTATGAGCCTGTATTTATGAAGCCCTCATAAAGTACCTGGTACCAACAGCTCAACAGATCAATAGTTGGCCGCAGCTGCAATTAGGCCTTGGGTCTCTTGTAGATACTCATAAAGCCAATGAGATTAGATATGAGCATGGTGTCAGAAATTGCAGGTACCAATCATGCTATTTTTCACAATATGATGGAAAACAGTTTCTAGAGAGCAGCAAGAGCTCCTGGGTGCCCTGAGAGAATTCCTGGGATCTGCGTGCATCCGAGAATGCTTTTCCCTTTCTATCTTGCAGTGAGTTTTAATAGGAAGCATTTGTGTCATGAAATCTTGCACAGGAAGATTAAAAACGTCCATCACTGTCCTTTACAAAAACAAAAAAACCCTGAGCCAGGAGAATTGTGGGTAGCCAAACTTATTTTGACCAGGCATTTTTTTACCTGTCCTGAAGCAACATTTTTCACAAATGAGATGTAGATTTCGAAGGGCGTTAAATGGACCACATCATGTCATTTACCAGAGTATATACCACCACTGTCAGTTTCTAAATCATTCTATCACAGATGGTATTTCATATTAACCTCTAGGGGGAAAGCCTCGACAAGGATTTTCTGACTGACTAGCGTCATAGTGGTTTTAGAATCATTCTAGCCACATCCAAGTTAATAGCTAAACACTGCTTAGATTCTGGTTCTGGTTAGATTCTGAAACTAGAACATGTGTTCAGAACAGCTTTTAACCAAGTCTTATAGTTTATGAAACACACCTAAGACTTCATTTTAATTCATATTATTCATTTTTAATATTATATATTTACTTACTATCAATTGTTAACATAAGCAGCCTTTTAATAGATAAGAAAACATTTAAAAACTCAAAGTCCTATATATAAAGAATTTTTACTACCTCCACTACAGCTTCACTTTGAAATATTGACTAAAACGTAGTTTCTTTGTTTAACAAATTGACTACAATAATAATCATTCGTTTCATAACATATTGATACATTTTGGAAAGGATTTATTTATTTATGTATTTTTGTCTTTTTAGGGCTGCACCTGCAGCATATGGAGGTTTCCAGGCTAAGGGTCTAATCGGAGCTGTAGCTGCCGGCCTACACCACAGCCACAACAACATGGGATCTGAGCCGTGTCTGCGGTCTACCCCACAGCGCCAGATGCTTAACCCACTGAGCAAGGCCAGAGATTGAACCTGCATCCTCATGGATGCTAGTCAGGTTTGTTAACCACTGAGCTACAATGGGAATGCCCAGATTTAATTATTAAGGAAAAATCCTTCATTTTCATTTTGTACATTTCCAGGACCAAGTTGGGTGACCCATGCAGATGAGAGTTGGAGACAGTGAGTACAAGGCAGGACTGCGTTGAACTAGCACCAGCCATGTTACTTATTCTGACCATCCACCACGAGATTGTGTGTTTTGTGTCTAAGCATCGTTATAGTGCAGTTGAACGGGGTTTAAGGAAATATCCTTACTGAATATTTCCCTTCTAATCCAAAGATGAATAAGACTTTCCTTTTTCGAGAATTTTGGAAAGGGAATGCCCTGTCCTTGGGATTGATTTATCAAGAAACCTGAATAAATGGGCAGATCTGCAGGAGAAAGGGAAGGAATGATATTCCAGAACAATTCTCCTTTTAAAACCCTCCCATTTAAATGCTGTCACATAGGCCCTAAACTCAGGACTGACGGTTATTTTAAAAGCCTATGTGATTATGGGAAATAAACCTTCTTACCTACTACAAGTACACCCAAATGTTAGCTGGGGAGTATGATTATGGTACTTTTCCTTTCTTTACACTGTATTTTCCAAAATTTTTACAATGGCCATGTCTGCCTTTGCCAATCAGAAAAATAGTATTCTCTTGTGAAGCCTCCTGAATCTGCTGTTCTCTTTCATCCTCCACTTCTGTCTTTCTTTAGCTGCTTTCCCAGATAAGCTAGACATACACAGTTTGGTGTGAGCACAGTTATGGTCAGCCTTACTGGAGTGTCTGGGTGACTTCGGAGCTGAGAAAAGGCCATGGGAGGCCACAGTGGGAAATGGCACACACAGGAAGGTCATCCCAAGGCCATCAGAATATACCAGCTCACACATCTGACTCCAGGGCTTGGGCATGCACACCTCCACCTCCTCTGAGTGGAGATCAGAGGTCTGAGTAAAAACAGATCCTTTCTTGGGAGGAGACAGCTCACCTCTGAAGATGGCGTGGGGTTGCACAGGCAGGCACAGGAGACTGCACATCTTAATTTAAAACTGGTGCCCAAATCACAGGTGTGTGTGCTTTTTACAACATTTGTAGCCCAAAGCAAATAAAATTGTACAGATCAGTCACAAGGCTTGTCAATTCTCTTGGCTTCAAAAAAACTTTCCTGTGAACGTAGCTGGTAAGGGAAGCTTGAAATCAGAAGCTAACGGCCCTTTTCATTGGGCTCTGATACCACGTTTTTGGATAAAGTGAGTTGGTGAGTTGGAAAGGATTAGGATTTGAGTTCCTAAAATACTGAAAATATGTTGTCTAATTCACCAAATCCATAAAAAAGTGTTGAAATCTCTCACCTGGAAACTTTCGTTTTGAAAGCTGCTTATTAGTCTGTGTATTCTGGATAGAAAATCCTGGGGGAAAAATATCAATGTTCCTACCGGCATCAAGGCAAAGTATATGCAGAAGGATGTGTTTCTGTGTGTTATACCCATTTGAGATAAAAGAGGTGTGTATTTGAATCTGGGGATATTTAAGGGAAAGTCGGAAATGCGGTTTAAGGTTTCCAGGTCAGTTGAGCACATTGGCTATAAATGAAATGATGCTCAATAGTGTGTATGTTCTAAATCATGTTGCACATCTGCCTGTGATCATTTAAACAGAACAGCAGCAGCAAAACGCACAAGTTTTGTGACAACCGGGCTCATGAATTCCCTCCTGATTTGGGTGGTCTGACCAGGGTGCTTCTGTGCCCTGGCATTTATAAACAGAGCCTTTTGGACCACAGTCATGGTGATGGGAGAGTTCTTTCCTCTGTTTGTAAAGCTGAATGTTCAATCAACACAAAAGGAGCCCCAGGAAACCAGGGGAGTCACCACATCTGAGATGCTAAAAATGCCATTAAAGCTCTTTAACCACAAAGAACAAGGCTGATATTTACATCTAGTAAAAAATACTAAATGATGTTCTACCAATTAAGTGGTCAGATCGTGGATTTCCTTCATGCTAATGGGCTGGCATTTTCCATCGGACCTATTCCAACAGTTTTGGACGAGGTGTTACAGAGAAAATGTTTACTTTTAGAAAAAAAAAAAAGTTACCTGGGCTGTAAAACTCACGGGCACGGCCGTGGGGACCATCAACAATAATGGCAGATAAAGTTTCGTCCTAAATTCTTCTCACGAGAATCTCACATTAAAATAAAACCTTACCTGATTTTCTTTATTTAGACTTCAGACCTCAGTCAGGCTCCCATGTCCATATCCTTAGACAGCATCTGCCCTAGTTCCAGCACAGAGCCTAAGCCTGCGGCCTGCTGATATTTTCCAGGTTGGTTCCAGTGAACCTTTGCTTTCTTTTAACCTGGAGCTTTCCTCCTTTAATTAGCACCTCTGCTGAGATCTTCACGCTGTGCTGAGTGGGTTCCCAGTGTTTCACTAATAGGTTTCAAAACTGCTCCCAACCTCTTTAGAACCACAATGGGTGGTGGGTGACTCATGTGGGCAGAGAAGCGGGGGGAGGTGGTTGCGCCGTTTTGCTAACATTTAGGGGTAACTCTTGCTAAAGTTTCTATTTTATCAGTAGACTCTGATATATGTATTCAGGGAAAGTGACCACATTTATGGCGAAATGGTGGTTTGGATCTCTGCTGGATGTCAAGTAAATAGCTCCATAATAAAGAATGATAGTATTTCAGTCCTCAAGTGCCCTTTCTCAGTGTATCGATGTGCAAAGTTTTGTTGTTGATGTTCGAGTGAAATGAAACTATTCCATTCTTAAACTCATTGTGAAGACTGCATCAAGGAGAGGTGGGAATTCTTTCAGATTTACTTGTTTCTGTTTCTTTTTAAAACTCATGGTCAAGTATCAGGTTTAAAATGGAGCAATAATACTGGGTAGTTCCCAGCGGGTGAATGGGTTGTGCTGCAAATTTTCATTTGTGTGCTTGTTTGGAATTCTGAGCCCATTTCCCTGTAACTGCTATACTGACTGAAGTTCAAATGAGGACTTTAATACTTTTAATACCAACCGAGAGAAAATGTAATCATTTGTGCAGAGGACTCAACATGGCAATCATTCAGGAGCATTGCACTATACATATACTTCTGAGTATTATCTGCCTGTGTGGCTCAAAAACTAAGACATGGTCAACTTCCTGGTACTGAGCTCTATCAACTGACACTGCTTTGTCTCCAAGATCATCGTCCTTCATTTTGCATCTGAAGATGGACCACAAAGGTCCATTTTACTCATAATGCTACTTAACTTTATTACAAATTATACCTTCAAACATACATGCATTCTGCATCAGCACTATTTGTGTACCTAACCGATAGCTATTCCTACATTCTTCTTTTACTACAGCACCTACAAGTCATGGACACCAATAAATCAATCTAAGGAAATTAGGGAAATTCTATTCTTCATGCCAATAACTGATTGACTGAGGGACTGACATATGATTCAATGATTCAGTTCTGGTCACTGAAACATAGTGAGAGGTTTGCTTAGTATTTTTGAGAAAGTGCTTTTATTACCCCTTCAAACATAGAAATAAAGTAATAATCTCTTTTCTGCTGGATGTTGCACCTCCACCCCCATGTGAGGCCTGAATTGTAGCGACATTTTGGAAGGATGCGCATGGAGTGAGGTTGGTACCTAGTTGATTTTTAAGGAATATTCTGTGAGCACAAGACTCTCTACTTCTTTCAAATATCATGATAGTTAATACCTCTATCTATTTAAGTTCTTGCATTGTGGCTATATTGGGCATTCACTGTTGACAGCACATAATCTGCTTACTTAGAGCTTTACTGATATTTCAGCTCCACTATTTATTCTGCGTGGAAGAAAATCCTTGAAACCAACACACTGGAACAATACCTCTCTTACCCTGAATAAGGTCACTTCAAGAATAAGTTTCTCTTGTCAGCATGTGGGGGTGGGGTGGGAAAAAAAGGAAAGTACATTTTACAAGTGACTCTTGAACTGAATCTATGCTTTTGTCATTGTGAAAACTCCCAGAATATTAGCTATTTGTTCACTTAAATCCTCATCACTTGTGCACAATAAGAGAATGGCAAATTTAAACTATAATGAGATGCCATTTCCCCCTCATCAAGGTGTCAAAGAGATACATGCTGGGACACTTGTATTGGTGAGGGTATGGGGAGATGTGCATTGTTACATTTTGCCAGTGGGAGGCTAAGTTGGTATCCTTTTTTTTCAGGGGCATTTTATAAAAATCTTGGAAAATTAAAATATCTTTTAAACTTAGCCCAGAAATTCCATTTCTAGGAAATGTTTCCTATGGATAAGTTCTATGTATCCACAAAGTATGCGCAGGATGTCACAGTGGTATTATGTATCATGGTAAGAGAGTCATTTATGATAGTCTGACATTTAAGTATAAATACTTTACAACTTTACCTTTGTAAGTTAAGTATCAGGAACTTGGAAATCCGTGAAAGAAAATAAAAGCTTAGTTAATTTTTGATAACTAAATGAGAATGATGAGTGTGAATGATTCATATTCCTATTTATTATCAGCATTAGACACTTCACTAAGCAACAATAAATTCATTTATGAGGCTTTGTTTTTATTAAAAAAGTCGTCATTTGGAAATAAATTATATAATCACTCTATGAATTCTTCTTTCCAAAGAAACTGAACCCAAATCTCATAAAGCTCTACTAATTCAAGTTCTCAACCTTGGCTACAGACTAAAGTCACTTGGGAAATTTTTTAAATACTGATACCTAGAACTCACCCTATGGATACTAACTTAAGTGATCTGGGAATCGGTATTTAAAAGCTCTCCAGGTAATTCAAAAGTTTCAACCAAAATAATGACTGTTCTATAAAAAAAATGTCTTCAATTCTGTAAAAAAGATATAATCACTCTTCATTTCTGGTATTATAACAGATCAGGGGGTTCTGAAAATTTCCAAAATAATCCCTACAAGTGCTGCATAAAATATAACGTGTTCTTTCAAGGCTTAGCTGAGGACTGGAGAAGGTAAGCAAAATCCCAGTGTCATAAGAAGGGGGAGAGGAATGAATACGAGAGTGGGGAGTTGGCACTTCTCTGGACACAGCTCTTTATTTGGAAAACAAGGGGATTGAGTGTGAAGAGTTTTCCAGGAATAAGGGACATACCTAGAGCTCCCCCAGGGTGGAGGGTTGGCATCTAGAAGCTGCCCAGAGCTGAGGTTCCTCTAGGCTGTGTCTTCAATGCTGGGTGTGGCTAGGAAATGCATCCCACCACCCACCACAGGAAGTGGTGACAAGTCATCTCTCTGCACTAAGTACTGGATTAGTAAAACTACC
The DNA here is from genome assembly GCA_004024745.2 of Catagonus wagneri. Lineage (NCBI taxonomy): Eukaryota > Metazoa > Chordata > Mammalia > Artiodactyla > Tayassuidae > Catagonus > Catagonus wagneri. The sequence goes on from PVHT020000175.1 coordinate 2,484,420, forward strand.
CTCTACTGAAAGGTCATAACCACAGGCCTGCCCTCCCATGGGTTTACAGTTTGAACTTATGTTATCTGAGTGTCCAGGAAATCCCAAGCCAAGAAACAAACAAAACATGACCCAGGAGCAAACTCAAATCTTCTCAGGAAACACTATTATGAACCCAAGATAATATCTGTCCCAGTACACAGTACAAAGAGTAAACCAAAGGATAAAACAAAAAATTACAAATGAAAGAGGAAATAAGTTATTGTGAAAAGTATCAGAATACCCCCAAGACCCTCAAGACAATGGAATAATTATAAACAAGATAATAAAACATACATACATACATATATATATGTACAATGCCCATAAGGCAGACAAGAAGAAATTGAAAATGTAAAAAAATATAAAGTACCATCTAGAAAGCTGGGCTTATTTAAGGTGAGCCAAAAGGAAATTTTAGAAATAAAAAGCATAATCTGTAATAGCCCCAAACTGGAAACTAGATATATGTATATGAATGGTGATATATTTATACAATGGAATACTCTATAGCAAAAAAAAAATAAATAGGCACAACTACACATAACAACTTGAACAAATTTTAGAAATGATATGTTGAGTGAAAGAGGCCAGAGCTATTGGAGTAAACATATTTTTCCAAAAAATAGATCAAAGCCATTGATTTACATATTTTAAATAGGTAAATTATATCACGTGTGGGTTATATCTCAACAAAACTGTCAATATTTCTATATACCAAGAGTGAGAAAACAGAATTTTTTAAAAGTAGTATTTGTAAAAAAAAAAAAAAGAGAGAGAGAGAGATACTTGGAATAGCAAGATGTGCATAAATTTCATCTAGAAACTTTAAAAATCAACAATGTGAGGAGAGTTACTCCATCAGAGACTGAGTCTCATTAAAGACGCTTTCATCTAGAATGAGGTTCATGACAATATGACCCAGGGCACAAGTCAGAGACTCCCCAGAATAGGCCTGTGTATGTGTAATCCTGATGTGCTGACAATGCGGGAGGCTGTGCCTGCATGGGGACAGAAAATATGTAGGAAATCCCAGCACCTTCCACTTCAACTTTTGCTGGGAATCTAAAACTTCCCTAAAAACTAAAATCTAATACAAAATCAAAATAAAACATAACAAAAAAAAGGTCATATATGACAGTGGTGGCTTTGGAAGTCAGTGGAGAAAGGATTTTTTTTCCCTGTGTGTGATAATGGAAAATTTGGTTACTCATGTGTCAAAAATAAGAAATTCAATCCTTGTCTCATGCCATGTCAAAAAAAAAATGAATTCCATATATATTAATGACTTAAATATAGCAAAAAAGTTAACACTTTTGGAAGAAAAAAAGATTCTATCATATGAAGCACAAAAGATAATACTTTTATGACACAAAACATAAACATTAAAAAAGGAAGGTTCATATATTCTACTATATTCAAATTAAAATCTTCTGTGCATCAAAATATATCATAATCCAAATGAAAAGGAAGACCAAGGCTAGGAGATGATAACTGTAATGATAAACTAGGGGATAAACTATTAATATCTGGTCTATATATATAAAAAAAATATATATATATCAACATAATATCAATATAATTTTCAAACCTATCAGCAGATAATTAACATTTGAAGAAAATGAAAATATGCTTAATCTCACCATTAATAAGATCCAATTTAAATTAGCTTATTCTCATCAGTTTATATGATCAAATTAGTAAAACTAAATTAGCCAATACTAATTGTTATGGAGTAAGTTGAGCCAAAATAGCTTTTAGAAACTTATTTGGGAGTGTAAATTAGTAGAATACTTTGGAAGTATCTAAAAAGGTTTAAAATCCTGTAAATACACAAATATTGGTACCTTAGAGAAAACTGCACAAAACTGCCCAGAAACAATAAGTGGATTTTCAGAGGAGTGATATTTAGAATAATAAAAAACTAGAATCAATCTAAATTTTCATAAAAGAATATATAAATAACGTAGTAGAGTCTTGGAAAACAAATATGACAGAAAAAAGTAATGAACTACAGTTGTTTACATCAATAAAAATAACTTTCAGAAAAAAATATATTGAATGAAAAAATAAGTCTGTGAAAGGATCTGTATTATATACTAGTATTTATTTAAAGTTTAAAATATGCAAAACCAAACACAGGCAGTCTTTGCTTTGCACGATTCTGATATGCACAAATTTCAGTTACTATAGTTTAGCTGAGTGCACCAGTCTCCTAAGAACATTATTCAAATTTCGATTACCATAGTAGAGTAAGTGTACTCGTGTAATATACACATTTCATTGTGCAGATGATTAATGTTCAGGCTTCACTGCTAGTTCTTCCATCCACAAACACTACACAAGTAATAAATGTGCACCACAATCACTGATCAATCATCACTTCTTTCAAAGCGTGTTGGTGAGTGGTCACTGCACATCATTCATTCTGTTCAAGCATAGAGAGCAAAGCATGTAGTTGTGTGGCCTCCTTGTCTCTCAGTGATAAGTCTCTGCAAATTTTTACAAAAATGGATGCTTGAAAGAGGGTTTGGCCAACAAAGATGAAAGTGCACCAAGAAGATGAAGAGTGATAGTGCCAGAAGTAAGATCTGAATTGTGCATCAATGGAGTGGCTCATCACGCCACTGCATGTGAGACCTTAGTTGTGCAGTCGGAGGTCCTTATGAAGTCAACTACCCACATAAACAAAAAGAGTGTTTGTGACCAGAAAAAGGATGAAGGATGCTCCAGAAGACATGACACTGGCACAAAACTTCACATTAAAGGAATGTTCAGAGAGGCTTCATGACACTGAAAGAAAAAAGGACAGGGAGTTCCCGGGAGGTCTAGGAGTTAAGGATCCACATTGTCACTTCTATGGCATGGGTTTGATCCCTGGCCCAGCAACTTTCACATGCTGTAGGTATAGCCAAAAAAATCAAGGAAGGAAGGAAGAAAAAAAAAGGGAAAGAAAGAAAACAGGATAAATTAATGGAAACTAATTCCAGACTTAGAAGTATGACTGCAAAAGATTTCTGGCTCCACAGTTCAAGTTCTTCAGTTAAAAGAAGGAAGGGAGCGCCGTCTGAGCTACCTTGATAAAGGTTTTTTTTTTTTTTCTAAAAAAGCTACCTCATCTGCAATGTTTCTAACGTTCTAAATTAGAGTGTCCTAAATAAATATGTTTTATAAATTTTTCTTTTCCTAAACATTCATTACTGACAGTAGGAGAGTTTTTAATATTTTGACAAAAATACTTAAAAGTTTTGGAAGTACTGCAATTTTGTCACTGATAATTGAAATTTCACTGAATAGTTTCAGCTGGTACAGTCACTTTTATGTCCCAGAACTGTACAAAGACTGCGTATATATATTTATATAAAATAAAAGCATAAAGCTGTGCAAGAGAATGATAAATGTCAAATTCAACATATTATATTCCCTTAATAGAATATAGAAAAGAGAAAATATAAGGACTGGTACACAGTGGGCTTCGACTGTATTTGTAATCATTTTAATCTGGTGGTTGCTATCTGAAAATGATTTCATTACTCTTTGCTTTTTTAGAAGTCTAAAATATTTGATTAGAAGAAAAAGAAATAGCAACCATGTGAAAGAGAAATAATGCTTTTTTAGAAAATGTAAGGAACCCTGAAAAATATAACTATGTCCTTGACTTGGGGTGTCAGTCTTACAAATGCAATGCAAAATCTTTTAAGGAAAAATACAGTCTTCTTGAAAGCTCACTATTTCTTTGATTAGAAGTTGCTAGTAGCAGGGAAATAAAACTGCACATGTTCACCTAACCTTCTCTATCCAATTTACAGGCTGTTATATGATTTCAAGAACTAACTCAAGGACTGAACTCAGAAGCACTCTCAAAGCATATTAGACTTTATGGTTTTTAAGACGTTTGCCATAGAGAAATGCCCTGTGAAGACAGTGGAAAGAAAGTTGGCGGGTCACAAGAAAGAAAGTTATAAAGGAATCAGACATGAGAACCAAAACATGGCCTCTCTGCTTTAAAACTTCTCAGACAGTTCATGTATTGTGGGTGGCAAGTTCCCACTATTCTGGAAAACATTTCAGCATAGTCCTTCTCTTATGAATCTTGTAAAACGAATTGTTGGATACGGTATTAGTTACCTACTGCTGCTGTAACACACTTAGTGGTAATTTATTATCTTACAGTTCTGTAGGTCAGAAGTCTGCCATGGGTCTCAGGGTATTAAAATCAAGGTGTCAGCAGGAACGCATTCATTTTCTGGGCTTTGGGGAAGAATCCATTTCCTCACTTTTCTATCTTCTAGAGACCCCCTTGCATTTCTTGGTTTAGGACCTTTCCTCCATCTTCGAAATCAGCAAGAATATATAGAGTCCTCCTCTCACATTCCTCTGCCTCTCCTTTTCTGCCTCTCCCTTCCTCTTTTAAGGACACAGGTGATCAGATAGAACCTACCCAGATAACCCAGGATAATCTCCCTGTTTTAAGATATGTAATACTCACATCTGCAAAGTCCCTTTTGCCGTGTAAGATAACACTTTCACAGGTTCTTGGGATGTGGATATCTTCCAGTGGGAGGTGTTATTCTTCCACCACAGATATCTTTCAGTTCAGCTGCTGTTCAATCAAGATCCCAGAGCAAGGCTCAGGCATTTTACTGTATCATGCATTAATAATGAGTGTGGCAGGCAGGGAAACTCAGGGTTGGAAATCACCCTTATAAACTTTCTTTGTAGTTTTGAGTGGTTATACAAAGGAAGCTAGAATTTTACCCTAAAACAAAGTATTTAGAGAGTAAATCACTATCAGTACATTTATATTGCTAATATAATAAACCCTAGTGCGCAAACTCAATCAAGTCTCGGGGCTGACTTCCATGGTGTTTGGTCTATACTGGGGAATAAATGAACTTTCTGTGTTACCGAAGCCAATCTCAGACCTATATTCCCTGAGATTTGGTGGGAGGTTTCATTTTCACATTTCAATATTCTTTGCAACTAGAATTACACATAACCTGTAGCCTCAGGGCTTAAGAAGCAGGCTATCTTGTAAAAAGATGGATTATTTCCCTACTGTCAATATTAAAGACTGCTTTGGGTGGAGAATAGCATACTTTCTCCATAAGCAGGACCATTTGTTTATCTGAACTTTAAAGAATATGGTATTTCAATTCTGGTAGACTACTGAGGCAACTGAAGTGATCCCCAAGTCCAGTGAAAAAGCCCTATGTTTTTTGAATTTGCTCTGTTTGGTTGAGAGCACTTATATGTCTTCTGAAATATGTGTTTACTTGATAAAAGAAAAGGCACCATTTGCCATCAATAAACTCACAAGGAAAAGAGATTAAATAATGAGATGTGCAAGCGTGTGTGCTGCATGTCGTTGAAACCACCAATGCTGCAAGTTCGCTTGAAGCCTTCAGTGCTCAGTCTCTCCCATATCAGTTATTCTGTTAAGGACTGCTCTCAGAAATGACTTTCCCTTCCACTGATATAAGGCAAATCACATGTACATATGAGTCCTCATAAGCATGTGAGCCAGAGACATAACAGCTTAAGAAATATTTGCTGGAATATTCCATACATTCTTATAAGTTCAAGGATCTGGTATTCATTGAACCGTAGACCCTCTTGAATGTACAAATTACTGTGAACATCTACTTGGAAATTGAGGGAAATTATTTGAATGGCCCACTTTCACAGAATAACAGAATGTGATTTAGAATTTTCTCCCATCAATTCTTTTCTTTTTCCTCCGAGCGCATGTTCAAGCAAACAAACCAAAGACAAAAAATGAAAATCTGTAGCATTAGCCACCTGGTATCAAATCTGTAAGCCTAATTCAGGCTCTTTTTTTTCTTTTTTTTTTGGTCTGGGACATTCGCATTCCTCTTAAGCTGATTGGCATAAAGTACAGGCTTATTTCCCACAGAACCTTTTTTTTCGTGTTTTCTGTTTGGCAACATCAGCATTCCTGCTTTCAGATGTTGCCATCACTGTTCTCTCTGTGCCCGGGCTGGGCTTTCACAAGCCTTTGTTCTCAGAGAGAGCGAGTTAGATAATGCTGATATGTGGAGATGTGTTAGTAACGTGCTTATCGTTTTGTATTCTATCCTATTTTTCCCCAAGATCACAGCTGTGTGTAGGATTTTAAAGAGCAATACTGACCCTAGATCAATGCTGTTGGGAGGGGCCTGAGAATCTGTTGGGTGTAACTGTGTCCCAGGGGAGCATGGGTCCCAGAAAAAAAAAGCACTCCCAACTGGATTATACCAAAGCGCAGTGGCTCAAGTTAAACCATTGTGGAGAGCAACTGAATCAAAACAAAGTTCTCTTCAATAGCTGAGCAATAGGACTTCAGAGTTGTACTGGCCTACTGAAACGGCGTAAGGCCATGCTCACTGGGAAACAAGAGCTTTTAAAACGTTACAAGGCTTGTCCTGATCATTTTATGGTAAAGTCCACCATGGATCACATATTTTTAAAATAAGATGGACTTTGTTTTGTTTTGTTTTGTTTTTTTGGCTGTGCCCACAGCATGAGGCGGTTCCCAGGCCAGGGATCAAACCTGAACCACAGCAGTTATCTGTGCCATAGCAGTGACAATGCTGGATCCTTAACCCACTGAGCCACCAGGGAACTCCAAGATGGAGGTTTTTTGTACCCCTGCCCCACCGCCATGGTCACATCTGGTGGCAAGTAGAAGTCCACTAGCCAGGGATTGAATCTGAGATGTGGCTGTGACCTATACCACAGCTGCTGGATCCTTTAACATTGTAATGGGCTGAGGAGTGACCTCTCACCTGTGCAGCAACCTGAGCTGCTGCAGTTGGGTTCCAAACCCACTGTACCACAGCAGGATCTCCTAGGATGGAGCTTTTTTGAGGGAAGATATTTGTAAGATGCTGTTCCATATTTAGCCCCAAATTTCCAGTGTATGACACCTGCAAGTTCATCTCCATGCCATGTCACTGCTGCAATGACCTTCAGCATCTTCCCATCCCTGGAGAGAATCCAGGGAAGTGAGTAGGCTGAGCAGCACGGCTTCAGGTAGACAGAAGGGCTATGTGTTTGCACTTTCGGAGGTGCCACAGTTACAGGAATCAGGGAGGCTGTGAAGATTGCATGGTTGCCCCAGTTCTCCCCCGTGGCCTCTCCAGGATTTCTTCATGGAGTTTCAGGCTTGTTTATGACAGCTGAGTCCTCCCATAAATAAATGGAAAGTGCTACAAGGATGCTAAGTTACCAAGAAATCTGTGATTGGGAATAGGAGATATACCCAAAGAAGAGTAGAACTCAGCCACTTTGGGAACATTTTCCTCACAATAAAAAAGTAGAATTCTGCACCTTAATTTATTTGGGGACTCGCATATACTTGCTTAATAAGCTATCTTGATTAGCTAAAAAAGAGGAGATAGATGTTCAATTAAAAATTATTTCTTGGGACAGGCTGACAGGTACTCTGTGTGATGTTCTTTCTTCCTGTCCAAAACCCTAAGAAAAATGTGAGCTCTATTTAAAAATCCACCAAACTATAACTAATAGCAAGGCTAAGAGGTTAGAACAGAAAACATTTCTGTGATGAAAGATGAAGCATTTTAATTAAAATTTAAAGAACAAGGGCCAAGAAAGAAGCCCCACTTGTTTATTATGTTTTAAATGGATACTCCACTGGGTCATTCGATGTCTTGTGAGATCTTGATGAAAGAGCTTCCATATGAAAGACTAATAAAAAAATTTGCTGCAGGAAACTAAGGGATCTGCATCTAAAGGGCAAATGAATGAACTTTCTTATATTTTGTAAAAGGTGCTCATATTCACTGCCAGAATGAACATGGAGTATTGTTAGCTATTCACATAATGGAGATTTTCTTGTTAACATTTTTTTAGACTTAAGTTTAATTTAGTTTTATCATAAGCTAAGAAAAATTTCTGTGGTAATAATTCTAATTAACAACTATACAATTTATATAGCAGTCAACTGAGAAAGACCTTTTAAAAATACAAGACATTAGAAATTATGTTGTAGGACTGGCACAATGTTAGAAGAATTTGGAGTATTAGAATATTAACTTTATTACGGTTTAAAACAATAATGCTTATATTAAGTTGGTAGCACATAAACTATATGCAGAGACATCTTGTCTATCTACTTATTAAAAGTTATACAAATTTGCTCATAGGCTTTATACTACCATTTCATTTTCTTTATTTCCAATTTAGCCTTACAGTACTTTTAACATCTGATGTTATCTCTTGAATGAATTTTTGTAAGTTACCATAAATCCTTTCTAGAATCAATTAATAAATCACTTAGATTTATAATAGATATTTCTGTTACCTTCATTCAAGAAATACACATATAATAATCTTTACCAAGCACGATATTTATGCAAGACACTGTCCTACACGTTGGGGTTACAGAGATAAATAAGAAGTAGTTTTTGCTGCCAAGAAGCTAATTGTCTTAGTATTTATCTTAATTAGTAAAACTCCTAAGAAGGAAATCTCTTTATAAGGAAACTAATCAACCAGGGAAGAAGTCATTATTCATGAATTTAATAAATTATGAAGTTTTGTGAAGGAGAGTGACTAGTCATGTAAAACAAATTTTATTATACAAGGTTTCTGCATGCACTCATCTAAAAGAACTGGCAGTAGGAACAATCCTAGAGAAAGGTGCATTGAATGTCTTCTGAGTTCAATGGAACATCCTTTTCCCCAATTTCAACTTCTGATGCCCTTGGCAATTCTCCATGGTACTTCTCTCCCAGCCTTGGCTCCTCAATACCTCTCCTTGTCAAAGGAATCAGAGAGGAGGTATAATTACTCCCGTACTCTTTGGGATTAAATTGAAGGTTGGGATTAAAGCACTTATATGCCAGTGAAGGAACTAAAGTCATACAAGAAAACCAAGGTGATGAACTCAGTATGAAGATACGAAAATCCTGAACTACAATACTGTATTTTTTAAATTATTTTTTCCTCTAAAAAATCAAAATTTGGGGCAAAAGTAATAAGTATGCAACTTAAATGAATCTTACTGGCTAGCTAAACTATTCTTAAGAGAAATGACTACCATAACATATGGATAATAAATGTTAGTCTCCAAAGTTGGCATTCTTAGAGGACTACATACAACGTACAAGTGTTTCAAATCTTTCTGGAATTATATGTAAAATTTTGCATGTGTATGAAAACGTGCATTTATCTAGTGGTAGTGATAAATAATTCTTAATTCAAGAAAGGGTAAAGAAAGATTGAAATGCTTGTTCTAAAAACATATTATCTATCAAACTTCATGAAGTTCTGGATGAACATTTTGCTGTTATTTGGAGAAAAAATGTATGCCTATCATCTTCCTACCATGAAAAGACAGATGAGGCTGGGGAGTAGATACAGGAATGAAGGAGAAAACATAGTTAAACTATTCAATTATAAGTATCTCATAGAAATTTGGAGATGCTCTGCTTTTATCATGTTAATTAACTATAAATGCTGCTAATTATAACACAGAAAGATCGCATCAAGCCACAGAGAGGGAATTTGTGAACTTAATGGTCATTTTTTAGCAGCAAAATTACTTTCTCAGGAATAAACTTTCTGGTCATACAATAACTTAATTTAAGAAAAAATGTACAAACATAGGAAATGCTATTCATTTGGAAAACCATGACTATAAGGGTGTGAACTGATGAATAATTAAGTTTATTTCCAAACACAAGCCCATGCATGAAGCTTATTTAACAGCTAAACTATTATGAAATACCAATTTGAAAAAAAAAGCACATCAAGAAATCTTAGGCATTTTGTAACTCTTCTTTTTGCTCGGATAAAAATAGTTTACTTTAAAATTTTTATCACACCTGGATCCTAGATGGCTTAGTAGATACACTGCTTATCAAAAGAGAATAAATACTCATTCACCCAGAAACACATTAGTGTATGGCTTTCCCACAACCCAAACACAGATGTCTCAGTTTACTTTTAAATAAAAAGTAGGAGGAATTTAGTAGGAGGAGTCCTAATTCTTTAATGTCATACCCATTCTTTAACTGGTGACTCTGATCACTGCAGTTTTGACATTAACCACCAAGACTTCTTACACTGCAAAGCACATGGATCTCCAGATACTCAGCACTGAATTTTAATAATGATGAATCTGGTGTTGGCACTGACAACTATGTGATGGGATCTTCCAGGCGTGTGGCATGGGATCTTTGTAGGGCAATTCACCCTCATGAAATATGTCCAGCACTTTGTAAGGCCATGTGATAGGCAAAGAACTGTGCTGAACACTTGGCTGAAAGGTCAAGGTTCTGGCGCTCAAAGAGCTGAGAGGCTCTGCAGTAGATCCTGTCCTCTGCTGAACCAGCTCTACGCTTCTTGACCATTGCAGCAGGTTGAAGAGTGTTGCCCCCAAATTCACGTTCATCCAGAACACCACAATGTGACTACATTTGGAAGCGGGGTCTTTGTAGATGTACTTAAGCTGAGGACCAAGGGGACATCATACTGATTTAGGGTAGGCCCCAAATCCAATGATAGGGTCCTTATCTGAGACCAAAAAGGACTCACTGATACACAGAGAAGACAGGCAGCCACTGGGCGTTAGGATTTCAATATAGCTTTTGTGTGTGTGTGTGTGTGGGGGAGGGGTAGAACTCTTCATTCAACTGCCAGCTGTCACCATATATAAATGAAACAAAACAGAAAAGCCTGCCGGTCACCAAAAACTTTACGGATTTATTAAAAATATTAAAAACTATCTTTTTGGGAGAGTTTTCACACCATTAAGAAAGGCTTTCCTAAAATCAGTAGCTAAAAAAAGGTCTTAAAGAAAAAATCTCTGAGATGTAGACAATGAGTTTTAATGTGTGTTTATGTCATATCATTGTTAGATGTGTACCTATTGTAACCTCTTCATTGAGTTACCTAATTTTCTTTATTAGCCATGTTCCTTTTATTTTTAAAAATATATAATGGAGAAAAATAAACTGCAGGAGTACTGATTTTTAAAATTAAACACAAGTGAAGAGTTTAATATTTTAATTAAAGGGAACCTTCAAAAGATTACTCCCCTCGTCCTATTTCTGGCTCAGACTCCCCATTGCCCACAGAACATTCAGCTGTTGGCTTAGCATCTGCATATTTTCCTGGTTCCAAGTTGGGTCTCATTTTCTCATTTGAGTATTTTTCCAAATGCTTACTACGTGTTGTGTACATGCTTTTCTGCAGGAACCTTCTGCTCTTCTCAGTTTGGGCTTATTATTATCGAGATAGTCCAGCACCAATTCCTATGTAAATAACCTCTCTCCTCATTCCCTCCACTTTTCCTTCAAGATCCCGCTCAGGGTGTTGACTACACCTTCTGCCTTTACCTTGACATGTTTCCTTGTAAAAAGATGTCTCTTCATCTCTCTATCTTATCAGAGAGGCTTTGACTGCAAAAACTCAGTCACGCCTCTGTGTCTGCAGCCTGCCATAATGCCTTGTATGTATGGTGCTCGAAATACATTTATCATTGACAACTGACTGATTCCCGTGTCCACTTCAGACTGTCATTCATTATGACTTTAATTCAACAGAAATAACAGTTGCATTTAACAATTTACATTTAAGCTAAATTCATATTCATTTTATAAAAGGAAGGGGCTTATAAGCGTTTTATTATCTTTGCTAATATTCATAACTATCATTATTGAGAACTTACTGCGCTAGTCACTGTTCTAAGCTTTTTACATACATTTGTCTCATTTTATCCCCATAGCAACCTTTTGTACTAAGTGTAATTATCTCTATTTTATAGATGAGGAAATTGAGACTTAGTGAAATTAATAACTTTCCCAATGTCACACTGCTGATAAACGGAGAATTTGAGCCTGGGTCTGTCTGTCCCCAAATGTTGTGTTCTTAGTCAGACTTTCTACAATTTCCCTGTCATAAAAATCTAAAAAACTTCTTAAAAACAGTCTTAGTCTTTACTTTGGAGGTCATAAATCAGCATCATGGGGGGAAGGGGCTGGGAATTTATACTTTGACATTCACCCGAGGGAATTCTTGTGATCAGATTTAGAAGACACTCAACAATATAATATGGTTTACTAGTATTTATAAGTCCCCATGTCGAATATTTTCCTATGTATTGTTTATTTTCACCACACAAATGTTCCTTGAGATTCGAAGCTAACAGAGAAATAAAGCTTGGAGAGCCAACTCTCGCGGGTATGCCTCACCTCAAGGGTTCTCAAGGGCAAGGGTTGGCCTTGTCCTTTGTTCAGACCACAGGAACATGGGTGTGATCCCCGCGCAGCCTTAGAGGGGTCCTAGGCTGGTTTCAGGTCTTGCTGTCCCTGTTTTGAAATTCTTGATACTTTCTTAACCAGGATCCCAGGTTTTCATTTTACACCGGGCTTTTGCAAAGCATAAAGCCTGTTCTGCTCAGAAACTGGATGCAGTAGAAACTCTGGTCCTTAAGATGAAGATGATCTGCTCAAGGGAAAACAGTACAATCTCTTCTCTTCTCTTTCTGGTTTCTAGGTTGCGAGAAGGGTTGCGTGAGACAGGGAGAAGCCGGGTCAAAAGTGGAGAATGAGGCAGGGCCTGGATTGGGGATGAGACCCTCCTGGAGGGAAGGTGAAGAGAAGGGGTCCTTTGCATCGAGAAGGGGGTGGGAAGTAGGGGAGAACGGTGGGGCAGCTCTGTTAGGCTGGAGAAATCTGCCTGGTGTCCGTAGATGGAGAAAAGAAGGCAAGAGCTCCCGTGCAGAAAAGGGTTAACATGGAAGAGCTGACTGCCTGTCCCTGGAAAGGCCCCTTTGCAAGGCTGGCTGGTAGCTGGCATCTAGAAAGTTAGATGCTAGCAAAGTGAACAGAATGACCAGTATGAGTGCCTCAATGGGCCTAGACTGTCTGTACAAACAGCGCCATGTGTGCTGAACACCAGCTTTCCTTCTGCAAGTCTAGAACTGAGAACGTGCCTGGCAGAGGCTGCCCAACGAATCAGCACCCAGTAAAAGCCCTGGTCTCTGAGTCTCCAACAAGCTCCGTGGTTGGCACATTTCACACATGCTGCTCCAGCTCAGAGGCTTCACTGGGAGAGGACTCTGGAGGCCTATGTGTGGTTTCCTCTGGGCTTGGCCACATGCCTTGTTCCCTTTGGTGTCTTTGCTTTGTGGCCTCTCCCTGTAATGATTACAAACATGACTGCAATCCTACGCTGACTCTTATGCATCTTCTTAGTGAAGTGTGGTCTTGGAGACCCCAGACTCAGCTCCATTCAAGCTGCTATAACAAAAATGCCATAAACTGGGTGACAGAAACAACACTTAGTTCTCACAGTTCGGAGGCCAGAATGTCCAAAATAACAGTGATGGCAGATTAGGTGTCTGGTGAGGGCCCGATTCCTCACTGACAGCTGCCTTGTCGCTGTGTTCTAACATGGCAGAGGGGCTGGGCAGCTCTGGTGGGCATCTTTTATAAAGGCACAAATTCCATTTTACGCTCATAACATAATCACCCCCAAAGGCCCCACATTCCAAAACCATCACACTGGGAGTTAGAATTTTAACCTATGGATTATGGGGAGATACATGCATTCAGCCTATAACACTAAACTTTCCCACTCCAACCTTCCCTCAGTTGCCTTGAACTGGACCTTAGCAGCTGTACTCCTGTACATTAAAGGAATTAATCATTCCTTTGAATGATTAATATTTAGCCCTACATTCCAAATGACTATTCTTTCACTGGTGAATCAGGAAGGAGATAGCTATGGGTAGCAGAAAATGGACGGAAGGGTGGTGGTGTGTGACTCATGGGTTGTGAAGCAGAAAAGGGCCCTGAAGTCAGGTAGCCCCTCACCTACTCTGCTGTTCCCATTGGCTAAATACAGCTCTGGTGAAATGTACACACAGTCCTTCGAAAGCTGGTTAACCAGAGAATTATGTACAATCTTCCACCTTATTTTGTAATGTATGTTATATTTGAAGTAATGTTACCATATCTCTTTTCAAAATACTGTCATTTTAGTTTTTTGCTAGTAACCAAAATTCAGACTGTAGTGCATTTTAAAACACAATCTAAAATTAAGATAAAATACAAAAAGAATGAAACTAATGAAGTAATAAACCTCGAAACACAGTCTAATACACAGACAAATTATTCCAAGAGTAAAATTTACAAAGGAAATGAAACCTCTCATCATAAAAAAAATACTCATTCTGTGGTTATAGTCTTATATTCTGCCTCTGATAATGTTATATATCTTCCTGGTTGACACTCAGAGAATCTAATGGAGCAGCTGAGAAAATGCTCTTTGTATCTTCCAGGCAGTAAGATTTATCCAGATACTTTTTGGTCTTTTCTGATATTAGGTTTTGTCTCCAAGGCAAAAAATCCCCACCTTTTCTCTTCCTTCTCCTTTTATCCTTTCTGACACCAGGAAGGATCAGAATGGGCTACTTGTAGACACCAGCAAGACTGAATTCCAGGTAGGAACAGGTTCTTGGGTTTGTAAACCTTTCTCTGCTGCTCTGCCACCCAACAAGGCAGCCACTAGTCACACGTGGATATTTAAATTTATGCAAATTAAAAATGAATAAAATTAAAAATACAGATCCTTGGTCACGTCAGTCACATTTCAAATATTCAATGGCCCCCTGTGTGGCTACCATATAGACAACATGGGTTAAAGAACTTTTTTTTTTTTATCATCATAGAAAACCATTGGGTGGCACTAATCTCTAACAATAACCAAAAAACTAACAGAGGAGATCAAAATTCAGGCTCCTTAGTGTCTGCTTCTCCCCTGGCAGAAAGCTGATCTCAGAAACGACAACTCTGTCTTAACATCTTGTGGCTTTTTCGTGAGATAGCATGGAATGATTCTGAAAACACCAATGCAAAAGGCCACAGACTCAAATTTATTATTGAACTTGACAACTAAACATACATAGATTTGTTCTGAATTAAGAAATAATTAATCTTCAATTCAATGTTTTGAAGGGGAGAAGAATTTACCACCCCAAAACTTGCCTCTTTGGCATACTGATTAATTGGGGCTGGTTATTTTTAAGAAAGAGCAGACACAGGAAAACCTCTGAAAACAAATGAAGAAGTCACTGTTTTGTAAAAGAAGTGAACGTTTATAAAGGAAATCTCCATTTGTAAAGGTATCTTCTAGAAACACTCATCAATGAGAAGGCCATAATTTAATTCTGCATAATAACCTACTCATGTTTACTGAGCCTCCCATAACTGGCCTTCCCCTCCCCACAACTTTTGTCTTCAGCTGAAGATGCTACTTAAGGTGATGGCTCAGGCCATTTGCAGACTTGGTTTTCCTGTGTATCTCCCCTGTCTACAGGAGATATACATGCTATTAAACTTTTTGTTTTTCTCCTATTAATCTGTCTTTTATATGAGGAGGTGACTGAAGCAGCAGTAAGTGTAAATGCTAAATTCTGAGGTGAGCATGTCTGCATGCGTGCATGTGTGTATGTATTTAACAGCAGCAGAGGGAGGGAAAACTTGTACAAGAGTGAAAACAGTTGAGACTATATCATTTTATTCTAAGGGAATCCCTCCCTTACGGACAGATACTTCAAGATAAAGATTATGGCAGGAGCAAGGAGGAGCTGCATCCTACTTGGATAAAAGATAAAAAGACCACATATTTCTCATTCTTGAGGTCAAGGAGACCCCCCCAAACTACACAGGCAGAAAATTTCCTCAGGGGTCAGAGAAGGGAGGGGCCCCAGATCCGAGTACATCCTGACAGCTTCCCAGAAACCTTGGCGCTAGAATCCATCTTGGCTGAAAGAAGTACAGGCACATAGGGGAGGACTCTGGGTCAGGCCAAATGTGGACCCAAGGCTAGATGAAGCAAGAGGATTGGCCAGAGGAAGCCCCAAAGGACTGCCCCCTTACAAGGGATTTTAACCATCTCCCAAGCCCGTGTTGCTCTCTTCCTTTTTCTGACTCTGCCTCTTTCCCCCTCGCCCCTCACCAAGCCCTCCTATGTTTTATCAGTATTTATCTTCTCTTTCAGTAAGCACTTTATTTGCCTCACTACTCTCAGTCTCTTTGCTGATTTTTTCCTCCAAAGAGACAAGAATTGGGGACACACAACAAGCCTGCTGGCCCTTGGGGTCTAGTGGTTAGGGTTCAGAACTCTCCCCCCATGGCCGCCCGAGAACACTTGCAAAGGGGAGCAAACAGGTAGGAGAGAATCCTGGCTATTGGAGTTACATAAGCCAAAAGAGTTAGAAAAACACTTTATGAGTTTTCTCAAGAACAAAATGTCCTAAGAACTGACATTTCAAACAGATTTTTGTTGGGTTCTCTTATCATATCAAACAATATTTGCTGACTTATAGAGTCATGAGGCAAAGTCAGGATTTAACACTGCCCACCAAGAGGTGACTGGTTTCAGATGTGATGGGGCCACCTGAGGCCCAGGGTACATGGGGTGAACAACTCTCTCTCCTCAGTCCCAAAGAGAAGCTGGAAAGTTTGCTTTATTACAGCTGTGACCCTGACCTACAGTCTTATTTCCTGTAGATGTTCAAAACACAGCAACTTCTTTTTGGGAGTGTTGTGAAGTGGTTTGATGTGATTTCAGATCCACTTGTTTATGACAAAAATGAAGTTGCTTGTAAGGGTGAAGTCGTTTTCAAGAATGAAGTCAATGCTCAGAGGTAAGAGTGTAATTGTGTGTCAGGATGTCATCATTCACATCAGTGGCTGCTGATAACTCACCTTCTAAAGGGCCCCATGGAGGCTTAACAATAAGAGCATGTGAAGAAACAACTGTGGCCAGGGTATATTTGGACTAAAAATACCCAGAGTTTGTATTCCAGAATGTTCGGTTTGGGAAAGGTTACACTTGGCTGATCTAACTAGTTCTCTGAAGACCTTGGGTGCATTGGTCCTGTTGTAGCAAAGGCGACTCTTACTTGCAGCCGCCCAAAGATCATCTTGGCTGCCAACGCTGGATCATCGCTCCCTAGCAACAGGCTCTAGCAACAAGGAACTTCCATTTTCCTTGGCAGTTGGACATCAGCTTGTGGTTTTTAAGCTACCTCTCCTGAGAAACAACATCAATTACGCTAATAAAGGTCCATATCAATTACATTTGAACTTTATTTCTTTCATCTCTCCCTTGCCTGAAACAATAGTACAATTAATCTATCATTGGTTTTGAGTAAGTTATTTCTTTACTGGCTTAGTAAGAGACATTATCCTGTATGCTATTGGTTTGTGAAATCACTGTAATTCCTGCAGTGCGCATGTGTTAAATAAAATGTTGGCAAAGGCAACCTCAGTCTCTGAGCATAATTTGCCCCCAAACAAAACATGGGGTCATTAGCATAAATTAGGAAAATTGTCAATTCTGCAGGCAAAGAAACACCCAAACTTACTTTTCGTGTTTCAAAATATTCTTAAACAGCTACAAATGCAATTTTCTATATGTAACCTTGAAGGATTTTAAGAGGGAGACATATTTTCTTGAAAAACATAAGTAAAGAAATAAAATGCCTCTGCGTATCTTCTCTGTTCTAATTCTTGGGACACGTACTCTTTTCACAATTCCAAAGTGTTAGGTTATTTAAAAATGCTAGTTTTTTTTTCTTTACTTTTTTTTTTTTGTTTGTTTTGCTATGGAGGCAGTCAGGGCTAACTGCAAACTCTAAGGGTAAGCCAAGTACCCTGTGAAAATGAGGCTATCCCATGGCAATCCTGACTTCTCCGAGCTAGTTACACTATTATCTCAAGTATGACAATGGCAAGGCAGACCAGAGTTGAAATTTTGAGACCTATGTGCTTAGTCACAAATCTGGTGAAAACCAGCAAAACATTTCTCTAAACACCAGCTATATTTTAAGTTCAAGTCATAATTTGCATACTATTTAGTAAAATCAAATTCTAAAGTTCTAAATACCATAAAACAAAATTGATTAGGATAATCTACTAGAATTGAATTAAGGAATACTTACAGCATCAGACATAGGGATTACAGAAAAGACTGTTGAACCACTTCATTGTCTAAAGCTTAAGTCAAGAAAATCCCTGAACAGAGGAGGTACAGATCAAATCTGCATGGGCAAAACGAATGCTCTTTAGCAAGTATAGCTAACTCTGGGTCTTCTATTCATAATTAAGGACTGGCAGCGGTTCTCTCTCTCTCTCTTTTTTTTTTCCTTCTCTTTTCTTTTCCTTTCTTCCTTTTCACAGCTGCATTACTGCATATAGAAGTTCCCAGGCCAGGGGTCAAATCAGAGCTGTAGCTGAAGCTACACCACATCCAGGGCAACACTCAGTACGAGATCTGAGCTACATCTGTGACCTACATCTGTGACCTACACCACAGCTTGTAGCAATGCCAGATCCTTAAACCACTGAGAAAGGCCAGGGATCCAACCTGCATCCTCACAGACACTATGTCAGGCTCTTAACCCACTGAGTTACAATAGGAACTTCCTGACAGAAATTCTTCATTAAGTGTTGGTCTAGCAACTGATATTTTCACCCCTATAAGCCACTTTAAGACAACTGACTCTTGGATTGGCTCAGAGATAAATTGAACGGATAGGACACTGGGATGCCTTTTCTTTTTAATCTGGGACTATACAGCTAGTTCCATGGAGCTGTTAACCATGCCAATAGGTGGGTATAAATTCAAATGTGCTGTTTCATGTGCATTTACCTGGTGAATTTTGAATTAGGATTTTATAAAGGATAGTAATATAAATCTTGCATAATTTCTGCAATAGTGTAGCACCTTTTTTTTTTTTTTAATTCTGATGACTGTAAAGAATGCTACTCTGGAACTGTCGGCAAACTTTGAGACGAGGCTCTATTAAAAGTTTTCTTCAGTACAGCTCCTGAGTTTCCAAGACCTGCATGTAGTTCAGATTGTGAAAAGAATCTTTATGAAAAGCCAAGTAGGTATCATAAAATAGGTGAACTGGAACACAGTTTTAATTATGCCAGGGTGAGGTAGTTTATAGCTCACAGCTTAGCACCCTAACAATAGGTTTGAAGTACTGACTAATTGTAATTTTGTCAGTAATAACCTTGAGACATGAATAAACAAAATTGTGGAACAGTCTGTTTGGATCTCTGAAGGGCTGGGGGGTTAATCTAATTTAGATTAAACAATGAGTTCTATAAATTTAATACTTCACATGCATCTTAATTTAGAAATGCCAGAGAAAATATAGAAACTTAGCAAAAGAGGTTTTTTTTTTAAAAATGCTTAATTTGAAGATAATCATCAGATTCAAGGGATTTTCAAGGTACAAAGGAATAAAAGTTTTCATTTAGTTAGGACGAATAAATGTGCAAAAACCTCGTTGAGGCTAAAAACTGTTATGCATATAAATCAAGTGATAGTTCCTCTTTTGGACCTCTATAGCAATTATTGTCTCTACAAGTTTTCTGCAATTTATCATGAAGTGCCTTGTGGCACTGCCTCCATTGTTAGTCTGAAATGCTTATTTAAATCTTTTGTGCCTATTTAACCACTGATATTTCATTTAATGAACACATATTTGAGCCTCTCCATGTGGCAGGCACAGCCCTTAGCACAGGGATAGAGATCTCTGCCTGAGTTCCCATGCGGGGGTGAGGACAATAACAGTGCAAGCACATGGAGAAAAGAGATGGTTGTGTAAGGAATGATTCATTTGGTCTTTGTCCCAAGTTCCCAGGAAAGAGCTTCTTAGACCCTTAGAATTTCCTGAGTGATAGGGGGACCATTGTTATTCATGGTGGGTCTCTAGATACTTTCAAGATGGAGGATGGCCTTGCCCAAGAGACCAGTCATGGGATTAGGGGCTTGGGGCTTTGAACCATGAACCATCAGTTCCACCTCCAGGGAGGAGAAGGAAGGTGTGGGTGACTATGTTAGCTGAGTGAGCATGGAAGACCTCTCTGTAAATACTGAAGCTGAGACTTGCAGCCCAGGGGAGGCTGGATGGGTAGAAAGTTCCAGACCGAGGAAACCACCAGGAAATGTTCTTGAGCTGGCAATAAACATGGCATGTTGGAAGTAGGAGACCGGTGGAACTAGAATGAGGAACCAGGGGTGATTGGTGGGTGGGTAGATCACATTCCGCCTTATAGCACATGGTAAAGGATTTACATTTTAAGAGTGATGGGAAGCTATCAGCTGGTTATAAATCAAAAACCACTATAATCTGATTTACAATTTGAAAACTCACTCTGGCTAGCAGGTGAAGCTGATCTCAGATGTGCCCAGAGGGCTCTGTCCTTCAATGGGAATCAGCCTAGGTTTTGATCCTGAAAATTTCACTGTTTCTGCTTGTTCTTAGAGCCTGTCCTGCTTCTCAGTTGTAATAGCCCGTGGCAATAGCAGCAGAGGACGGGGCCTTAAGAAGAAAACAGAAGTAAATGATTTCTACACAAAACTCTAGACGTCCTCCCCTCTTTCCCCCATTGGCTACTATCAACCAAAAAAAAAAAAAAAAAAAAAAACCTAGAACCAGAAGGAAAAACAAAATCCAGAAAGAGCAAAAGTCACCAACTTTCTGTCACTGACCCTCATCCCTATGGTGGTGATTTTCTATTAGGGTTTCCAGACAGTTGACCTCACAGTGGGTGAGATGAAGAGCTTGGCACCACAGTCCTGCTCTGCTCAGCTGCTGACAGGCGGGGGCCCAGGGTCAGAGTTCTAGGTTAAAGCTCCCTCTTCGGATCTCAGCATTCATCCTGGTCGCAGGGAACTACCAAAGATGAAGGCTCGTTTCACACTCTCTCTGCACATGCTCTGCCATAAACCAGCCGGGAGACCCTGGGGGGGTCACTTAACCTCCCTAGACCAAGTCCCCCACTCTGTGACATGAGAGGTCTTCACCACTTGATCTCTAAGACTCTGTCCACCGTTAGAATGTTGTGATTCTCTTCTAGCTTTCAGTTCTCTTTTAGTTCTTGCTTTTAGCTCTACTCGAGGCAAGTGTATACAGCTACATTTCATGAGAAAAAGTGAGGAAAGGAAAAGAATTTAGAGCAACTTCTGAGGAAATAACTACCTAGAGCAATCTGATTCTGGACATTCCCAAATTTGTTTTGGATCCTCACAGATCAACTGGCCCCAGTGTTTAGTGATACAACACCTAATAAGTCTGATTCTGCTTTCTCATTGGTGCAAAATACCAAGATATCACAGCATCTGGGATGTTGGGAAAGCCAAGAGAGAACATAAATATAAAATGCTTGGTTGACAACCTACAGGCTGGGCCCTTTCCCTTGCTTATCTCTTCTAAGCCAGAAGCAGCAAAAAAAAGGTGGATCAATAAACAGTCTGTTCTTCTCTGGAGCCTAGGGGGCAGCTTCCTCTGCACAATCAAAACTGCTTCTTGAGCCCAGATGAGCAGTTCCCCTCCTCCTTGTCCAGTCCTCTGTGGCTGCACTGTGTCTTACATAGATGCGAGCGGGCCGATGATGTGGCCAGTGTGTGCCTCTGGGTACATCGCATGGGAAATGATACTCGTTTGAATCCCTAGTGGAAGTGTCCTCTCCTTGGAGAAACAATATGTGGACAGAGCCGTTGCCTTTTCTTTCTTGGTATGGGAATGACTGGTGAATGGCCCTGGTTTGTAAAAGTCTATTAGTCAAGAGAGGGTGGCCTTTATATATCTCTGGCATGGATGATTACATTCCCAAAGAACAAGTGTCCACTGTCATTTGGCCAAAACTCCAGCATCATCTTTATTTCTTTCACCCTTGGCTTTGTCTCTGCCCTCCAAGTGTTCCTGCATTGAACGTTGTCTGCCCTACCTTTTCTTCTTGGCCTCTCAGAGTCATGTCTGCTGCTCTAAGAAAACGAATTTACATCTCAAACATCCAGCATAACTCCAGCGCTCTGCTGGCCATGCTGACAGCCTGAGCCAGTTTCTGGCAGAGGCTCAGAAGTCCTTGAGTAACATATTTTTCCTGATTGCTTCTACCCAAGTGTATTGAAAACACTTGCCTTTGCAGCAAACTTGCTCCTAATTAATTGTTTAAAGTCCCTGTACCCGTAGAGGAGATATGGGAAATCTTTACCTCATACTGCTGAGAATAAACCAATTATCTCACAAATACTTTAATTCTGCAATTAATTATAGTCACTATATATAGTACAAAAAAGATTCCTACCTCCAAACCCAAAATAGTTTGTTTTTCAACTCAGTTCCATAAAAGTTTAGCAACTCCCTCTAAGAATAATGATATATTTAAATTTGAAAACAATTTCTACTCTATAGGTCATTTTGATTCTCTGAATAGCTCTTTTGTTTCTTCCTAAGTGGCGATGCGCGGTTTAAGGAGGAATTTGTAATTTTACCACGCTTTTTATCTAACTATCCAGTTCCAGTCACACCCTTCAGCTTCATTTAGATTTGAGGTTTCCACTTGAACGCGGTTGAAAAACTCCCCAAAAGTATAAGAGCATACGCCTTTTACAGAGCTATATGGGAAAATGCGGCAGATCTGGAACTCACTGATTTTCTTGGCATTTTGATTATATGGGTCTATGAGTTCAGATGAATCAAAGGAAAAATGAAACTCAGCAGGCATGATGAAATCAACTGAAACCACCGAAACGGTTGGTCAGAGCCCACAAAAATTGTTTCATTTTCTAAGACTAGGGGGTAGAACCAGACCTAATTCAAGAGACAGCTTCCGAGGGCTGTTATCTCTCAACTCCTCAAATAGAGAAAGACATTTCTCAACAGCGGATTGGCTTTTAAACTGTAACTTTGCACAGATTTCAGTAAATGACACAAAGTTAATCTCTATAAACAAGAGGATAAACGCGCCATACCACTTCTTTAATTATAAAAATTGGAATTTAAACCCCTAACATTCATGTTATATTGGTAACTGAACGTGGGTGGGGAGAGACCCTGACAACATTTTAAAACAATTTAATCTCTGCTGTTGACTCAGGAATAAGAACAGAGTCAGGGAAACAAGCCCAGCCTTGGGTAGAGCAATCTGTGTATAGTCTCTGCTCTGTCTTTCCTCCCGGAGCCTCCCAAAGGCTGCAAGAAGGCACAGAAATTTGTTGCATAAATGACATTTAAAAAGAAATACTGTGTTCATTTGTAAAACAGAAAGGCTAATATTTACCTTACCCACCTCACCAGGGGCTGTATCCAAGGAAACCATAACAAATGGAAAATGCTATGGCATGGACATTTTATCATCACTGTGTTCATGTTAGAACATTCTTAAGGGGAAGGAGGGCATTAAAACAGCTAACTGCACCTGGCATTTCAGGTACGAGGTATATAATATTGCCTGCAAAATACGAAGGTTTCTCTCTCTCCGTTTTTGTCTGTCTGTCTGTATCTCTCAGGCACAAAAGTAGTCCACATAATTACAATTAAATATTGACAATGTTTTTGTTTTCATGAAATATCAGGTAAAATATGGATTAAGGGACTTGATGAAGTTGCAGCACTATAAGAATACTGAGGCTGTGCAGTGTCAGAGAACAAGATAGCTCTTTGTCTGCCAAACAGTCCTAAAAATATCTCTAAGAACAACAGCCTTTGGAAAGAATGCAAATGAATGCTGACCACCACAGTTTTCCTCTTTTTCTTTTTAAATATTAAGTCTGCTTGAAATATACTACCTATCACTCCTCTTTTGAGCATCAGTTGCAATAATTTTACATCACAAAATCTATTAAGTTATAAAACATTTTGCGTTTTCAGATCTTTTTTCATGTGCATTTCTTAAAATATGGTTTGAACTTTTTTTTAATCCACCAGAGTACCTAGTAAAGTGCCAGGTAAATGACAGAAATATAAATTCTTCCTGAGGATTGATTTATTGCTTAAGAGAAAATAAACTGATATTAGCTATAAACTGTTAATACACTCCCACATATACTACTTAAATGTAGCTAGAGTGGTAACAAAAATTTGCAGAAATTGGATTTTATAACGATATTGAGTTACTCCGCTACTTATGGGAACACTTTCTCTAATTCAAAACTAACTTCTGAATCAGATGATAAGAGAGAAATATTTTATCTTTATATATGAATGAGTAATTACGACATAAGGAAACTGATTTTCATTAGATAACACATGAGAATTTGCTTGAGTGACACTACAGTCCATTTCTCAAAATATATGTTTAAAAATGTACATGTATTATTATTTTATGTCCATCTTTTTCTTAAAGTTAAAACTAAATTTATTTTTATTAATTTTTTTTTTTTTAGGGCCGCACCACTGGCCTATGGAAGTTCCCAGGCTAGGGGTCAAATCACAGCTACAGCTGCCAGCCTACACCACAGCTACAGCAACACCAGATCCAAGCCCCGTCTGCAACCCACACTGCAGCTCATGGCAATGCCAGACCCACTAAGCAAGGCCAGGGATCAAACCCGCGTCCTCATGGATACTAGTCTGGTTCATTACCACTGAGCCACAAGGGAACTCCCAAAACTAAATATCTTATTGCACAGTTCTATAAAGCTTGACTAGACAAATGAAGTATTATTGTTTAATAAATGCACAATAAAGCTCTTTTTTACTAGTCTTATTTTAAGGACGGCATTTTCATTTTCTCTACGTCAGAAGAGAAATATCATCATAAACTCATCTCTTTTGTATCAGGAACATCGTGTTGTTTACTTGCCGACAGCCTTGACGTACTAAGTAGTAAACAGTTAAACATGCGTCATTACATTCCTTAGGACACCTCTTTAAGAGGATGCAATAATTTATTACATTGAGTAGGTCTAATTCTCCCTTGATTTATGGAAGTGGTAATACTATACCTGCTCACAAAATGCTTTGCTTGGAGAAATCCAGATCCAGGCACTAAAATCTTTATGGTCTCCCCAGGAGGAGTTGGGACAGAGGTGGTATTCTCAGCACCAAAGCTGAGAAAATGGAGGGGTTTGCCTGCGGTCTCCTAGCAAGTCAGTTATTCCAGCAACAGAATCTAGGTCTCCTGATGCCCAGCACACAATAACGAAAGCACAGAACTCCCAGAAGAGCTGCCCAAATCATGTGAGCAGACAAGAAGAGGGGAAATGGCACCCAGGATGCTCATTGCTGAGTCCCTGTGGCAACCTGTTATGGTTTCCCTCTGACTGCACATAAAGCACACTGAAGGGTATCAAGCAACATAAAATCCTAATGGTACCCTTAATTAGGCAGGATCATTACTCCAACTCCCTGACCTCCCACAGCCCCAAAATCCTCTCTGTGGTGTCAAATCCTGCAAGCAAGACGTAGTTACAGAAACCATCTTTGGCTTACATGAGCCCATCAAGCTCTGATGATGATGAAATTTGATAGCCATAATGTCAAACTTTATATGACCATAATCCAAGTTTACAATGATACATTAAGCCATAATGCTACTATTTATATCACCATAAACTGAGTTTATGGTGATATAAATAGTCATGTTAATGGCATTAACAGCAGTGCTCAGTGGAATCACAGCTGTTGAGTGCCACTTTCATGCTCTTAGCATTGCTACTTATATCACCATAAACTTAGGTAGTTGCATTTATTACATACGAATATACAAGGAAGATGGATATGTACATTTTCTACCCACATCTAGGCTCCTGTGCTGGAGGCTTAATGGCTGTCATCCCCCTTTGTGACTTAAGGTCTACCCAGCCCTCCATTGTCTCTGTTTATACCAAAAAACTAGTCTGATTTGCTGGGAAACACTTTTTAAAGTTGATAAGAAGCTGAAGGCACAGCTGTAGGCACACTTACTGTCTCCTTGGCAGCGCAGGGGACCCACACTCAGCTTGGCTTCTGAGCCTTGTCGGTCAGTATCTCCAACCACCACTTGGCTTACTGGCAGGTGATCTTTGTAGGATAAGAAGCCAGCATCTTTCCTCCTGAATCATGGGGAAAGATAGAAAAGCATGAGGAGGCTATGTTAGAAACATGTCTTTTCTGATAACCGTTTAAGTTGTCTAACAACTGACCACATTCCAATAAATGCTCAGAGATTCACTAAAGAACCACAGTTTAAAGAGTCAACCACCGCCTTTGTGTGGTCTTACAGCACATGGCTCAGAAGCAACTGTGATCTCTCTGTTCTCTGGAAAACAGAACTGACACCCTGATTTCCAGAGAGTCACAACCAATGTGCAGTCTACTATTTTACATGGAGGGTAGACTGTCACGTTGCTGGAAGCACACACATCAAATGCTGAGCACGTGTGCAGAGTTGCTGCTGTCACAGAATCAAAAAGTTCAACAAAGTCAACTTGATCTCGTGGGTAAAATAAGAAACAAAACCCTATTAAAACCCCCCTTGTCTCTTTAATTGCTTTGGAGAAGTCTGTTCAGAGTCTTTCTCCCCTGCTGTGCATCAGCTAAATAAGAGACACACTTTGTTCTTTCATTCCTTCTTGTTTATTTTAACAACTGAAAGAGATTATATGAAGTTTCCAACATGGAGCAGGTGCTAAGTGTCTATTCTATCTATAATGAGGAGTGGAGTTAAGAGGCAAGCCCAATTTGGTTTTTCTCCAAGATTTGTTCTCCTGTTTATATTTATCTTGTTTTGGGTCTCCTAAGTCAACCTCATACCCACCCTAAGCTGAGGAAGAGGACAAGGCTAGTTGTAAAGAACAGATTCTAGTTTGGAGCAGAGAGTTACAGGAGACATTCTTGGAAACACAGCCCACATAAGTTATGGTGCAGCACAGATTTCACCTTAATAGGAAATCTCTGCCCCCTCATCCTTTTTTTGTGCTGTTGGGGCTGAGAGATCCTTTCATTTGGGACTAGATGCAGGTGAAGCACAAATCAGTGTAAGGTCATTCCACAAAACTTGCCTTTTAGTATGATTTTTTGCACTCTTCAGTCTGAATGTAAATGACAGTTTTGAAACTGTATGTACAACCGATCATAGGAAATAAAACCTATTGGGGATGATAGAAGAATGGGAGAAAGAGTTCAATAATCAGATTAAAGATTTGCCATTTGCCTCTCTTGCCAAATAGTACATGGAATTGAGGAGAACCAACTTGGAAGCCTGCCTCTGAAATGCCATTCTGTTAAGAACAGTTACTTGTTCCTCTGACCTTCTAGAATGTCAGTGAATGTATGTTCCCCTCATGAGTCAGGACCCACAGAAACCCAGGAAGGAGTCACAGAATTTAGCCAGTGGACCTCAAACAAATGTATTTTTCACTGCCTTAATTATTTCAATAAGTTTCCAAGATAAAGCTAAAAATTTTTTTAAATCAAATGCTAAGATCATGCAGAAAGGCACTGTGATTTTTATTGACCTTGTAGCTACTGATGATCCAATCATTTGCAAATCCAACTTCTTCTATTAGAAATTCTATCAGTTAAAGTCATGTTAGGGAGGGAATAAAGTCTATCCTATTAAACTTGCTATTTAATATTTCTTAAAGGGACAATAAATGAAAACACCCTTACCAACATACTGTAATTTGATGACACACTAGAATGATCTGCATTCCTGGGAACCTTCAGGTATAAATAAAGTTTTACTGAAATAAAGTCACTTTTTAATTTCTTTTAATATTATCTTTGGTGCTTCCACTCTCCATCAACAGAACTGACTGGTTGTGACAGAGGCCATATGGTCCTCAAAGCCTAGAGTAGTTAGTATCTGGCTCTTCACAGAAAAAGCCTGTCAACTCTTGTTCCAAATCATCAGTATCCATTTTTCCTTTGGGCATTTATTGAGCAAATATCCCACTGATGATTATAGTGGCCTAATGTGTAAATCAAGTTGAGCGTAGGGCCAGGGAAGAGGCATAAGAATAAGTCTGTGGTGGGGAAACAACCATTTAAGTTGACATTTATTTACCCTTAACAGTGTGAAGGAACTTAAACTTTTTAATAACTAATTTTTGTTTGTTTGTTTATGGCCACACTCATGGCACATGGAAGTTCCCGGGCCAGGGATTGAATCCAAGCCACAGCTGTGACCTATGCTGTAGCTGCTGCAATGCTGGATCCTATAACCCACTGTACTGGGCCAGGGATCAAACCTGTGCCTCCATAGCGACCTGAGTTGCTGCAATTGGATTCTTTTTTTTTTGTCCTTTTTTTTTGCCTTTATGTAGAGCTGTACCTGAGGCATATGGAGGTTCCCAGGCTAGGGGTCTAACAGGAGCTGTAGCTGCCGGCCTTCGCCACAGCCACAGCAACGCGGGATCTGAGCTGCATCTGCAACCTACACCACAGCTCACGGCAACGCCAGATCCTTAACACACTGAGCAAGGCCAGGGATTGAACCTGCAACCTCATGGCTCTTAGTCAGATTCGTTAACCACTGAGCCATGAACGGAACTCCTGCAATTGGATTCTTAACCCACTTCTCCATAGCAGGAACTCCCAATTAATAATTAACTTTTAGGCTGACTTTGCACTATATGGCAGGCAGTCATGTGTCAGGATGCTCAACATCCTTATCTGACTCTTGGTATTCTTGGTTCATTAATGATGACTGAGAAAGTATTTATAACTAATCTTGTGCTAATATAAGAGCATTTTGAAAGCAAATGTTTGGAAATATTCCAATCATTATGGAATCTTAGTGCCAAAATTTGTATGTGCACAACCTTATAAGATTTTACACATCTGCACACTTTCACAACTTGGAAGCATAATTTTTATTTTTGTATTATTTTTTCCTGTTCTTGGGGATATTTATTTATTTTTCACTTTTTTTAAATTTACAGTTGATTTACAATGTTCTGTCAATATCTGCTGTACAAGAAAGTGACCCAGCTATCTATCTATTTATGTATATACGTTCTTTTACTCAGATTATCCATCACATTCCATCACAAGTGGCTAGGTATAGTTCCCTGTGCTGTACAGCAGGATTTCATTGCTTATCCACTCCAAATTTACATTTACTACCCCTAAATTTTCAGCTCAGCCCACAACCTCCCCCTCTCCCTTGGCAACCACAAGTCTGTTCTCCAAGTCCATGAGTTTGTTTCTTTTCTGTAGATAGGTTCATCTGTGACATATATTAGATTCCAGATATGATATAATATGGTATTTGTCTTTCTCTTTCTGACTTACTTCACTTAGTATGAGAGTCTCCAGTTCCATCCATGTTGCTTCAAATGGCATTATTTTGTTATTTTTTATGGCTGAATAGTATTCCATTTTGTATATATACCACATCTTAATTCACTCATCTGTCAATGGAAATTTAGGTTGTTTCCATATGTTGGTTATTGTGAATAGTGCTGCAATGAACATACAGGTGCCTGTATCTTTTTCAATGAAAGTTTTCACCAGATATATGCCCTGGAGTGAGATTGCTGGGTCATATGGTAGTTCTGTATTTAGTTTTCTGAGATACCTGTATACTGTTTTCCATAGTGGTTGTACCAACTTTCATTCCAACCAACAGTATAGGAGGATTCCCTTTTCTTTCTCCAGCATTTGTTATTTGTTGACTTGTTAATGATGGTCTTTCTGACAAGTGTCAGATGGTACTTCATAGCAGTTTTGATTTGTATTTCTCTAATAATCAGTGATGTTGAGCATTTTTTCATGTGCTTCTTGGCCATCTGTACGTCTTTGGAGAAATGTCTATTTAGGTCTTCTGCCCATTTTTCAACTGGGTTGTTGTTTTTTGTTGTTGTTGTTGGATAGTATAGGTTATTTGTATATTTTGGAGATTAGGCCCTTGTCAGTTGCATCGTTTGAAACTTTCTGCCATTCCATAGGTTGTCTTATTTTTTTATAGTTTTCTCTGCTGTGCAAAAGCTTGTCAGTTTGATTAGGTCCTATTGATTCATTTCTGTTTTTATTTCTGTTGCCTTGGGAGACTGACTCAAGAAAACACTTGTATGGCTGATGTGAGAGAATGTTTTGCCTATGTTCTCTTCTAGGAGTTTGATGGTTATCCTGTCTTATGTTTAAGCCTTTAAGCCATTTTGAGTTTATTTTTGTGCATGGTGTGAGGGTGTGTTCCAGTTTCACTGATTTACATGTGCCGTCTAGTTTTCCCAGCACCACATGCTGAAAAGACTGTCTTGTCCCATTTTATATTCATGCCTCTTTTGTCAAAGATTAAATGACCATAGGTGTCTGGGATAATTTCTGGGTTCTTTATTCTATTCTATTGGGCTGTATGTATGTTTTGGTACCAGTAACATACCATCTTGTTTACTGCAGTTTTGTAATATTGCCTAAAGTCTGGGAGAGTTATGCCTCCTGCTTGGTTTTTGTTCCTCAGGACTACTTTGGCAATTATGGGTCTTTTATGGTTCCATATACATTCTTGGATTGTTTCATGTAGCTCTGTGAAAAATGTCATGGGTAATTTGATAGGGATCACATTAAATCTGTAGATTATTTTGGGTATTTATGGCCTTCATTTTAAAGTCTTTTGCCCTAAAGACTTTAGATCCTAAGGTGAATCTCTTATAGACAGCATATTGTAGGTTCTTGCTTTTTTATCCAACCTGCCACTCTATGTCTTTTGATTGGAGCATTCAGTCCATTGACATTAAAGGTAATTATTGATAAATATGTATTTATTGCCATTTGAAACCTACTTTTCCAGTTGATTCTATGTTTTTCCTTTGTTCCTTTCCTTTTTTTTTTTTTTTTTTTTTTTTTTTTTTTTTTTTTTTTTTTTTTTTTTTTTTTTTTTTTTTTTTTTTTTTTTTTGGTTGGATGATTTCCTTTTATTTTGTGCTTATGTCCTTTTCTTTTTAGTTTTTGTGAACATAATGTTTGGTTTTGATTTGTGATTGCCCTGTTTTTCAAGTATGTTAACTAACTCCTTCCTATATCTTCCTGTATCTGCCTGATGGTCATATAGGCTCAAACACATTCTTAGAAAAATAGTCTAGATTTTACTTTCCTTCTCCAGATTTTAAGAATTGAAGCTCTTTTCTAACATCTTCATATCTGTCCTTTTGCTATTCCTTGCATTTATTGCTGCTTTTACAATAGGTTTTATCTTTCTTTCCTTTTAGATCTGTATACTGGCTTATTTAAGTGCTTGTTTTCCAATTTTGATTTCTTCCATCTTTATTTCTTCTTCTGTTTTTATTTAGAGGAGTTCTTTCAGTATTTCTTTTTGAAAGGGTTTAGTATTGCTCTACTCTTTTAGTTTTTGTTGGAGAAATTCTTTATTTCTCCTTCTATTTTAAATGATATTCTTGCTGGGTATAGGCTGCAAAATTTTCTCTCTTAGAACTTTGAATATATCTTGCTACTCTTCTGACCTGTAGTGTCCCTGTAGAGAAATCAGCTGATAGCCTTATGGGTGTTCCCTTATAATTAACTCTTTGTTTTTCTCTTGCTGCCTTTAGAATCCTCTCCTTATCTTTAAATTTTGCAATTTTTATTATAATACGTCTTGGTGTGGGCCTGTTTGGGTTCAACTTGTTTGGAGCCCTCTGTGCTTCTCTTATCTTGATATATGTTTCCTTTAGATTTGGAAAGTTTTCAGCCACAATTTTCAAATATATTTTCTATGTTCTTTCCTTTTTATTATTCTGGAATCCCTATTATGCATAGATTGGCCCACTTTCTATTATGCCTTAAATCTCTTATATTGCTTTCATGGTTTTTTTTTTTTTTTTTTTTTTTTTTTTTTTTTTTTTTTTTTTTTTTTTTTTTTTTTTTTTTTTTTTTTTCATTTGGTTTTCTGTCTGCTGCCCTGATTGGGTGATTTCCATTATTCTATCTTCCAAGTTGTTAACTCATTCCTCTGCATTATTCATTCTGCTCTTCAGTGACTTTAACTCAGTTTGTGTCTCTGTAAATGAATTTTCTAATTTTTCCTGGATCCTCCTTATTTTATCTAGTTCCTTTCTAAAGTAATCTATATTAATGTTTATATCTGCTCTTAACTTCATATTTTCCCTTAATTCCTCTATTATTTTCACTATCTCCTTTTTGAACTCTGTCACACTGCAGAGGTTTGCTTCATTGTTTGCTGCTTCAGGTGAGTTCTCCTATTCTTTTAACTGGAAGTGGTTCCTGAGCTTCTTCATTTTGCTTATATTTTTCTTCTGTGAGTTTAGGGAAACCAACTCTATAGTCTTGGAGGGCTACTCATATGCATGAGTGCCCCTAGGTATTTTGTGAGGGCTTACTATTTATTTTTAGGGTGCTGTGTGCACTTCCAGGGAAATGGAGGCAATGGGTAGGGCTAGTAGCCAGTGCTTGGTTGCTGAGCCCTTGACAGTGGCAATGACCCACAGGAAGGTGGTGCAGGCTGCTCCCACTTGCAGGTCTCTGGGAAGTTACAATGATCAGGCAAGTGTAGGTAGCACCTGGAGTGTTTGGCAATGGTAGAAGCAGGGTGGGTGTGTTTCCAAGGGAGTGACAGTAACAATGGGTGATGCTCGACTGCAGTGACCTCTTCTTTGCCGACTTCTGAGGTGACTGGGGCCCTAGGTGGTGTCTGTTCACAGACCCCTACTGATGGTGGGTCATGCCCACCTCTGGTTTCTGAGATGACTGCTGTGGTTTGCCCTGGCTGCCTGTAGATCACACAGGAGGCACCATGACACACTTAGACCCCCAATGCCCTTAGCCCACACTAGAAGTTGCCCAGCCACCTGTAGCCCGCACAAGAGGTATCCAGTTTCCCATAGCCCAAGCAAGTGGCTCCTTGCCACTCACAGCCTGTGCCAGAGGTGCCCCACCCTCTGAGAGTCTGGGCTTGTGCAAGAAAAGATATTCCTATGATGGTCTGCCTCTCCTCCTCTCTCCCGCCCCAACAATGGCACCTTGCTTCTCCTGTGGGCCGAGACCTCCTTCCAGGTTCCCTCTGCTGTTGTGTATTACTCCCTATGCCCTCAGGCTGTCTCCACACAGCCAACCCTAGTCCTCTCCCTGGAAATGATCTCCAGAATCCGAATCTCAGCGCCCAGCTCCCACCTGAGCATCTCAGGCTATAGTGTCTGAGGGTGGTGGTACAGATGATCTCTGCAGCTCTCACTCTGCTTTGCCCTTCTCAGTCCAGCTGGTGCACTTTTCTCTGCAACTTTGAGGTCCATCCATCTTAGCTGATCTCCCCATCGGTTAGGTGGCTTCCCAGGGTGTGGGTTCCTTTCCTCTTCAACAGCTCCCTTTTAAGAGTGCTAGTCCAATCCAGATTCCTTTTCTCTCTTTTTTCCTTTTGTTCTACCCAGTTATGTGGAAGGTTTCTTGCCCTTTTTAGAGGTTTAAGGTCTTCTGCCAGCATTTAGAAGTTCTGTGCAAATTGTTCTTTTTTTTTTTCTTAATGGATTTTATTTCAATTATAGGTGTACATAAATCATCACAAGTCAATTTTACAGATTTTGTATCCCAAACCCACAGTGCGTCCCCCCACCCCCCAGATTGTCTTATTTGAAAAACCAAGGTTTTCCAAAGTCTGTGAGTCATTGTCTGTTCTACAAAGAGGTTCATTGTGTCTTTTTAGTTTCCACATGTAAGCGGTAGCATCGGGTGCTGCTGTCTAATTGTCTGACTGGTTTCACTTCGCATGGCAATTTCTGAGTCCATCCATGTTGCTATAAATGTTGGTAATTTGTTCCTTTTAATGGCTGAGTAATATTCCATTGTGTGTATGTACCATATCTTCCCTATCCACTCCTCTGTCGATGGGCATTTATGTTGTTTCCATAACTTGGCTATTGCATAGAGTGCTGCAATGAACACTGGAGTACATGTGTCTTTTTAAGTCATGGTTTCTGCTGGATAGATGCCCAGGAGTGGGATTGCTGGATCAAATGGTAATTCTATTTTGAGTTTTCTGAGGAATCTCCATACTGTTTTCCACAGTGGCTGCACCAATTTGCATTCCCACCAACAGTGTAATAGGGATGCTTTTTTCTCCACATCCTCTCCAGCACTTAGATTTTGTAGATTTTTTGATGATGGCCATTCTGGCCGGTGTAAGGTGGTACCTCATAGTGATTTTGATTTGCATTTCTCTAATGAGGAGCGATGTTGAACATCTTTTCATGTGTTTATTTGCCATCTGCATGTCTTCTCTGGAGAACTGTCTGCCTAGATCCTCTGCCCATTTTTGGATGGGGTTGTTTGTTTCTTTGGTGTTGCGCTGTAGGAGCTGTTTGTAAATTTTGGAGATTAATCCCTTGTCAGTTGAATCATTCTGTGCAAATTGTTCTATATGTGGATTTTTTTTATGTGTTTGTGGGAGAAAATGAGTGCCACGTTTTACTCCTCTACCATCTTGATCCTTCCTCTTATATTTAAATCTTTGTAATAATTTTATAAATGGAGCATTCCAGTGGGTTTTTGACTTATTTTATAATACTGAAATGGGTCATTATTCAGTGATTTTTTTCAAATAAAACTGATTCAAAGATGATAAAATTTCATACATTTTATCAAAACCTTTGCATTATTGGTCAATGTAACTGAAAAATTAACATCATGATTCATTAGGTGCATTTAGCAATATACTTTTATCTAGTTGTCATATGTATATTTACGTGACATGTTATAACTATGATAGCCAATAAAGTCAAGTATCAAAGTGAAAAAAATCAGAGAGGCAGATCTTTAAATTAGTAATCAAGATTATAAAAAATAATATATATTTAATTATATCACAGTCCCTAAAATAATTAAAGGAAAATTTATTGCTATTAATATTTTAGAGAATATATTAATTTCAACTTTATATCACTTTTAAAAACTCTTTTTTATACTGAACATAAAACATTAGTTTATTAAAACCTACAGCTTATTTTTATACTTATTTGTAAATATGTGTTCAACATTTTTAAAATAATAGGTTGAGGATCAAAA
This sequence comes from Catagonus wagneri, assembly GCA_004024745.2. Taxonomy (NCBI): domain Eukaryota; kingdom Metazoa; phylum Chordata; class Mammalia; order Artiodactyla; family Tayassuidae; genus Catagonus; species Catagonus wagneri. The sequence goes on from PVHT020000175.1 coordinate 2,519,218, forward strand.
AATATGAATAACACTCCTCTAATTCATAGAAAATCATAATAACAATGATAGGGCACCTATTGAGTACCTACAGGTATTAGACAATTTCTTCCCTATAACACCTAATCTGAAATCAATTATTTATTAGGGGCATCATTTTCCACCTTTCACTGAGGAGAATCAGATAATTTATCTTAATTAAGTTTACCGGCTCAGAAATATAGAATCTGGATTCAGTTCTAGATTATCTAGATCCCAATCTGGGATTTTCCCAAAATAAAAAAGGAAGAGAAAAACAAAACAGAAGACAACCAAATTATGCCAATTAAAAGCCTTTTGCTTTTAACTCTTATTTGTAGATGAGGTGAAAATGTACCTTTTAAGATACACTTAGCAATCTTGACATGTTGAGGTTATTTGTAATTAGGAAGTTCAAAGATACCTGTGATGTTGCACTCACATGCATGCTCTACTTCACTGACACACTAAGAGACCTAGACCTCTCACTCCACAAATAACCAGTTTTTAATGGTATATTGAAGTTTATAAGAGGTTGCTGTTGAGCTAATGCAGGAGCCCCCCACCTTAGCCTCAGGGGCAAGTTCCAAGATCCCCAGGAGATGCCTGGAATCGAAGGTAGTACTGAACCCTATACGTACCATGTTTTTTCCTATACATACCGTATATACCTCATATTGTAATTATAAACTTGGCACAGTAAACGATTAACGACAACTAGTGATAAAATAGAACAAGAATAGCAATATGCTGTGATTAAAGGTGTGAATGTGGTTTCTCTCACTCACACACACACACAATATCTTATCATACAAATTTAATACCTTTTTCATCTTAACTAAGCACTGTGGCGAAACTTTTGCAGTGTGAGGTGTACTAACAAGACTAGCATGAATTTCTTATTCCTTCTCCACAATTTCACAGACAGAAGATTCATTCTTACCATAAATCTTAGTAACCTCAGATCACAGATTTTATTCTTAAGTCAAGAACTTTTTGTCTTTTTACTTAAAGGCAGTAGTTGGTGGCTTCTCTTTGGGATATCAGAATTGCCAGCATCACTCTATTGTGCTTTGGCATCATTGTTAAGTAAAATAAACATAATAACTACATACTCCAACAGTCCATCGGATAACCCAGATGGTTACTAAGTAACTAAAGGGCAGGATCTGCTGGACAGAGGACTGATTTATACACTAAGAGGATAGAGCAGGATGGTGTGAGATTTCATTCCACTACTCAGAATGCTATGCAATTGAAAAGCTAATGAATTTTTTTTTGACCTGTCTGTGGCATGCAGAATTTGCAAGGCTAGGGATCGAACCTGCACCATAGCAGCAACCTGAGTCTCAGCAGTGAAAATGCTGAATCCTTAACCTGTTGAGCCGCCAAGGAACTCCATAATGAATTGTTTATTTCTGAAAATTTTCACTTAATATTTTCAGATCGCAGTTGACCGAGGTTAAATGAAACCACAGAAAGCAAAATTTCGGAGGAGGGACGACTATAGTGATAACACTCAGATATTCCTTAACCAAACAAAGAAAATGGGAAAAAAAATACTTGTCAGCTGAGAAAAAAAAAAGAAAAAGTTATCTTCCTAGTCATTTTTGCTCAGGGATATGAATAGGGCTCTAGACATTTTAAAATCACAAGCAACTGTGTGAAACTCACCAGTCAACTCTGCTGGTCACAAAGTGGTTGTGGAAACAAATTCAAGGGTGGCAATAAAGTGGTTTGGCTCACAAATCGTTTCTGATGTGATCCTACAGCACAATCAACTCTCAAAAATTAACGTGTGGGTGAGTAGAAAATAAATTGAGATCTGGAGAGGCACCTTTGCAAACACCTATAAGGCTTCCACCTTAGCACCTGTTAGGGAATTATTTAGCAAGCAAAACAAGCCTTCATTGAAAGTTATGATCTTTAATGATTGAGGTCAATCTAATTTAGGGAGATATTCAGTAACTATTTATCATGTGAGCATAATCGAATTATATCTGTTGCTAGGCTGTACATTAGAAAAATTCTATCTTCCATTTCAAATAGGCCCTGAACGCAGACTCTTGCATAATCTTTCTCTCAGTGTTGTTATTAAAGGAAAACTTCATTCTACAGAGTTTGCTTTTCTAACCTGGCATTACTGTTATTTTGCTTCAATACTATTTTCCTGAGGAACTCTGTCTTACTCTGCTGTTCTTCCCTTGCCTTCTTTTCTCACCCTGCTGAGAAAGCCAGCAGGTCTCTAGGCATATTGGGCTTGCCCTTAGCTCAATAAAAAAGAAAAAAAAATCAAACCCTAAAGGAAAATAACCGTTCCAAGTTTCTGCCACTTTGAATCTTCTTTTCTACCAGATGTTATGAAAGTTGCCACACTATGAGTATGAGTGTGTTCTATAATTCTAGTAGAGAACTTCTCCCTTGTGAAGTTTAAGAAGTACTTGGTTCCTTAAAACAAACAAAAAATGGGCAGAATTACAGTCAGTGAATGCATTTCTATCACAGTATCACCTAAGGTAGAAATTTCTGGAAGAATTCAGGAAGTCAAAGTTTTAGCTAAGAGGACGTCTCATAAAGAGACATAGAGGGAGGTCCCGTAGTGGCTCAGTGGAAATTAATTAGACTAGTATCCATGAGGATGCAGGTTTTGCTCAGTGGGTTAGGGATCCAGCGTTGCTGTGAGCTGTGATGTAGGTTGCAGATGAGGCTTGGACCCCACGTTGCTGTTGCTGTGGCTGTGGCATAGGCTGGCAGCTGTAGCTCTGATTCAACCCCTAGTTTGGGAACCTCCATGTGCCATGGTTGCAGCCATAAAAGGCAAAATAAATAAATAAATAAAAATAAGTAATAAAAACATTTAAAAAAAAGAGACATAGAAATGGGGAATCAACACATGAGAAGAAGCTTAATACTATTGGTTATTAGAGAAACGCAATTAAAAATCTATTGAGATGCCCCTTTACTCCTACCAGAACAGTTATAATGGAAAAGACAAATAATAACAAGTGTTGATGAGTATTTGGAGAAACTGGAATCATCATACATACATCACTGATGGGATTGTAAAGTGGAACAAGCACTTTTGAAATCAGTTTGGTAGTTTCTAAAAAGTTAAACATAGATTTCCCATGTGACCCAATAATTCCATTCCTGGATATCTACCTAAGAGAAAGCATAATGTCTACACCTAGACTTTTAGGTAAATGATTATAGCAGCTTTATTTATAATAGCCTCAAGGTGGAAACAACCTAAATGTCCATTAACTAGCAAACAAATCAATAAAATGTAGTATATCCATGGAATAGAATATTCTTCAGCAATAATAGAAATAAAATATGGATACACATGGCAAAATGAATGAATTCAAAAACGTGATGCTCAGCGAAAGAAGTCAGACACAGAAGGCCACAAATGCTATAATTCTATTTATATGAAATGTCTAGAAAAGGCAAATATATAAGGACAGAGAGTAGATTAGTGGGTGCGGGGGGTCGGAGCTGGGAATGGGAATGAGGATCAATGGTAAACAGGAATTATAGTGGTAACAGAAATGTTCTAAATCTGGATTGTGGTGATTTGTTGCATAACTCAGTGAATTTACTAAATCCTTGAACTGTATGCCTAAAATGGATGAATCTTACAATATGCAAAGTCACTGAAAAAAATGCAGATAGTTGCAAATACTAATTGGCAGTGGGAAAGACACTTCCTTTGCATACATTTCACTGGGAGGACTAGTGTATGAAATTACGAAGTTATATATTTCCTGAGTCTTTTTCTTTGTAACTATGATACTGGAACTATTAAATTTTCACTGACTCCTTTTTAGGGGCTTTACTCTGCTTTTCAAATTTATATCCACCTGCCTAATATCACAGGGAACTCTGCCCGGTGTTCTGTGATAATCTATATGGAAAAAGAATCTGAAAAAGAAAGGATGTGTGTACATGTATAGCTGAACAAATTTCTTGTACAGAAATTATCCCAACATTGTAAATAAACTATACACCAATAACATTTAAAAAATTTTGTTTACATCAATATTTAAATATTCCCTGACCTGTCTTCCTGTATAAGATCTCAGAACACCCTTCCTAGGACCCCCTTATTCAGTTTTCTCTCCACATCTTGGTCTCTATAAACATTTCTTTACATGAGTTAAGATTTTAAATGGCACTGACCATTACACCAATTTCACCCATGTTCCAGTCTCATCCTAACTCTTCATCCAAAATTTGTACCCTTTACCCCAACCTGCTATAAATGCCACCACCCCAAACTGCCTTTAAAGTAAGAACTGTATCTCGTTCATCAAAAACCAAGCATCCATGGTTTTCCAGGACATGCCTAAAAGTAACATTCTTTTCAACAGTCACCATTTGCAATCGTAATATCCTGGAAATGCCAGTGCTTTATAGCACCAAGTCTTCATCTCAAGGACTGTTTCTTGGAATGCTCTGTATAATTTTTGGGTCAAACAATATGTTCACATTACCTGTAAGTCTTTGTATCTTTTCTCTGGATACTTTCTGTCTCCTAATAGCCCTCCCCAGACATTATGCTACTTTGTAAAAAGTAAACTATACTTTTTCTATAACAAGTACTCAGAAAAGGTAGGTCAGATTGGTGTGGCCAAGATGGCAGAGAAGGAAGTGCCTGACCTTACCTCCTTTCAGGTGCACACCAAAATTACAACTAGTTACAGAAGAACCTAACCATAAGAACAATCTGAAGACTAGCAGAAAAGACTTTCCACAACTGAAGATATAAATAAGGAACCACAAGATGGGTATGTGGAGGTGAAATGGTACAGCCAAGACTCATACTCTTAGGCAGATAACCTGGAAGTGTTAGAAAAACAATTGCAGAGGTTCTCCTCACTTTAGGCTCCCCAACCTAGGGATCTTGCATTGGGAAGGCAAGCTCTCAGAACATCTGGTTTTGAAGGCCAGTGGGGCTTGTGTACAACAGAGCCAGAGAGCCAGAGATCAATAGGAAACAGAGACTCTGCTATTAAAGGATGTATTTAAAATCTCATACCCTCTGAGTCCAGAGCAGAGACACTATTTTGAAAGGAGCCTGGGTCAGACCCACTTGCTGATTTTTGAAGATCCTTTTGGAAAGGCAAGAAGTAAATGGGACTCCTCCTGGGGATATAGATGCTGGTAGTAGTCATTTTGGGGTGCTTGTTCTAGCATGAGGACGTTAGTGCTGGCAAGAGTCATTTTTGAGTCTTCCTTCAAGTCTCATTGGTGATACTTACCCTTTCACCAATGGTCTGGCACCAGCTCTGGATGCCCCCAGACCAGCAGCCAGCTGTGCTGGATCTGGACCCACCCACCAGCAAGACAATACCAATTCTGGGTTACCCCAGACCCTGCAACCAGCGACCCAGGATTCAGCCTTCCCCACCAGTGGGCCAGAACTGACCCCAGGAGTGCCTAGACTGCATAGCTAACTGCCCTGGAACTCAACTCTAACCACCAGCAGGTAAATAGACATTACACAAAGTAGGGCCGGAGAGCCAACTGGGTTGAGGGCTGGCCCTGCATACCAGCATATTCTCAGTAGTCAGCCCTAACACAACATAAGCGCCATGCAGCTCACAAAGGGGGCACCTATACTGCATCTAGCTCTGATAACTAAAGGAGAGTTTGCTGCTGGGACCCACAGGATGTTTCCTTCACAAGGCCACTTCTCCAAGATAGGGAAATGTAACTCTCCTACTTTACTTACATACAGAAATAAACCACAGAAAATTAGATAAAATTAGTAGACAGAGAAATATGTTCTAAACAAAGAAATAAGACAAAAACCTCAGAGGAAGAACTAAATAAAGTGGAGATGAGCAACATACCTGATAAAGAGTTTACGATAATGATCACAAAGATGCTCAATGAACTTGGTAGAAGAATGGATTAATACAGTGAGAAGTTTAAATAAGAGTTAGAAAATATAAAGAAGCAAAGAGTTGACAAGTACAATAACTAAGATTAAAAATACACTAGAAGATTAGAGTGATACAGTAGATTAGATGATACAGAGGAACAAATCAGCAAACTCAGCAAGGCAGAGTAGTAGAAATCACCCAAGCTGAACAGGAAAAAAAAAAAAGAAATTTAAAAAATGAGGGCATTTAAAAAGACAACTGAGACAACATCAAGTATACTAACATCAGCAGTATAGGGAAGCCAGAATGAGAGGAGAAAGAGAAATGAGAAGAGAACTTATATGAATAAATAATAGCTGAAAACACATTCCTAGCTTGGGCAAGGAAACGGACATCCAGGTCCAGGAAGCACAGAGAGTCCTAAATAAAATAAACCTGAAGAAGTCCACATCAAAATACATAATAATAATAATAATAATAATAATAATAATAATAATGTAATAAATGGAAAATTTAAAGATAAAGAGGGAGTCTTAAAAGCAGAAAGAGAAAATTAACTAGTTACCTATAAGGGAACCCCCACAGACTTTCAACTGACTTTTCAGCAGAAACTTTGCAGTTGTAGGAGCAGCACAATATATTTAAAGTGATGAAAGGAAAAAAAGTACAACTAAGAATACTCTACCTGGTAAGGCTATCATTTATATCTGAAGGAGCGATAAAGAGTTTTACCAATAAGCAAAAGCTAATATTGTTCAGCACCACTAAACTGGCTTTAAACGCATATTAAAGGGACTACTCTAAGCAGAAAAGAAAAGATCAAACTAGTAAAAAAAAAAAATTGAAGAGGAAAGAATGCTTACAAACTCATTCTAGGAGGCCAGCATTCACCAAAACCAGACAAAGACACCACAAAAACAGGAAAGAAAAGAAAACTACAGGCCAGTATCACTGATGTACATTGATGCAAAAATTCTCAACAAAATATTGGTAAACTGAATTCAATGATACCTTAAAAGGATCACACCCAATTATTAAGTTGGATTTTCCCCAGGGATTCAAGGATGTTCTAAATCCTCAAATTGATCAATGTGACACAAACAAATGATTATTCTTCATATTAACATACTGAAGAATAAAAACAATATAATCTTCTCAATGCATTTAACAAAATTCAACATGCATTATTAGAAACACTCAACAGAAAAAAGCATTTTCAAATGTTCACCATCGATTTATGATTATAAACTCCCAACAAAGTGATTGCAGTGGGCACATGCCTCAACAGAATAAAGACCATTTATCACAAATGCATAGCCAACATCATACTCAACATTGAAAAGTTCAAGTCTTTTTCTCTAAGATGAGGAACATGACAAGGATGCCCACTCTCACTGCTTTTACTTAGCATAGTAGGGGTGGAAGGCCTGCCACAGAAGTCAGACAAGAAAAATAAATATAAGTAATCCAAATTGAAAAGTCTTTGGAAACAAGTAAAACTCTTACTGTTTGCAGATGACATGATATCCTAAAGACAGAACAAAAAACAATCACAACTTATAAATGAATTCAGTAAAGTTGTTGGGTAAAAAATTAATATACAGAAATCTGTTGCATTTCTATATACTGACAACAATTATCAGAAAAAGAAATTAAGAAAACAATTTCATTTACAACTGTGTCAAAGAGAATAAAATATCTAGGAATAAATCCAACCAAGGAAATAAAAGACCTCTACTGGGAAACCATAAGATATTGATGAAAGACATTTAAGATGACATAAAAAAGGGAACTGGAATGATTTAGATTATTAAAATAACCATACTACCCAAGGCAATCTACAGACTCAATGTGATCCCTATCAAAATACCAATGGAATTTTTCACAGAACTAGAAGAAATAATTATAAAATCTGTATGGAAATGCAAGACAACAAATAAACCAATCTTGAGAAATAAACCAAACCAATATTGAGAAATAAGAACAAACCTGGAAGTATTACACACCCTGATTTAAAACTACACTACATAGCTATAGTCATCAAAACAGTATGGTACTGGCACAGAAAAAAAAAACAACATAGAGATGAATACAGCAGAATAGAAAGCTCAGAAATAAACCCACACATACACAGTTAATTATTCTATGAGAAAAGATTCAGGAATATACAATTAGAAAATACACCCTCTTCGGTAAACAATGTTGGGAATTGGACAGGTACATGCAAAAAAATCAAACTGGACTACTGTATCATATCATATACATACTAACCTCAAAATGGATTAAAGACTTAAATGTAAGACCTGAAATCATAAAACTAGAAGGAAACATAGACAGTACTCTCTTTGACACTAGTCTTAGCAATAATTTTTTTTTTTGATGTTTCCTCAGGCAAGGGAAATAAAAGCAAAAATAAAAGGAAGTCTACTGAATGGGAGAAGATATTTGCAAATGATATGTCCTTAAAGGGGTTAATACATCCAAAATATACAAAGAATGTGTACAACTCAACATCAAAAAGACAAACAATCCAATTAAAAAGTGGCAGAGGACTTGAAGAAATGTGTTTCCAAAAAAAGACATACAGATGGTCAACAGACACATGAAAAGATGCTCAACATTATTAATCATCAGGGAAATGCAAATCAAATCCACAATGAGGTTTCACCCACACCTAGCAGAATGGCTATTATCAAAAGACCAAGGATGTGAAGAAAAGGGAACCCTGTGGGTTGGCAGGTAAATTGGTGCAGCCACTATGGAAAACAGTAGGGAATCTTTTAAAAATTAAAAATAGAAGTAGATATGATCCAGCAATTCCACTTCTGAGGGTTTTTTTTTTTTTCTGAATATATACCTACACCAAATCATCAAGTTGTACATCTTAAATACTTAAAATAAAAAAATGAGTCAAAAAGTAAAAAAACCACAAGAATTGTCCTGAGTTTTCATGGACAGTTACTATTCTACTACTAACATCCACTAAAGATGTCAGATTCAATAGCATTATTTTTATTAAAGGATCTTTGCATTGTTCTTATTCTGTCCATCTCTTAAATCAAAAACACATAAATAACCTACAGTTGTGCAGAGTTTTAAAATACCTACAGTCTGTCCCCATAGATGAGCTAATATGACTCCTGTAAAGTTGAAGGTACAAGGAAACAGATATATACAATTGAACCTGACAAATTCTGACTTCCAAATAACTATTCAGAAACATATATGTTCATAGAGATGGACTCTACCCACGAATGATATGTATGTATCTTCTAGGTATAATACCAAATACTACCTAATTATTTACTGGCTCATACCTAAGAGTTTTAGTTAAAACATTTGTTTTGTCTGGATATATGCCAAGAGTGGGATTGCTGGGTCATATGGTAGTTCTATATTTAGTTTTCTGAGGTACCTCCATGCTGTTTTCCATAGTGGTTGTGCCAATTTACCTTCCCACAAATAGTATAGGAGGGTTCTGTTTTCTCCACACCCTCTCAAGCATTTGTTTTTTTGTTGATTTGTTAATGACCACCATTTTGACTGGTGTGAGGTGGTACCTTACAGTAGTTTTAATTTGCATTTCTCTAATAACTAGTGATGTTGAGCATTTTTTCACATTCTTGTTGGCCATCTGTATGTCTTCTTTGGAGAAATGGCTATTCAGGCCTTCTGCCCAGTTTTCAACTGGGTTGCTGTTTACTTGGTTTTTTTTGCTGTTGAGTTGTATAAGTTATTTGTATATTTTAGAGATTAAGCCCTTGTCAGTTGCATTGTTTGAAACTACTTTTCTCCCATTGCAAAAGTTGTCTTTTTGGTGTTTTTTATGGTTTTCTTTGCTATGCAAAAGCTTGTCATTTTGATTAGGTCCCATTGCTTTATTTGATTTTATTTCTGTTGCCTGGGGGTTGACCTAAGAAAAAATTTGTATGGTTGATGTCATACAATGTTTTGCCTATGTTCTCTTCTAGGAGTTTGATGGTGTCTTGTCTTACATTTAAGCCTTTAAGTCATTCTGAGTTTATTTTTGTGCATAGTGTGAGGGTGTATTCGGGTTTCACTGATTTACACGCAGCTGCCTAGTTTTCCCAGCACCACTTGCTTCAAAGACTGTCTTTTTCCAATTTTATATTCTTGCCTCCTTTGTAGAAGACTAATTGACCATAGGGTCTTGGTTTATTTCTGGGTTCTCTATTCTACTCTATTGGGCTGTATGTCTGTTTTGATACCAGTATCACACTGTCTTGATTATCGTGGCTTTGCAATATTGCCTAAAGTCTGGGAGAGTTATGCCTCCTGCTTGGTTTTTGGCAATTCTGGGTCTTTTATGGTTCCACATAAATTTTTGGATTGTTTCTGTGAAAAATGTCATGAGTAATTTGATAGGGATTGCCTTGAATCTGTAGATTGCTTGGGGTAGTATGTCCATTTTTATGATATTAATTTTTCCCACCCAGGAGCATGGAATACCTTTCCATTTCTTTGAATCCTCTTTAATTTCCTTGATTAATGCTTTATAGTTCTCAGCATACAAGTCTCTACCTCCTTGGTCAGGTTTATTCCTAGGTATTAAATTTTTTGAGGTGTGATTTTAAAAGATATTTTATTCTTTTTTTAAATATTTCTTTGTTACTATACAGAAATGCAACCTTGTATCCTGCTGCTTTGCTGAATTTGTTGATCAGTTCAAGCAGTTTTTGTGTGGAGTCCTTAGGGTTTTCTATATATAGTATCATTTTATCCACATACAGTGACCATTTTACCTCTTCTCTTCCAATTTGGATACATTTTATTCCTTTGTTTGATGGATTGCTATGGCTAGGACTTCCATTACTATGCTGAATAAAAGTTGTGAGAGTGAGCATCCTTGTCTTGTTCCAGATTTTAGAGGGAAGGCTTTCAGCTTTTCTCTGTTGAGTACTATATTGTCTGTGGTTTGTCATAAATGACTTTTATTACGTTAAGGTCTATTTTCCCTCTATAGCCATTCTGGTAAGAGTTTTTATCATGAATAGAGATTGGATTTTGTCAAATTCTTTTCCCACATCTATTGAAATGATCATGTGGTTTTTGACATTTCTTTGTTGATGTGGTGTATGAAATTGATTGATTTGTGTGTGTTGAACCATCCTTGTGAACTTGGGATGCATCCCACTTGGTCGTGGTGCATGATCGTTTTTATATGTTGCTGTATTCAGTTGGCTAAAATTTTGTTGAGAATTTTTGTATCAATATTCATCAAAGATAATGGTCTATAATTTTCTTTTTTTTTGGTAGTATCTTTGTCTGGTTTTGGTATTAGGATGATGGCTTCATAGAATGTCTTTGGGAGTGTTCCTTCTTCAATCTTTTGGAAAAGTTTAAGAAGGATGGGCATAAGTTCTTTGTATGTTTGGTACAATTTACCTATAAAGCATCTGGTCCTGGACTGGTTTGTAGGGACTGTTTTTATTACACATTCAATTTCATTTCTAGTGATCAGTCTGTTCAATTGATTTATTTCTTCTTGATTCAGTTTTGGTGGGCTACGTGTCTCTAGAAAGTGGTCCATTTCTTCTAGGTTGTCAACTTCACTGACATATAATTGCTCATAATAGTCTCTCTTTTTTTTTTTGTACTTCCACAGTATGTGTTGGGTTTACTGCTTTTTCATATTTTGTTTTTATAGAAAAGAAACTCATGAACAGACTTGTTATTGCCAAGGGAGGAGGGGGAGGGAATGGGGTGGACTGGGAGTTTGTGGTTAATAGATGCAAACTATTGCTTTTGGAGTGGATTAGCAAGGAGGTCCTGCTGTATAGCACAGGGGACTATATCTAGTTACTTGTGATGGAATATGATGAAGGACAATGTGAGAAAAAGAATATTTATATGTATGTATGTATGTATGGCTGGGTCACTTTGCTGTACAGTAGAAATTGACTGAACACTGTAAATCAGCTATAATGGAAAAAATAAAAATAATAATAAAAAAACATTTGTTTTGAAGTAAGTGAGAATTTTGTTCTCTGTTTCCTCTTACTCATTCTCCTTCTTCTTCTTCTTTTGGTCCTAAACTCCATCATTTTACATCTTCTCTGCCTGAGGATGCTGCACTCCACTGCCTTTCCTTTATTATTATTATTATTATTTTTTATCTTTTTAGGGCTGCACTCATGGCATATGGAGGTTCCAAGGCTAAGGGGTCAAACTGGAGCTGCAGCTTCCAGCCTACACCACAGACACAGCAACCATATCCAAGCCACGTCTGGGACCTATATCACAGCTCATGGCAAAGCCAGATCCTTAAGACACTGAGCAAGGCCAAGGACTGAAACTGAGTCCTCGTGGATACTATTCAGGTTTTTAGAGCCACAGTGGAAACTCCATCCACTCCCTTTCCTTTAACAGGAAATTAATGCTCTCATGCTTCCTCTATCCTTGTCCCTATTAAAAGCAGTTTTCAGGGAATAATGTGACAAGCTATTTTTTCCATTCAATGTTTAATAGAAACAATGACTTAATGAAACAATATTGCTCTCAGAGATCAGACCTCCAGAAATGATGGAGGCTGGACTGGGGAGAGAGAGAAATAGTCTTACTATCACTGAAATGACCACATGGAGGCAATTACATATTCTTAAAAAGACAGTCCCACAGTCACCATGGAGCAGGGTGGCCAGTTCCTCTACGTTCATTTATAAAACTCATGACCAGAAATCAATGCCTTTGTTCATAGAACACATGGGGGCTATCTGGCTTAGCCTGGTAGGATCATCAGAAGCTGAAATAAACAATGAGCTATCTGATACGCAACAAAGCAGAACTTTTAAAATACTTCTAATGGCGTCCTCAGTCACTATTGACTATTGAGCTTTCCTCAATGGATGTAAGGTGGTGTTTTTTACAAAGCAATTAGAGTAATTAAGAAAACAACCATCACAATTAGATTTTTAGAATCCCTGTCTATGTCCCCTATGAAATGAAAGTAATTACATATTCAATTCCTCCTTTTCAGTGGGAATAGTTTAGGCCTTTTGTAAATGCATGGTAATTATCTGTTCAGTTTAGAATCTCTTAGAAAGCCTTTGTAACTATTTCAGGATTCCATGCAAATTGTTCTTCTTTGATCTTCTTTCTGGAATGCAAGTTCCCTGAGGCCAGATATATTGTCTCTTGCAACTTTACAAACCAAATACGAGTAAGTATCTGAAAGTGGCTCATTCTATATGTTTCATGATTGAATAAATACATGAATAAACATAGAATTCAACTAAGCAAAATCCTAAAATAGTGATCAGTATATGCTTACTATCAATGGTGAGAAATGAGAAAGAAATCTCTCTTATAATTGGAGTTCCTTAAATGCTCTTGAAATACTTTTATTATTTCTTTTCTGTAATTGAGGTTTTATTTTTCCTTCAGTAAAGTAGTATGTAATTAGAAGTTTCATATATAATTAATACAGTGGAAAGAAATAGATCTTAAAAATAGGAGTCCTATTTCAACTCTGCCTCTATGTAAAAAGTAAGTTACTAAATTTACCTGGGACACTGTTTCTTTACGTAGATATATTACGATATATTTCGGTTCTGAAGGGTATCAGTGCATGTAATTCAAAGTATGCCTCTTTGGCACATAAAGTGTTTTGAGCTAAAGGCCATTAAGATTGGTAGACACAGGAAAAGTTCTAAAAACAGAGCACATGTTTTCTTTTTGTAAAGGAAATTTTCATTTGTAGAGATGTCTCTCTCACCGGTACCTGGAAGAAAAGGACTCTTAGTGACTATTTTCAGTGGAGACAGTACTGACTTAAACATGGATAACTAAACAACCCTTGTTTATCATACTTTTCCTGGTTACCTGCTCATAACTTGCCTCCTTTACCCAGAAATCCCAAACTCCTTGTCTTTTGGCTTAGGGTGGTATGTAAACCCAAGTTCTAACCATCCCTTTGGGTTATTCATCACTGGGTACTCCCATAGGTACATGAATGATGTACATGTTAACAAGTTTCTGTTTGTTTTTCTCTTGCTTATTAGAAGATCCCACCTGGAGAGCCTAAGACCCGTAGAGGAAAATATGTTTTTTTCCCCTTCCTTGCAGTTCTTTGAGTCTACTTATGTTTGTTTTCTTTGTTCTATAGAAAACTAGTAGTAATCACCTGAATAAATATGGCAAACTTAAGCATGTGGCATAAAACATAAATGTTAGGTCTATTTTTCAGTGCCATGGGGTTATTGCTGGCCCTTTTAAAATAGGACTTTATCAATTCTACATAGTTTCCCCACAAACTATTAATTAGTCCAGAAGTCAACGTGTTTTGAGAGATTATCTGGTTATCAACCTTATTTTTCAGATGAGATAACAGATTTGGAATCAAACTATGCCTGGTGTAAGGTATTCAACTAATTAGTGGCTGAACTAGAAAAACAGACCTAGCTCTACCAACCTAGAATTTAAGAAGAGAAAATGCATGTTTACATTTTCAAATTCTGCTAAAATAATTTCGATTGTTTTTCTATAAATGATATGCAAATCCTTTTTTTTTTTTTTACCACATAGGAAAATTGTTTCACCGAACTGAAGACTACTTTGTACCACTTACAGTTTACTTTATTTACACTCAGATTTTCTCTAAGCAAAGGTTCCCTGTGTTTTTGAAAACTGTTCCTCATATATGACTGACAAGGATGGAGGACTTGGTGTGTAGCTGCCTTGATATTTACATGTATTTTCGAAACAGTTTCTAGCATCTCAAAAGTGGTCATTGGGAAAAACTTCACTTACACTGTCCCTGTATATCTTTAAAAATTAAGGTGGATGTTCTGCGTTCTTGTATTATTCCTAAAGCATTATTTCTAACCAACAGACAAATGGAGACACATCGATCACTTCTGACTCTCCTCTGCTCATCAGTCTTGCTCCTGGCTCAATGGCCTTTCCTTTCAAGGTAGTTTGTGGCTGGCTTCACTACACAGGTTCCATGTTTGGTCCCCAAGGCACATAATACATCCTTGGCTCACAGAATTCTGAAAGGGGGGCATTGACATGGGGCTTCGCCCTAAAGCCAGTCAGGGATACTCCAGGCTGGTGTGAGTTGGTCCTTTCCTCTCTAACTCTAGCAGTCATGAGTCAAGCTCTCTGACCCATTCTCATGAATTTTCCCCCTTCCCACTTCCCAAATCATGGCATAGTTAGAGCTAGATAAAATATGCTAGCTAACTCTGCAAACAAGTCTTTCCCTTTGGTCTCTTAAATTTTTCCAGGAATTTTTAGGCTTCTTAGGTCACCTGAGGTAGAAAATTGAGTCAGAGCTGTATTTAGCTTTAGAGTATGGCTGTGCTTGACACCTAAGTCCAGTTCACAGGCTGAGAGCCAGTGCTGAAACTGCAAGACAACAGAAGAAATCTAATTTATGATCCTTTCCTTGGACATGAAAAATGTCCTAAACCTAGCTAATCTTTATAACATTGAATTTTCATCTGATTTATTCTCTGGTTAGGGTATTCCTTCCTGTCCCCACAGGTCTTCATAATCATGGAAGACAATAATCGGACTCTCCACTCCCTAAACTTTTACTTGAACAGATTACTCACCAGAGCATTAGTTTTGATGAATCTGGCCTCAGAAAAAGACCAATATACCTTGAATTTTTATTTTGTGGATTTGACCATCCTAAAAGGTGCTATTTGTCAATGATAGAAGGATTCTTCTTTTAACTAAGAAACATACTCTTCTTTCCATTGCCATTTCTAAAGCCCCTTCCAAGTAATAAAAATCCATAGAAATGATTCTTATATTGCTTATTACCAGTCTTTTCTCTACAAAGGTCCCATCATCTTTGACATATTTTGTCACTCCCACTTCATCTTGGCAGCTCATTTTGCTCCCCTAGTGCACACAAAAGACTTGTCTGAAGGTGGAAGTGGTTTCCCTTAACTATTTCTGAACTCTGTAGGGCCCTTAACATGATCGATATTTGTTTTATGTTATCAATATCTTGAAGATGTAAACAAGTGAAAGAGGCCTCAGCTAGAATAAGAAAGAGCACTTACTCTTTAGGATGAGATGGTCCAAATAAAAATAAAATTACAAAACACCACTTAGCAACTTCAACTAGTGCCAGGCAGAAGACAGCCACAGAAAGAGGCTTAAAACTGCTATCAGTCTCGAGTATTAAGGAAGAAGGATGACCCAAGGAAGCTGAAAATAAATGATCTGAAATCTGAGAGGGAGAAAGCCAAAATAATTACGTGTAATATAAGCCAAAGAGAACTTGGAGGAGAAACAAGTGATCAATATTATTAAATATTGCACATGCGCATTGGGTGTATCAGTATGGAGATCACTGGTGGACATATCTCAAAAACTTCCAGTAGAGAAATAAAGAAAATTTTCAATGACCAATGATCAAATGGGAAACAAGAGGGGAGAGTCGTACCCTAAACTCTTTTTTTGAAGTTGGAATGAGAACTGAGAAACGGATGAAGCAATAGGATGTAAGCTGGAGGAGTTTGCAGTGCTAGGAGATTCTGTTTATGCACTGGAAGATGAATCAGTTATGTTTTATCACATAAGTCTATAATCAATTTTCCAACACTATTTCCAAGCTTGGAAACAAAACTCATGAATGTGCTATGGATATAAGTAGCATACAGATGGCATATAACCTTGACCAGAGACTGACTTAAGGTAGCACATAATTAGGACTTTCTGACCATAGCTGGGGAGCATAAATAACACGTGCAGCTTCCTCTTATTTCTAATGCAGTGAACAAAGAGCACCTGCTCTGTTTCTTCAAATCACAACTAATCAAGTGTGGAACACTTGGCCTTTCCGAAATATGAGAGCGAACATGTTTTGGGAAAAGATTCTTGGACTTGCACTTTTGGAGAAAAGGGCTGCAAGAAGAACTAACTGGGTAACTTCACAGTGAGATCTGGAGCTGTGGTTTTAGCCAACTGGGGCTTTGATGTTTACTAGGTTTGGAGAAAGACAGAAATTCAGTAACCCACTCGGGGACATTCTAAAACTTCAGTTAATTAGATTTTAATAAATAAGGTCATCCCCTTGGCAAGCTTACTTCAGAATTTAGAGGGTGAATCATTTATGATGCGGTCCAACTTATATAAATTAAAAGGAACATAAATCATCCCCTCAGAAGAAAGGCAATAAAAATCCATCACTGTTAACTGAGGTATAACAAATACTATCAAAGGAGTGAGTGGCCTGAGCTTGCAAGGCTATGCAAATCTTGAACAATGTAAAACTCAAGGTAGTGGCAGTTTTATGTAGAGAATAAAGGATATGAGTGTCTTGTTTGTACAGATTTATTTTGCTCTTGTGAGGATCCAGGAGGGAAGCTTGCCACATTCTTATAAGCCCAGTATCCAGTTTGCAAATAATCTGAAAATGGAAAAGGAAAGTGATGCAAACAAATTTGGGGAGGATGAGCTGTTTTATTTCCTTGAAGTGCACATGATTTTAACGCCTGATCCTCACCTTATTTAGAGGTTGTGTCAGTCTGCTTGGCTTCACAGATTGGGTGGCCTAAACAACAGGCATTTATTTTCTCACAGTCCTGGATGCTAGAAGTCCAAGGTCAAAGTGCCTCTTTTCTTGGTTTGCAGACGGCCACCTTCTTACTAAGTCCCTACATGGCCTTTGCTCTGTTACACACAGAGACATCAAGCTAGAGCAGGTGTCTCTTCCTCCTCTCATAAGGACACCCATTCTATTGGACTAGGGCTCCACCATTATGACCCCACTTAAACTTCATTACCTCCTCAAAGGCCTTATCTCCAACTACAGTCACACTGGGGTTAGAGCATTAACAAATGAATTTCGGGAGGAGGTGACATAAGTCATCTTCACAACTAAGTCCATACAGTTGTATGTAATTTTTCACTTCGACTTTTAGAAACATTAATTCCAGGAGACAATTCTAAGCTTTCTGGGAAGAAAAAAGATCTCTGGTTTCCCAAGTGTGGTAAATGCTGAATATGCTTTATATTCCATTCTTAGAAATGCAAAATACCAATTAGTACAATAAAGACTATGACATTCCCTACATTGAGTAAATCCTATTTAACTCTGTTTAACCCAGAATCCTGAAAAAGGGACTTACTCTCCAGCACACATATTAATAATCCTGAGAAACAGCATTCTGCACTGTACCAGTTTGTGAAGGATGGTTTTTGGCATTCTGTGGCTTCTCAAATACAGCTTAAATGGCAAATCATTTACAGAGTTTAACAGTTGAAATTAAGAGACAGAAAAGTAGAAAGCAGTGGTGTGTACTTAACATCTTAATTATAGATGCTATGTTGGCTGTTGTGTGTACTTGTTCCCACCACATAAAAATAGTGTGTCTTAATCACTTAGTATAGAACACCACTTGTGCTTCCCTAATAAGGCCCATTACTTTAGTATTCCCTCCATGGGACAAAAATGAGAATCTACTCAACCCAGATGTCCATCAACAGAGGAAAGATAAATAAATTGTGACATACTGTCATAATGGAATAAGGCACAGCAAAGACAATGAGCCATAGTTACACCAAAATACATTGTGAATATCAAAGGCAAAATACTGAGGAAAAAAGACCCAGAAGAGCACATACTGGACCATAAAATTTATATGATGGCCAAGGGGTACACGGAACTAATGAGCTGACCATCCAGGCAATGATTTCATGAGTATCCCAACACACAAAGGGACTGAACTGTACATTTAATATTTGCGCACTTCATTCTATAAAAGTTACAGCTTGAGAGGGAAGAAGCACTGTGACTCCATATTGATTTCTAGGACAAAGTTGAAATTCCCATTCATGGCCCATTCACAATGTGAGCTTAAGTTATTCTTCGGACACCCCATGTGCTCTGGGGGTAGGGGGATGGGGTCATATAGAATATAATATAGTATTCACTCCTTGCTTCCTGGACATTCAAACCATTTATCATTGTTCAGTGTTGCTGTTGTCTTTCACGCTTTCTTGTTTGCATAGCCTGTCCCCTTTTCTGAGATGTCCTTTTCTTTCCTGCCTATTGAAATTCTACTCATTCTTGTCCAGTTGTCATCTCTTCTGTGAAACCTTTCCTTACATCTCCAAAATGAATTCTTGTTCTTAATCTGGGTTCCCACAGCAATCCATCCATACTGACAATGTAGTTTCAACTCACACAGGGGATTTTCTGGGACTTGTCTGATTTCAAATATTTATCTCTTTGCTCCATGGTATATTCCTACTATGTATCCTCATATCTTTTGCTTTATTTTTCTCGCTTTTGGATTGGAACATGTGGCCAAGAAAAATATGATTGTAATGATCATATAATTCTCTGTCCTCATTACTCTAATGTGACCTTCTTTCCTTGAATAAAGGTTACATCTTACTCATTTTTGTAGCCACTATTCTGACCTTGATATCTAAGTGGCAATCATCTCTGTATTACAAGTAAATTCCACCTTTCCAGAAGCAGTAAATTTGCATTGTGAATCCAGCACAGTACATTCTACTGTCACATTTTTGTTGACATAATTGAGTGATCAGGGGAGCTCCCTTGCGGCACAGTGGATCAAGGTTCCACTGTTGTCAACACAATGGATCAGGTTGCCACTGTGGCAAAGGTTCAGTACCTAGGCCAGGGAACTTCTACGTGCCATGTGCATAGCCATAAAAAGTAACCAGAAGATAAGAATTTTGATTATATCATTTACAATACCCATATTTTTCCTGGGCAGAATGGAATTCTGTTTAAGATACAAGGGTCTTGTGTCAAACTATGCCCTAGGTCCTCCTTCAACACTGGGCTGTTTAACTAATCTAAGTCTCAACTTCTTTGTTAAAAATTTTTCTGGGTGAAAGTTACATGAGTTAACTGACTGTACATTACTCAGCATCGCCTAGCACAAAGTTGAATGCCAGAATAAGTGTTCAGTAAATACTAGGTTAGCCCATATGAATTGCCAATATTCAATTGTATTATACATTTAAAAAATGGCAGTTTCATATGGTACAACACAATGTTAACCATTGTGTGTGCATATATATATATATATATATATACACACACACTATTATATATATTATATATAAATATATATATACATGTATATATTTCCTTATTAAGGCCATACCTGTGGTAAATAGAAGTGCCTGGGCTAGTGGTCAAATCAGAGCTGCAGCTGCTAGGCCTTGCCACAGCCACAGCAATGCCAGATCCCAGCCACATCTGTGACCTACACTGCAGCTTGTAGCAATGCCAGATCCTTAACCCACTAAGGTCAAGGACTGAACTTGCATCCTCATAGATACTAGTTGGGTTTTTAACCCACTGAACCACAAGGGGAACTCCTGTTAACTATTATTAAAATTGCCATCATTACTTCCCTTTACAATGCTACGTGTTCATCAAAGGGCTCACAATCATTTCACCTTTAATATTTAGTATCACTGGTACACAAACTCAATATGTTTAAAAAATAGGCTAGTTCTGCTTTAGGCTCATGTTTTCTTTCTCTGGTAGCGAGGGATGATCTCTGTCTCAAGCAGGAAAGTGTGTGAGACAGAAAGGGACAACTAAGCAATCTCCAGCTCTTCCTCTAAGAAGAGCTGCCTCTTGCACAGTTTCATCAGCTTCAAATTTAATGCCAAGAGCACATTAACTAACATTCTCACTCAAGTGCATACATTCGAATTAGATCCAAATATAAATTTCTTTCAGCACTGTATCTATAAGCTGACTTGAAAAAGGACTAATGAACTTACTTACTAGAACTTTCAGGCAGAATTTTCTTCATTATCTATTCAACAAATATTGAGAGTCCACTAGGCTTCAAGCTCTGCCATTGGTCTGGTGGGGAATGCAAAATATATTGAGTTCGAGCTCTAATCTTCAAACAGCATATAGCCTACTAGGCTCTTCATGTCTTATTTATTTTTCCATAGTTAAATAATTAAATTAATACAATATTCCTCCACCTAGCACATCAGGGATCTGTCTCTTTTGTTTCTGTTTCTTTGCACAAATTTTCTTTTGCATTCCCCTATTGTCTTCTTTCTTAGTATTCCATTCTACAGTTAAGAACAAAGTTTACCCCTTTTGAATAATTTCAATCTCCTAATTTAATTCCTTTAATTAAGTCCATATTCGTTTAAAGAGTTATAAGCATTCTTAAGGGAATCATGCATTTTAATTATAATTAGATAATGAATATTCGATTACTGAGCTTCTGAAATAAAATTTATAATGCCAGTGACTGAAATGCACAATATCTAGAATCTTTTATTACAGAATTACCAATGAGAATAGTCTACTGGGAATATCTAACTTGTTCAAGTTGGTTAAAGCAAGTGCATGTGAAAGTAAATGTTTTAATATTACTTGTTAGAAACAGTCTCCCCTTTATTTAATATCTCTTATTGGAAGACTGTAGAACACATTACTAATAATGCCATCCCTGGATACAAAGACCCCCTGAGAAGGTAGACAATGGTATAATTCACAGATCCCAACGTTAAAATGTAAGCCAGAAGTGTGGGTTGGAGAACTGCCTTCTCCAGGTGTACCTCCTCATCATCTTGTGCAGTGTCACTTTGCACATCTGTTATGTGATCACACCAGCTCATTTCAAATGGGCAAATGAGAGGTGCCACTCTGGATGCTCCAGGAAATATCAAATATTCTTGGTCTAGAAAGCAAAATGGATCAAAAGGAAGTACAACTACTTAAAAGGAAACAGAAGACAGAGTGAGAAATGGATCATTTCATTTCAGTACACGCTGGGGATAAAAAAGAGACAAAATGCTGAGGTGGGCAGGAGAGAGGAGTTCAGTCCAGAGAATACAAATTATTACAGAAGGAAAATATTCACTTTTCAAGGACCCCAAAGAAGCTACCTGATGTAAACAGGTTAGGTTTGAGGAGACAGAAGTGTATGGAAAAGAAAGATACTTGATTCAGAAGGCTTTTGACAAAAGGCTTTTGACACTATGGACTTCTGTAATCTATGTACAATTACCTCCTTGCATATACTTTGTGTCTTTTAGTTAACATCACCAACAATGTTTTTGTTGCACTAAAGAATCACCCATATAAAGGCTGTTCCTTCTAACCAGGAGCTCTAGGAAAGAAGTAAAAGGCTTATTTCTAGAACTTCAAAAATGAGAAAGATCCTAAGATGCTTAAATACAACATCTTCAGTAGAGGGAGTGCCCCTGGGCATCCGAGGGGGAGAGCCTAGCTCACCATTGCCCACTCCCATGACCTCAGCATGTTGGGCTCATCCTGTTTTTTAATATCCTTGGGACAGGAAATAATATTCCAGTTGATTCAGGTCAAACACTGCTGCATATGACCATCACTATCACACAATCTTCTTTCTCCTTGTCTGTCTGGACTTCTCTTATATTTGGCAGGCTAATTTCTGGTAATCCAAGTTTAGATACGTGTTTTAGTCAAATACAGCTAACCTTTAATAACATCAGTACCAGGAGCCAAGCCCTCCTTAATGGTGAATCATTGCTATGCATCAGGTTTCTTTGCTGTTTGCTGCTTCAAATTTTGCCAGTGGTCCCAGTGATGGGATAAAGCTCCTCTGTGTAACCCTGGCTTGTCCTACCCATTCATCAGTTACAGACGCCGATTTCCACGTTCTACCAGGTAATTCATCTGCTTGCTCTCCCTCCATGAAAACTTGTTATTATTTTCCTTTGCCTATGCAGAAACTATATTATATTCTCCACAAAGATCTCAACCTGAGTCTAAACTGTAATCACTCCATGATTCCAATGGTTTTGGTGGGCTTGTGGCAATGGTGAGCCAAGGAGTTGCTTGCCAAGGTGATATTTGCATGAAGTAATGAGAAGCCTTCTGAGTCTCAAGGAAAAAGAGAGCTGAAGGGATAAAGCCTGGCCCTAAATAATGGACCAGATTTGAGTAAAAAATGAATTTTTAGTAGGATGACATGACACAAGTGGTGTAAGTTACTGCTAAGAAGGATGCAATGGAAACTGACATAGGTGACTTTCTTCAACTGAAGTGATGGTAAACGCCTTGGCTGGACCCTGTGGCCTGAGCATTGGACACTGCACGTGTGTCCTAGGAAAGTCCCAGAGACATTCATGCAGTTGGGACAAAAGCAAAGGGCACTGGCAAATGCTACAAGGCAGGTGGAAAGCACGTGTTTGCTATTCAGCTTGAGCCAACAATTTGGAAATAGCTGAAGAGAATCTCATTGTGGCTTAGGTTCCCAAGACTGCTAATTCAGAGGGAACCAGAGAAATGCAATTTGTTTTATTATTATTAAACTGAGGTGGCATGGGAGAATAAAAGCCCACTGGTCAAAGTGGAGAATGACAGGTCTTTAAACATCTGATTTCTGAGTTTTCAGAATTCAGTTTCATAAAAACCAGGCTTTTATATAGAGTTATGTTCAATGTGGTACTTAGACATGATAATGACAGCATTATCTGAGACCTTGTTAGAAATACAGATTTGTAGGTTCCACCCCAAACCTACTGCAAAAGAACCTGAGCTTGGCAATAGTCCCAGATGATTCATATGCACAAGACTTTAGGGAACAGGAGACAAACTGATGGCTCTGGAGTTAGTTTGGCCAACAGACAAAAATAGCAACTTCCCTGTCTCTCCTTATTTACTTAGAATACATGCTTAAGTCCCATAGGCAATTGAGCTTTAGTTATGGTAGTTAATTTAGTTCACAACACACTGGAATTTGTATGATAATATTTTAACAAAATTATGCAATATTTTGTATCTGTAATAGTCTAGTAAGATTTTTGGCTCTAAGCTCATAAATCAACCTATAGAAGGAATTCCATTCCATGAAAAAAGAAGAACCTACTATAAAAGCGCTGTGCCCATCTTCCTCTCAGTTATTCTAATCAAAAGGAAATGAATGCATCATAATTATCTGGAGACCCTGATGACACTTGATGACCTAGAGATTTGTGAAAAGGTGTGAGATATTTGAAATCTCTGATATCAGACCAGAGTGATTTTTATACTACTCATTTCCTCAAATCTTTTACAAAATACATAAATAAAGCCAAATTAGCCTCTACAGAGAAATTAATTGGTATTCCAAAATTGCGATACTCGTTGCCTAACATATACATAGATATCCATTTTTGGGTGATTATTATAATCAATAAGTCTCACTGAGTAATGCAAACATCACATCTTGGATGCAGGAATAAACTTCCAGATACTCTAATTCAAACTATTTATTATACAGACAATGGAGTGAAGACCAGAAAGGGGAAGAATCTTTGCATAAGAACATAGCATTTATTAATATTTCTGCTTTTTATCTCTTCATAGGCTCTGATTTTATTGGTTTAATATATACACAACCAAATGTTCATGGCACTTTAAACTTTGATTTTAGTACGACAATTCTAATGATAACTCTAGAATTACAAAATGCTTAGCTTCTTAGTTTACCGAAACTGTGCACATGAGAGTCATTGCAGTTTTGGACAATAACCTGGGAATCTCATATTTCTTTGACCATCTTACTTCGTTCTCTGACTATTTTCTTTCTTTGACCATCTTCTTTCTCAGGATTGCTTTGACAGTGGCTGGTCTTGTGTGGTTTCGTGTGAATTTTAGAGTTTTTTTTTTCTTTTTCTGCAAGAAATTCCAATGTCTCCTCCTAGGCATCCACTTATTCAGAGGCAGTTGTATCAGGATTGGGTATAAACAGGACATCCTGGCAGGGACAGTATAGGGAATGATGTCTTCATAGGAGTTTAGGGGCTACTCTCGGGGCTCCAAGTGGCCAGTTCAAGTGTGACGGCACAAGGTATATAGGATGGGTATCGGTGCCCCTCTGGCTTTGACGCCCAGAATGCACAGGAGCGGTTATCTCTTATAAAAGACTCATGGTCATAACTTTCATGTGCCTGGGCATAACTCTGTGTGCCATCAAAAGAATGCTGAAGACCCAGGGATGCCTCCAATCTATTTCACTCACAGTCCTCCCAAACCAGATACAACTATCAATCAGGGTCATTTTTTAGCACACACAATGTGTACAGAAACATAGCAGACATTCCATTTTTCTCAGATTCCCAAGAGACTAAAGCTAGAAAGATAACCCCAAATCATTTCTCCATAGAGAAGGAAAAAGAGTTTTTGTTTGTGTTTTAAACCACTACATGCCTCCACTGGCATGAAAATCTGCAGACACCCTGGAAGAGGAAGGTTGCAGTGGGATGACTAATTTCACTGGATATCAGGACTTGAAAAGGCTAATCAATAATAATATTCCAGGAGAGAAAAAAAATTAGAATGATGAAATAGCATAAGAGAGCCCAGAAACAGGCCTTTATGGACCTTTGATTTATGACACAGTTGACAGTGATTAAATGTTATAGGAAAAGAAAAGACTTGTCAATAAGTGGTGCTAGGGAATGAGGGAAAAGAAATAAAGTTTGGCTTCTCTTTTATATCACAGACAAAAACCAAGCCCAGGTAAAATGTAAATTTAAAAATGAAATACAGGAATTCCTGCCATGGCGCAGTGGGTTAAGAATCTGACTGGAGTGCCTTGGGTTACTGCAGAGGTACAAGTTTGATATCCAGGCCTGCACAGTGGGTTAAACCTCTGGTCACTTAAGGTTATTGATGATAAATAGACAAAAGAAATAGGAAAAACTCAATAAATAGAGCCATTCATATGTAATACTTAATTTATGACAATATTGACCTGATAATCAGGGAGAAAAGGATGAAAAGGTGGTCTTTCCAATAAATGGTGGTGGGATATTCAGGTGTTCACAGGGGAAAAATGAAATAGCTCACACCGTAAAAGTCAATTCCAAGTAAATTAAAAACCCAAATGTAAAGGCAAACAAAAAATGTTTTATGAACTAAAAGAGAAAAATATCTTTATGAATTTAGGGGTAGGGACAGTTTCTTAATAAACATGATTTAAAAAAAATCTAGAGGTTCCCGTTGTGGCTCAGTGGTAACGAACCCAACTAGAATGCATGAAGATATGAGTTGGATCCCTGGCTTCACTCAGTGGGTTAAGGATCCGGCATTGCCATGAGCTGTGATGTAGGTCACAGATGCGGCTTGGATCTTACACTTTTGTGGTTGTGGCATAGGCCAGCAGCGTTAGTTCTGATTTGACTCCTACCTAGCCTAGGAACTTCCATATGCCTTGGGTGCGGC